>OY292528.1:11619165-12018930 GCA_958496365.1 Subacronicta megacephala
GAACAAATTGGATTTTTTTTTTTCAATGCCAACTTTTTTATTATTAACGGTACAGTTCATTTAATATTTTTTATTAATACTACTAATTTATTATCCTAAGTTACCACGTTTCGGTTCCACAACAACTATAATTTCACGGTGTATAATTAAGGCATTTCATTTTACATTGCAGAACAACTAATTGAAGCTGTAATCACTGAACCTACCCTGTCTTCAGCATGAAATGTTTCAAAATTGCAATCAAACCTTGGTGTATCAGGTTAGCTAATACTTAGTTCTATAATCATGACTTAATTTTACAATACATTGTTTGAGCTTAAAATACAATTGCTTTTTTTCAGGTACTCGTGTAACTATTGCACAACATAAAGAATTTAAAGCAGTTCTCAAAAAACTCAGAAAATGTGAAAGAGAGAAGAAATCTTTGAAAGCAAAATATAATATGGCAAAAAATTTACAAAAGCAGAAGCATTCAATATAGTTAGCAAGAATATGTCACACACTGCAAAATTGTTTTGCCAAATGCAGGTTTCCCAAAGTAGTAAGAAAAAACAAGGAAAGCGATTCACATTGGATGAGAAAATTTTGGCGCTACCACTAGAAGCTATCCCCTAAGTCATACCGCTTATTGAACAAATTATGTGTTTTACCGAGCAGAAGAACCTTGCAAAATTTGCTGCACAAAATAAATATAAAAGCTGGAAAAAATGAAGTTTTATTTGAAAATTTAAAAAATAGAGTTGTTAAAATGGCTGAAACACATACATATTGCGCATTTTTATTTGACGAGATGGCAATTGGACCTGGCATTACATACAACAAGAAAGATGATAACATTTTGGGGTTCGTTGATAATGGTGAAATGACTGAAAAAGAGTATTGTGATCATGTTTTGGTTTTCATGGTCAGGGGCATTGTTAAGAAATACAAGCAGCCCCTTGCCTATTTTTATTGCAGTGACAGCAAAAAAACCATAGAACTAAAAAAGCAGATACATAATATTATAAAAAAACTACATGAGACCGGACTGAAAGTGGTGGCAACAGTATGCGACCAAGGCACCTCTAATGTGGCGGCCATCAATTTATGTTTAAAAGAAACAAAATAAATATATTGCCGTAATAAACAAGAGTACAGAGAAGGATTTTTTGAAGTCGAAACCAACAAGATTTTCCCTATTTTTGATCCACCACATTTGATCAAAGGGGTTAGAAATAATCTGATGACAAAAAATGTACATACAGCAAAATGGAGCCACATTGTAACGTTATATAATAGGTCCCCAGGTTACAGAGGTGTTAAACTAATGCCTGAATTAACGGCTCAGCATGTGTTGCCTGCATTAATCCCAAAGATGCGAGTTAAAAATTCCACACAAATATTTAGCCATTCAGTTGGAGTAGCCCTTGGACTAATGGCAGGTACGCAAAAAATAACCAAAAGAGAAACTATCAGAAAATACATCCGTTATATCCAGTCCGTCATATCAAGTACAAATTCTTCAACCCCGATTATTAAACACGTAGATTTGAGTACAAGTGCGCAATGCAAGATATTTTCGTTCGATCTAGATGTGTACGAATTAAAACAATTTGTACCTTTGTATTCACACAAAAAAACGTGATGGTACCTTTCAAAGGTGCCCAAAAATGGGCTCACCTTATAACGCCGTGTCTTAACTTCATAATATACAAAATTTATATCTTATATTTTTATGGTTATGTATTTTGTATTAATATTTTTTTTACCCTAGTATTGAAAAACGTAATAAATGTTTATTTTACTGAATCCTAAGTATATCCGCCATTGCAACCTTACTTAAATGTTGCCAGACGTCAAACAATATTTCAATAAAAAACAATCGATTGATTGTTATCGGTACTTAATGGATCTGCCTATTGCTAAATCCACTTATGACATAAAATAAAATGAAATTAGGAAAATAGACGTATTTAAAATCTAAGCTTTTTTTTTACAAAATATGTAAATAATTACGTGTAAGATTATTTTTCGCGCCAATGTGCAGCCGTCACAATAATCATTTTAAAACAACAGAAAAACAACAACAATTTAATAAACCCATTATGCTTGAACAGAGAGTACTTAATGTTAATTTTGAGAAATACATACAGTCGATATCGAAAATCGACTAATAAATAATCATACCTGGCAACACCATACACGGTGTAAGAGACAAAGATCTATCTGTCAAATAATGTAATTTGATAATCAAATCCATAACTATTAATTATTTACCAGGTCGTTTCGTGTTGTTTGTTTTGCGTCGAGTTTAAATATATTCCTCCATATTTGCTTCTGTTTCGTTACGATTCAATGCTACCGAGTTGAGCGTGTACGTTCCCCAAGTGGTTTTATTCAGAGATATCGGACTCCTGTTTTATTGTTAAGTGAGCAATTGGACTCTTTAAGTGTTTAGTGAGCGATTGGACTCTTGAAACACTTGGAAAATGTCTACACCTGGTCTAGACCGGACAAACCGTTCTAGAATGGTAAATAATTACACATTTAGAAGTTAAATAGCGGAGACTTTAGTTTTTATAACCTCATTTTCAGCAACCTAAAAAGAAGATTTCTCCTTAACTAAGATGAATAAAGGGGAATCGTTTGCAGAATATGAAAAGATATTTCTTTGTCTACAAATAAAAATAAAAATCATCGTGACACGACAATTTTTTGTATGAGCCCAAATCTCCTAAGAAAATGGGCATTCCTTTCAATGGTTCAACATGATCAAAGAGAAAATTTGGCTGAATTCAAAATTAAGCTGCACTTGGGTCCTAAAAAACAAAGTTACTGATAAGGCTTTGAAAATTAAAGGTTTTTGTACTCAATGTAAAGCGAGCATTGAAATATCGACGTTAGAAAAGACTGAAAAAGTACATACATATATCTGCAGCGTTCGAAACATAGTAAAGTCATACAAGCATAATCCAGTTAAAAAAATCGAAACTAACGCCTTACAAAAGACGACATTTTTTTTTTTTTTGGCCAAAAGTTTGAGGTACAAGCCCGCTATTTTGGTCCGTCATGAAATGGCCTCTAAATTAATATCTGACGGGAATATCGAGCCGCCAGCGTTGCCATCAGTTTCTGCTTAGCGCAAGATTAGATCAGATAAAAAGCTTGGAGTGTTATTCGATGGCAATCCTTTGACATCATTAATCATTCTAGCTAAAACAGCGGAATATGCAAATTTTCACGTGTACTATTGGACTGATAAACAAAAAGAATATTACAAAGTGTATTCCGATAATAGTGGTAAAGTTACTATCACAATTTTATTGATGCAACAGGCTCTTTTTTTGAAACGATACGTCTACCCGATGGCACAGTACCAACTAAGACATTATTCTTGTACACTGGACTCATTACGGCAAATCATAAAATAAAAGCTGTACCTATTTTTCATATGGTCACAGACTCTCATAGTCAAATTTCACTTACAAATTGGTTAAAATCATGGCTAAGCTACGTTGTTAACGTACCCAACAAAGCAATAACGGACGATTCATCAGCTTTGCTGTCTGCAAATACCCAGGCTTTCACAAAAAGGCTTATTGGCTTATTATTTAAATATTTATTATGATATTTTCCGAAAATAATAAGTTAATAAGAGAAAATATTTGTTTTTTTTTGTATGTTTGTTTGTAATGGATAAACTTAAAAACTCCTTAACCGTTTTTTTAAATGGTTTGATTCGAATAATTTAAAGAAAAATATGTATATGTTACAATCAAAGACCAAAATGGCTCATTGAGCGAAAAAAGGTAGCTCACAACGCTTCGTGGCCACTGTAAAATATACACATCGCGGATTTCGTGTAATGATTCTTATGAAAACGCCCACTACGCCTAATGATTATCACAGAAAGAGCACATAGCGAATGCTGCGGTAATGTTCACACTCCAGTCGTATCCCTTTATGATGCTTTCTTTTTGCATGGGAACATGGTGAGGTACAAATATTTATAATAGATACGAAGAGAGATGGTTCGGGGTATCGGGATTAGGAAAAAAATAATCAGTTTATTTGATTGAATCAACGCGTAAGACTGCAAATTCTTAATGTGTGTCTGTCGAAAAATATTATTTTTAGTACTTTAATGACGACCCCTAGGGTCAGCCCAAGTGAAGTCTGAAGGATGCTAAATCATATCGTAAATGAAAATGTTATTTCAGATCAACTATGGAACCTCAGCCGTCTACCTCTCGTGAAGAGATATATGAAACGTTGGCGACGTGGGAGGGTGCCTACATCGCAAACTAGGAAGTTGTTCAAACTGTCAACACCGAGACCTTGTCGTACGACGAACTTTACGGTACGGTACACGGTAGATGACGTCGACGACATGCTAGATAATGAAAATCAGGACTTCGCATCCATCCATGACTCATTTGATCAGATGCCGCAAGATATTGATCCTCTATTAGATAGTGAAACTGAGGAAAATTTGGCTGAGGAATGGCATTATGGCAATGCACCGGATGCTATTCATTTGGATTTTTCTGGCAATCCGGAGCTTAAAGAAGAAGTGGGAGAAGAACCTGTCGACTTTTTTTGGTTGATTTCATGTCCCTCAATAATGAATTTAATGTTAACTTGCACTAATCAGTGTGGTGAGGAGTTAAATAACATGGCGTTCGCTACATACTGTCGAATGAAAGAGTGGCGACCAATAGCCGACTTTTATAGCATTGATAATTCACATGGGCACAATTAAATATAACAGGATTGTTGACTATTGGAAAACACATTATTTGTACAAAAATGTCATTTTTAGAAAATATATGTTTAGAAATACTTTTCTGACTATAATAAGAGCCTTAAACGTGCAAAATTTACAGGGGATTGCGAGCTTGAATAAAATTAAAAGCCTAATCGAGAAAATAAATAAAAATATGAAAGATATTTATTATCCCACGAGAGAAATTGCCATCGACGAGTCTTTGATGTTATGGTGAGGTAGGCTAAGCTACCGTCAATATATGAAGTCAAAGGCAAGCGGATATGGCCTCAAATTTTATAATTTAGCGGACAACTTAGGCATAATTTATAAAATGCACTTATATGCTGGGTCCAAGGAGCCTTTAGTTTCTGGTCGTGGGCACACTAATAAAGTTGTAAATTTATTAA
Source organism: Subacronicta megacephala (assembly GCA_958496365.1). Lineage (NCBI taxonomy): Eukaryota > Metazoa > Arthropoda > Insecta > Lepidoptera > Noctuidae > Subacronicta > Subacronicta megacephala. The sequence continues at coordinate 11,624,320 of OY292528.1, forward strand.
TGGAAGGCCTTAAAAACACTGGCCACTCGCTATATTTAGATGATTTTTACTGCAGTGTACCTTTCGCAAGAGAATTGTTAAATAATGGTACATTATGTACTGGGACCCTCAAAATAAATAGGGAAGGAAATCTGAAAACATTATTAAAAACTACAATAAAAAAGGGCGAGAGGCAGAGTGGTGCTTGATTGCACTCCGGAGGATATGGCGCGCTTTTTGACATTCATTCATTACATGAATTAATTTGGTATTGCTAAAACGCAGTGATGATATTATTTTGCAGTGAGTTTGTATCATAATTCCGTTGAAAGCAAGTGTTTATTCTCTTTAGTTAGCTATTAACCGTATAGTATATATATGCAGTTAAAATGTGCTTTACTAATAAAAGTTTGGTTGATAATGACCATTTTGTGTAAAATCCAACAGCTAAAAATTTTGTTGATCTAATTTTGTTTAACCGTATGGATCGGATGTATGTAAGCTTTATTAATGGTACGGATGGAGGTGGCGGAGGGGATGTTTATGCTTGAGGCCGGTCTAGACGGAAAGAAAAAGTGCAAGATATAAATTGACAGTTGAAGGTATAAAGGAAGGTATCCTTTATACGTGTTTTAGTGGTTTGATATATTTTTAATTACTCGTTGATAAGGTATTTTTCTTATGCTTGTTATTGTGTGCGTGCAATTAGGGCTGGGTATTCAGAATTGTTTTTTTTTGTTCTATTTATTTATTTATTTAATAAAGATTCTAGATTATAAATATGCCACCACCAAAGACCAGTGAACTGTGGAATCACAATTGTGGCCGGTAAGTCTAAATGTCGATATTTTTCTACGAGTCAAATGTATAATGAAACAAATACTGGCTGTGTTAACAAGTCTGTTAAGCATGGTGTTTTATTAATATATTGTCTTAGAATGTAAGTCAGAAATCCAGATTCTCCTCAGATCCAACGTACTAGTATGTTGTCTATTTGTACTCGCTACGGCGACGGCTACGGCGGCGGCGGCGTCATAGACATATTTTGAATGCAGAATTCTTATTATCACGACCGGACTTCCGTGAACATATAGACCACGCGGTAACTTTTTTACAGTATACATAGTTGTAGTGTTCTATTGTACCAAATTTAAAAATGTGTACCCAGTAATGGAATCCCAGACACCTACCGCATCTACCAGTAAGCCCATGTTCTGAGAACTAACGATAGTTAGTATCGGATCATGGAATGTTAAACTGTGATGTATGTAGTTACATATACATACGCATGCGCGCGTCTCGCGCCTCGCAGCCGAGCGACGAAGGCGCGCGGCGCGATCGCGATGCGCGGTCGATGCGCAGTCCGTGTCTTGAGTAATAAACGAGCGTTGAAGCTAACTGGATGTTTCCTTGTTTTCCCTACAATACCTAAGTAAATACTTACCATAAACTCAATACTTGTAATATTTAGCAGAACCCATAATACCCACCTGCGTTGGCGATAAGGCGTAATATGGCGTTAAGTCATACATTGTAATTTGTCAACTTAGTCTAAGACACGTTGCAAGTGTTGCAACCACGAATTATACTCGTCGTAAGTGTAAAATATTGTATTTTTAAAACGTCCTATAGCTCCCGAAAAGTTTGACTGGCGCAGCCGGTAGGATTTCTGCGTTATAAAGCTTAAATTCAGTGTAACAACGAACGTTTTCTAGCGTTTTTACGGAAATCCTTGAACCAAACAAATTTTGTCAAATAGTGGAGTGCGAGATTCGGATTGCGGTGTCTGAAAACTCAAAACAGGAGGGAAATGGATAGACTGTGAGCAAACCCAAATAGCTATTCCATTCTAAATTCCTTTCCTATTCCAATAGATATTAGTGCTGAGAGATTAGTATTTCCTTCAAAAAATCGAAGTGAATAACTTGGTTTCTTTTAGCGTTAGATTAGGAACATTTTATTGAATATTTAAATAGTATAAAATTTTAAGTAATTATATTAATTTTTAAATATGGAAAATATCACAAAAATCCCCAAGGAAATTGCGGGAGTGATTCCAAAATTTGATTGTGATGAGAAATTATTAAACTTATTTGTAAGAAAATGTGAATATGTGATAAACTGTTGTAGAATCCAAGGAAGTAGAGACCAGGATCTATACGTATTTCATGTTATTACGTCCAAATTAACAGAGCGGCAGAGCGGCAGCTTCAAAAAGCGAACGCCAAGATTTAGATAACTGGCCTGTATTGAAAGAGGTCTCATAACAACATTTTGGCGATCCTAGATCTGAAGAGTGTATAGTATAGTAAAATAACAATATATGTATAACAATATGTCAATGAATGTGTTTCTTTACAATTTAACAGAAGATCTCTTGCGAATTGTGCGACTCAAAGGATGTAATACGTTAGAGGACGCTTTGAGTATAGTCCTAGAAGAAATTAATTGCCTATATCAATACGAAACTAGGAATAAAATGTTAAAATTACCTCAAAACATAAAAGAAAAAATAATCAATTTAAACCTTTTTCAATGCCATTTAATAATTTTAATAATTCAGGGAATAAACCGTTTTTCAACCAAAATAATTAACAAGATCAACTTTAATTTTTAATTCGGTATTCCACAAAACGCACAAAACTTGAAATCTAATAATTCTATGCGCCAAAATATTCAGTCATTTAATAAGCCACAAAATTTACAAAAAAACAACTGGTCTTTGACAAAACATCAGAGGTCCGCACTTGGGGTTTGCTAGCGAGCCATGGAGCGCAGTATGATGGGAGTCAAATTGACAGACCGCATCAGAAATAGCGTACTGCGCTCCAAAACCCAGATTACTGACATAGGCCAAAAAGCTGCTAGCTTGAAGTGGAACTGGGCCGGACACGTCTGCCGCATGTCAAACAGCACCACATCTCGGCTAAACAAAGTACCGAATGGGTCCAACAAAACGGCAGACGACAGCGCGGTAGGCCAAGACGAAGATGGCGGGATGAGCTGGACGGATTATGGAAGGATTGGCCCAAAGTGGCCTTGAACCGCGAGGAATGGAAAAAGGGAAGGGAGGCCTTTGCCCTGCAGTGGGACGATACTGGCTGAATAATAAAATAAAATAAAAAAATCAACAATTTAGATTTAAACCTCAAATCCAACAATTTACGCCAAGACTACAATTTAATAATAACCCTCAAAAATTGGGGTATAGACCACCTAATCAACAATTTGGGTGTAAGCCAAATTTCAATCAAGTACCTCAACAATTCGGTTATAAGCCTAATTTTAACCAACAAATAGGTTATAGACATAACTATAATCAGAATCCACCACAGTATGGTAATAGACCACAAAATACGCAAATTAAAATATCCACAGATGTAAGTATGCGTACAGCCCCGCCACACAGTGTGTCCTGTAGAACAAGCCAGGTGGACAAAATTCATTATCAATTTCCTGGAATTCAACGACAGTTTTTAGTAAACAACACCCCCCCACCCCCGATTCCAGGAATTGTTTACATACCACATCCCAGATCGATGAGTCATAGGGTCTCAAAGGTAGGTAATGAGTTAATTGCAATTGATAAAATAATTCAGTTGCAAATACGATAGCATCTCCTGAGGTTGTTTATTTTAAAGTGAAAAGCTTTAGTGATGGATTTTATTAACGAAGGTATGTATTTTATTTTTATAAAACTATAAACCTTCTGCACTGTTTTATAATTAATATATATTTGTTTGAAAACATGCATAATTTTATTGCATATTTTTGTATCTTTTACGTTTTTGAAAGCTTGAAAAAGTAATGTAGACTCATGTATCCCCACTGTACTTTTTATATATTGTAGATACACGTTCTCTTATTAGAATCATACTAGGTATTCTCAGCAGAGTCGAGTCGAACACTGTTTTTTTTTTATTCTTTCAGATATCATGAACTCTATTACAAAAATGGAGTTATTTGACGAGTGGCTTAAACACCACAAAGTTGTAAGGAACGATCGTCTTTTTGACTTCATTTCTTCTAAATTTAATTTTGGTGATATAACTGAATAATCTAGAAGAAAAATTAAAATGACAATAGCGGCCTTTTCCTCAAAAGTTACCTCAAAATGGGCTTCGTCAGGAAAATCAAAGGAGGAGTTTTTGAAAAGGAATAAGGCGTGGATTGAGGGCACAGACGTTGAGTTTCACGTTAATCGCGTTCATTATGCTGAACCACAACCGTCTACCCCAGCTGGAAGGCCAAAGAAAAGCTTTGGAGAGTCTTCATTTAAGACCAAAAAACGGAAAGTAGAAGATCTCGTACAATCGCGTAGTTCAAGTGAACTAATAACTGCTGCTGAAGTAGTAGCGCGTTCATCTGGCCAACGAAATGTTGCCAAAGTGTTAAAAGACATAAGTGAATCTCCAGAGTCTGCTAATGTTTATCTACCAACTAAAAAATCCGCTTCTAGGCAAGTTGATAGACCATTGAACAGTGACGAAACTTTGGCATATTATATAGATTCAAAGTCCACCACACACACCTACAAACAAACAAGAAAGTGGACAATGAAAGTAGGACATCATGTGTTTCCATCGTATAAGTGCGTACAAAAGTCGAAGCGTGCGTGTGATGGAAGTTCTGGTCACAGCACATATAAACAGAAATTTGAGAATAGCGACAACACAGATGAGTTTTTATTCGTATTTTCATTTGTTCCCCTAAGATTAGTTGACAATTATGGAAATATTGTTTAGCAAAATCCTCGCCCATCATCAAAAATGTATTGTCGACCCATTAAATTCATTTTTGCCAAGGAAACAACAGAGTTGACTAAATCTGAAACCCGTAAAATCCTGACAAAAATAGACAACTAGAGCCAACATCGTGTGATTCTCAAATTTCTGTTAAACATAATCTTTTGCTGACAATGACTGACGGAAAAGTTTGCAATGCCTTGACCGAAAAGCAATCTTCCCAAAAATGTTTTATTTGTGGTGCTACGCCTAAAATGATGAATGACGAAGTGGGTCAATACGAAGGAAACCAAGAACATTTTGGTTTTGGTTTATCGACATTACATGCTTGGATTCGTTGTTTTGAGTGTTTTCTGCACATAAGTTATAAATTTGATATTCGAAAATGGCAAGCTAGGACTCCAGAAGAGAAAGCTAGTGTAAAGCAGCGAGCGGAAAATATTCAATGGCGATTCAAGGATGAAATGAGATTGGTTGTAGATAAACCAAAGCCAGGATTTGGTTCATCAAATGATGGAAATACTGCTTGGCGATTAATACAACCGACCGATAAATACAACCAACGAACATCCAGGAGAAGCAGTGGCCATGGAAGCACCAAACCCCTCGCCTACTGAAGGTTCTGGGCGCAGCGAGAACTCAAGATCTGCTCGTTCTGCTGCATCTGTCAAGGCGAGGAGGGTGCGGCTCCAGTGCGAAGCCGCACTAAAGAGGCTCCAGTGGGAAGCCGCAATAAAGATCTTTAATGGATCTGTTGTTGGATCTTTCAACAACATCTCATTTTTTTAAAACTAGAAACCGCTCGAAAGAAGACGGAGCTCGAGATGGAACTCGTTGATCTAAAACTGGCCTTAAGGTGCGCTTACACGAGGGCAATAATTGCTCGGCGACACGAATGGACCGATCTGGAGCATCAGATTCTAGAATTACGCAGCGGACAATTGAGACGCTTCGAACGATACCGCAATTGTCAACAAGTAATTTAGAAGTTACCATCGAACTTAAGTAATATGTACCTATTTTTACTAAGGTACCTACATTTAGTTAAGTTCGATCACAGTAGTAATAAAACAGCAGGTTATATTACATTAGGCTATATTATGAAATCACATGAAAATGAATTTGGCGCCCTCTAGAGGACTAGGTACTTGACCTAGTGTAGTGGGGAATATTGAGCTGAAATGAGAGCTGGCCGGTCTGTACTGTTTCGTTTATCTTTATAAACCAATCACATATCTATCTTGCCAGGAAAGTTTACCTTCTTTTATAAAATACTCAGCAAAGAAATCCCTGGTAGTACTTGCCTGTCTAACATTTCGTTCGGTCTGCTGCCTAGGTAATGAACCCTAGAAACCATTAATTAGTAATGTATCTCTGTCTCTGTAACCATCACGTTTTCTTATAAAATTATGAAGTAGACATGCCGCCTTCAGTATTATCTGGGCAAGATCCATTTTAACGTTAACGACAATAAAACACTAATCTTTCAGAGCAGAGTTCTTCAAATTTTAACAAAATTGCATCAACCTCATGGCTACTACTATCCGAATAGCAACTACCAGGGTGGCTATCAAACTCAACATTTTGCGACATCTCAACAAACGGCACTGATACGTCCACAGTCATCTAACATACCAGATCAAATTGATTCACCCAGTAATGATTTTTCTAACTCAAGCATATTAAGCACACTTTCAACTGAAGAAGACTTTGATTTTTCGTAAATTTTATGGATTGTAATATTTTAAAAACTCTTTTCTCTATAAGAACTAATGTAAACAATTATTGTTTTACTTTACTTACCGGATAGTGAGGCCAATCATTTCCAGAGGCATAACAGGAATTCTCCCCTTGTACGATTGTTTCTGAAGATATGGTGATAATAAACTTAAAAGCTCTTCGAATGAAGATATGCTCATTCTAAAATACTCCAATAATTTTTTTTCGTCGGTTTTCAAAGCTTTATATTTCAGAAGAAAATAGTTTCCATCGGGATTCATAATAGTAATAAATGGATGAACCCAAAATCTTCTTTGTTTCTTTTTCCTGTATCTCCTAAGCAATAATAAAAGTGCACACTTCTTTTTACGATCCATGTCACGACCTAGTTTTCAATTCAAAATACATTTAGTACGGTTAACGGTCGTCGAAGGAATGTTCACCCTGGGAGACGCCTTGCCGCACGAAATCGCATCGCAGCAATTCGTGTCGTAATTTTCTGCGTTGCGAATTCGCATCGCAGTTTTGTGTACAAACCCTTCGTGCTCTTTCTCGCTCGCGCAGCCGATCGGCTCCGATTGTGTGCTCTTTCTCGGCACAAAACGGTGCCTCAAAATTTGTTTTCGTAATGGTAGCTAAGTGCCTAGAATAAAGTTCTTACCAAATAAAGTTTACGTCAAACATCATACAATGTCCTCAAGGCGTTTAGTTTATTAAGCATACATCTATAATTTATGTTCTTGTTTTAATAGATTATTGTAATACTATTACTGAATAATACTGGCCACTGATAATAATAAAGTTATAAACGAATTGTATTGTCATTATCCTTTACTACTGTCAGTAAAGTTCATAATTGCAATTTTATTTTATTATAGAATAATATTATAATGCTTATTTCCTTTTACATTTTCGTGTAATGGCTTATTGTGTGTATGTCATGTCGTTAAAACAATTAGAACGAGGTAACTTACCCTACTCAAGGGACTTTAATAAAATCAACTACCCACATTTTAATAAAATCATTGTTAGTTAGTGCTTTGCTAATTTCAACATCGATCTAAGGTGTGTGTATAACTGTTTACAAAAATGAAGCGTGGAAAGAGATTATCAGTAAGTTTAGAAGAACAAAATAATGTTTTTCTGCAATATCAAGAACAATTCAAAGGTTCTGAATTACCTCGTTCATGCAGTGATGTGTACAAACAAATAAGTAGATTATTATGTGCTCGTATGACTCCTTACGCGCTATATTTTTCAGTAAAAACTAATTACGCTTATTTTTTTGGCAGTATTCAAAATAGCACACAGGAGGGAAAAAATGAGATCGTCAGTACTAGTAGTAGTGATAAAGATTCTGGTGATTGCATAGATAGTGACAGTAACAGTGATTCGACATACAGCAACCAGGAAAACGTTTCCTTTGAGTTAAATTTAAATGATTGGTATAATATCCGCCCAGAGATTTACTGCGAAGCTCGAAATGATAAAAATAAGCCAACAGTTCAGACTCGTAATAAACGACGCATGCCAAAAAATAAATGGACAGATTTTATGAGGGAATATCTACGGAATAAAACATCGAATCAGTGTTCATGGGTTTTTAAAAGTAATACAGCAAATGACGATTATTCTGTAAATACTTATGGATATTGCAAAGAATGTAAGGGTACAATTAGAATCCGTACAGAAAAAAAAGGTGGTTCTAATGTATTAGTTAATTGCAAGATGGTAAATGTAAATTCACAGTTGTTACATGAACCAAAAAAAGTTCGAATCATGAAATTCAAGAAAGAACAATTGGCTCCTCAACTGGAAAATCAATACGCTATCGTCATTAGAAACAAAATACTGAATCAAACACTCACAAATGATGATACCAAAGAACCGCCCTTTGTGCCGAGTCTAAAATGTTTGCAAAACATAAAAAGTACAACTAATACGTCGAAATACTTCCATAAAATAGTATTAGTTGCTTTATGGATTATGACATGTATGCCACCATATCACAATGTTGTGCGAGATATTCACCTAAATCCATTCTACGTGTACTATTGGACCGAATCACAACGACGTTTTTATGAAAACTTTTCACGAACGCACTATACAGCAATAAGCCTTGATGCTACAGGTTCTATATTTAAGAAAATTAAGCCACCATTCTGATAAGTATCAGGAGAAACATTTATTTTTATATGTGGCAGTACTTAAGTTAAAAACCACATCAGTTCCAGTAACCCAGATGATTTCGGCAAGTCAAACAGTAGAAACTATTTATATGTGGTTAAAAACATGGATTAATAATATTATTAAGCCAAAAGAAATAATCACTGATGACTCAAGTGCTTTAATTGGAGCATGCGTGATGGCTTTTACAACTTTTATGTCAACTAAGGAATATGTTAGTCACAGTTTAAAGGTCCTTGAAGGGAAGACCGAAATTATTCCTACATGTTTCTTACTTTTACGCTTAGATTCGTCTCATTTATAAAATGCTTGTATGGGCTACAGTGTTTCAAGTTGATTGACGTACGTGTCAAAAGATTTTATTTAAGAATTTTATTACATTTGAAAATTTGCACAAATTACTTGGAATTCAAAGAAATAACAAGACATTTAGTGACGGTGGCTGTTAATAGATTCGATCGGTGTTCAGAAAACGGAGAACGAACCAGATGAGACATTTCTAAGGAATTTGTACTAAGAGCACTAAACAATATTGAACTAAATGATAATGATGTAATGGAAACTTCGAATATTCAAGAATATTCGAAAAAGATGTCACTTTTATTGGTGATTACTATACACCTTGTCGTTGGCTTGATGAGATAATAGATAGCCGAGTGATCATCACAGATGATCAGCATATAAATGCTGATCTCTGTGATAGCACAATGTACGAAAATATTTATTACTTTCCAAGCTTTGTAGATACCTTAAAAAAACTTTTCTGTCGTATCCCTCTCTGGACTAACTTGATGCTGCCCTTCTATAAAGAAATGAATGATTCAGCTAGCAGCAGTAACGTTGAAAGTTATTTTAAAAATATTAACCCTTTGACCGCCAAGGACGCTTTAAAACGTCATTCAATAACTTGATCGACACGCCAATGACGTCTTAAAGCGTCCATCGCATTTCAACTTTTAATAACGAATAAAACTTGGCTAATGTTAATTTTCTGAATCAGGAACATTTAAAACTCTTCATATTGACTTCGACTACTATAATTATGCATTAAAACATTGAGCTATAGTATAAGGGCCCTTGTACACGGTAAGAAAAAATGCCGGGCCTACCCAAGAATTCGTGTCGTAACTAGAAAATAACTGTGTACAGTGCTCGCAGCGGTGCACGAAAAAAATCTTGTCTGCGCAAGACACGACGCGACGCGACGCGGCGAACGTTGTTGCGGAGCGGCGGGGGGCAGTGTAGTAGGGTTGAGCCAGCCAGGTAGTTTTTGTTGTGCGTTTGGTGTGGACGTGTATTGCAGCGTAGAGTACAAAATGGCTGATGAGTTACTTATAACTTTAGTAGAAGGACGACCGGTATTGTTGGACAAAACTTTAGAGATGTATAAAGATAAAAGACTCACATACGAACCATGGAGAGAAATATTGATTATCTTAAACAAAGACTTCGCCGAAATGACAAATGTAAAAAAATAATAATATGGTAAGTACAGTAGCTCGATAATCCGGCGCTCGCCAATCCGGATCGCTCAGTAGTCCGGCATTTTGGAACTCAGGTAGCCCGCTCTATAATAATTTTACACAGCTGAACGCCGGGCTACTGAGCGGGTTCGAGTAGTTTCTCTCGCTCGGCAGTCCGGGCCTAACCTTATTAGTGAAGCCACGTGTTTGTTTTGCTTTTTCTTGTTTCGCAGCGTCGCTTTGACAAAATGGCGGACAAAAAACGTAAACACGAAACATTAAGTTTAATTAAAAAGATGGAAATTTTGCGAAAGTTGGATAGTGGTGAAAATCAGATGAAGTTGGCAGGTGATATATTATGCTGGTGGCATATGGTGTAGGCCGTGCAACAATTTTGATCTTTCAATTTAATTAAGAGTCAATTACCGCAATTCTCTCCAAAATGTTTTACAACAGATTTTGAAAAAAGTGCAATTTTGGCCATCGAAAAAGCCTTTCCAGAGGCACGGATCCAAGGTTGTCTATTTCATTTTAAAAGATGCTTGTGGAGGAAAGCGAAACAGTTAGCAATTCATAAAATTCATCTAAAAAGATGTATGGCTTTAGCATACTTGCCCCAAGAGTATAAAATAGATGGGTGGTTATATGTACAGGCTGAAAATAAAAATGAGAAAAATTACCAAATTTAATGATTACTTTGTCAATACTTGGCTTAAAGAAGAAACATATTTTTCCGACAAATGGTCTTTTTATGACATTTCTCACAAAACCAACAATGTAATTGAAACTTGGAACTCGCGTTTTAATAAAATGTGCAAACCAAAGCCAAATTTAATTGTATTCTTAAATGTTATTTTAAAAGATTCAAATTATTATTTATCATTATATAACAAAAATCAATATATATCTAAAAAAAAGTCCTGAGTCTATTAGATTACACAATAGGATCGATGATATCCTGCAACAATTGTTTAATGGTGAAATAAATTTACCATTGTGCATTGAAAAAATTGCGAGTTTAATTATTTTGTAACTTATTAAAATCAAAGAAAACACTAATTACGAATAAATACCAAATAAAAAAATATGATAAAGCAAAACTGTGACAATGATTGTGATTAAAAATTAGATTTAGTTAAGAGATATTATAGTAAAACACTGTGATTATAATTACAAATACTGTGATTATTATTGAAATCTGCTATACTTTTTATATTACTCAAAAAAATATTTATTATAAACAAGTACAAAATTATATTTATTGTGCTTTGATATTTGTAAAAATACTGTGATTGATTAATCATAACTGTACAAAGTTGTGATGAGTAGAATAAACAACTGAAAAATTTTGGTGGTAACCTGATGTGCTGTTTATTGTACCTACCTACTATTCAGCGTGCTTGATTAGTCTATAATTCCGTGTGTTATACGATCAGAGTCGTACGATTAAAGTATTCCTTGAAATATTCTCTCACGAAAAAGGCATTTTCAAGATCAGCTGAGAATCGTTCTGAGTCATTACTTGACAAATTATGAGGAATTGCTGACTGTAAACGGCTGTTGTTTTCGAATCTATAGTGTATTAAATAATTATGTAAAACGCACACAGCCTTCACAATTTTTTTTGCTGTACTTATTTTAAGATCTATAGGCCTAAAAAAGATACGCCACTTATGCGCCAACATACCAAACGAAGTTTCTACCATTCGGCGTGCTCTGCTTAGTATATAATTGAATACTAGCTGGCCATTATCTAACATTTCATGATCAGGGTAAGGTTTTAATAAGTGTGTCATCAAAGGAAATGCACAGTCACCAATAAAAACATAAAGCTGAGGTTAACCTCCTTCATATAGGGCTTCATCTACGGGCAATCTCAATCCATTGTTTAGCAACTTTCTACAAATGTAAATGAAAAATGTCTTTATTATTCTAAGAAATACAATTTAGTCGTATACAGCCCTCGACCCCACACTAGGATTCCCTGTGTCGTGGGGTCTAGTTTCTTCCATTCCGAGACTATAATATAAAGACAATAAGTATACAAAACAATAGTATTATTTAAGTAAGTTACAATCTTAAAGAAGAGTAGAAGAAGAAGAATAGAAGTTGCTATCTGTGAATATTCCTCCGTCACTGCTGTGCGTCCTGCCCATTGATCCATCTTCGATCATTATAAACCTCCCATGAGCATCAGCAACTGCCAACATTACAATCGAAAATGTGTGTTTGTAGTTAAAATACTGTGATCCTGATTTAGGGGGTGAAAATATTACCACGTGTTTGCGATCAATAGCACCAAGACAATTTTTAAAATTCCACATGTCTTTTGTCTTTTGCTATAACTTTCCACTCAGATTCAGTAGGCATCTTCATTACTTTTGGCTGTATACTACATACTTCTGGTATTGTTTGCGAGAGCGTAGGACGGTCTACTATGTAGCTTTATGACAGTACATTATATGTAGTTCCGGTTATAAGAAATCTGAAAACAATTTTTTTTTTATTAATACCTATGTATGTTTTTTAGATCTGTAGTTTTCACGAGACATACCTATTTTTTCGGTTACTCTCACGTATACTAACTTGTTTTACTTTTTAGCAGCTGTTTCGGTCTGCTGCGACCTGCAACTGCAAAGTGGCCGAAACGTTCTCTATTTAAATTAATATATGAATATTTACATAAGAATAACCGAAAAAACGTATTTTATTAATATAAATTATGTATAGGTAGTTAATTACATGAAATTAAGATACAGTGTGATTCTGGATTAAATGTACAAACGGGCTGAACCAAGGGTTAATTTTAAATATAAAAAAAATATTAAAAAAAAAGTTTAAAATTTAGGAGATTAAAATTGACCCTAGTTTCAGCCCACTTCGTTGTGTACAATTGATCTAAAATCACACTGTTTGATTATATTAAATTAATTCCATTCAAATGATTTGTTTTATTTACAGTTTCGCTAGCGAAGACAAAATGGAAAAAATTGCGAGATACGCACCGAGAAAAACTTAAAAAAAGCAAAAGCAAATTAGCAAGACAACAACTGGACAGTCGCAAAAAAACATAAAACCCTGGAAATATATGTCTCACGTGGAATTTTTACTTCCATATATGACAAATACATAAAGGGCTACAAATGTTTCACCACAACCTGATATTTCGACATGTTTGGAGGAAACAGCTAGTACAGATAGTAGAGACTATTCACTGGTAGAGACAAGCACCAAAAAAAGGAAGACGGATGAAATAGTTAATGATGAAAAAGAATCTTTGCTCAATTTTTAAAAAGAAATGAATGAAAGTCGAGAAAAACAAACTGCTCAGAGGGATGACTTACGTAAAGGAGTACTTACTTCAGGTGATCCGTTGAAAGCGTTTTTCGATTCAATGTACCAAAGTACAAAGCAGATTTTTTATCAAAGATCAATAAAAATAAAGTTGTTTTAATCGGTAATGGATGCTGAAGAAAATATTGCCAATAGGGTTTGCAATTGCTGGATCCAGCATACAGCAATCCAGCTGGATCCAGCGCCTTTTTAAATATGTTGGATCCAGCATACAGTGCTGGATGAAAAATATGTAAAGGAAGAGAAAGGTAAAGAACTAAGTCTGATTCTTGATTGCCGCACGAGATGGAATAGTTTGCTCAGTATGCTGGAACGTTTCTACAACCTAAAAGATTGCATCGATAAAGCATTGATAGACGTCGGTTCCGACATAAAATTTTCCGGCGATGAATGGTCAATAATCAATGAGTTGATCGTCAGTCTACAACCGTTGAAACTGGCTGCAGAAGCTCTTTGCAGAAGAGAATCCACATTGATAACTGCCAACACAACCCTGAAATTTGTCTTAGACAAGGTATACAGCCAGGGCACTTCCCTAAGCGCCGAGCTAGCTGAAGCACTACGCAACAGAATCGCAGAACGGCGCCTCTCTGAAGTTACTGGTACGTTAGTGTACCTGAAAAATCCAAAAAAGTATGAAGAAGCAGTAAAAAACCTGAATGTGATGCGGCAGGAGATGAAAACTTTGTTAAACGAGTAAATAAACAACACATTGTAGAGCCGGTGCAAGAAGATATCATGGATTTAGAAGATGATAGTCTAGATGATGACGCAGAACCCGTGAAAATGACTTTAGAGCAAAAGCTTGAGATGGAACTTAAAAGAGAGAAGGAGAACTTTAATAAACAAAAGCCAAGTGGCCAATTAGATTACGAAAAGGTCCTGAAAAAAGAAATGAGCGTTTATGAGACCGAAGTAGTGCGAGGTGAACATTTATCTATGGTTTATGGGTATTTAAGACCCTAAAACCGACCAGTGTAGAGGCCGAAAGGGCATTCTCAGCAGCCGGCTACACATGCAGTTCTGTGCGAAGCAGGTTGGGAGATAAGACTATAGATAACATTAATTTGTTTTCTAAGGTCTTACTTTCAGAGAATTCAAAAAAAGAAATAGTCAGTCTCTTATCACCAGATTTTAAACTGCCTAATTATTAACGATTAACGAGTGGAGAGAAGATTATTTCGGAGCTTCTTTTGATACAAAAAAATTATTGAAGATTAAAATAGTATTATTATTACGGTCCTATTTTATAGTTAATTTTAAAAGAATTTGTAAGACTGATTGCTACTGATTAGCCATCCTATCATTAAACATAAACGTAATAAGATATTGCTTACTTAGAAACATTATCTAAAATGTTATATGAGGTTATGTTTGTTATTTAATTTTAAGATGATTCTTTTGATCTCAAATGATTAAGAAACCAAAGCAAATTGATATATGATATCACCAAATGAGTGAAAGATTTCATAGATTAATGTAATAATAATAATAATAGGTATCGTAAGAAGTACAAATTAATAAAAAAGTCTTAAAAATGTTGTCTTTTTATTTTCGTTCCACATTTTGCTGGATCCGCGCTGGACCCAGCTGGATTCAGGTCAATCCAGCTGGATTGAAAACGCCGCTGGATTGCAATCCCTAATTGCCAATACAAACTATTCTGGTTATTAGTCACATAATTATGGTTACAACACTCCTACAAATCAGACAAATTATGAATCAGAACATGGTTCTATTTACTCACCTGAACTTCTTTTTCAGCTAAAATGGTCGTTAAAAAATGGAATCAGATAAGAGACAGCTGGAAGATGAGTTTAAATGCGAAAAAGAAAATAAATAAATCTGGATCTGCTGCAGTTAATACCAAAAAATACTGTTATCACGACCAGTTGTTGTTTTTAAAAAAAAATTAAACGACTTAAGAGAAGTGTACTACCAAGGCTTTCTGTAATGGATCAAAAAATGACGAGTTTTATTGATCACTAGATGAAAAGTCAGCCGAATACGCAGAATGTAAATCGTAACTTGTAATTTTTTTAAAGTTTACTTCCTACACTAGCTTCGCTCAACGATGATCAAATATTACAATTTCAAGCAGGTGTTATAAGTTTGTTGCAAAATATAAAAAGCCCCAACTTTAACCAATGGTCCTCTCAACAACAATCTACTTCTAATAACTACTCTCAATCAGCAGGTTATTTCACACCGCATTACAGAGTTCAGTCATCGCCATCTGCACAATCAGTTGAATCGCAGAGCTCTGATTTTCCGGATTACACTAATATTTAATTAATATTAACGATTATCTTGTGAAAATATCATACATACATAACTTATTATGTTTGGTAATAAATATTAAACTTTAAATATGAGTTTCATTCTTACCTTAAACATATTGCTAACTTTTCTTCAGGTGTGATGCTTTTTCTCATATTTGTATCACGTTTTTTTAAATCTTCATTCACCCTTTTTAAAAGGTCGTCCAATGTGGTCATACTCATTCTAAAATAATTGAAAAATTTTGACTCATCAAATCGCTCATAAGATTCCGAAAAATACCCAAATTCAAACGTTGTGTCAAAATAGGATGAACCCATAATCTTCTATTTCGCTGCCGACGCCGATAATACCAATAGAAAATTATGAAAGTATTCACGTCCATTTCACCTGATAACCGGCGTAGGAATGGTAAAAAAACAGGATTCAATCGTGTTCATACGGCAGTCTAGTTTTGCGGGCCCAGCTTTTTACTGAATCCTGCAAAACTGAACTGCCATGTGAACACAGCGTCCAGTTTAGCAGGATACCGTAAAAAGCCGATCCTGCAAAACTGGACTGCCGTGTGAAAGGGCTGTTAGTCGGTGACCGAATACGGCCTGCAGCCGAATACGGTCTAACCGACTAATGTAAATCAGCCATAAATCGCGTGCACTACGCCAGACTCTCGACTCGCGCTTGATTCGCGCGTCTTGCGCGCGAGTCGAGATACTAGGGACGCCTTGTTGCGTCCAGTTAACGCGCGAACTCTAGAGCGAGTGCACGTTTCGAGAGAAATGCAGCGCCAAAATTTTGACACGGAATTGTTTATAGACGAAATAGAACTTCAACCGCGGCGGTTGAATGGATAGCTGCGGCCCGCTTCGCGGCTGGCCGCCATTTTTTTTATACGCACCTGGCGGTTCAGTTCGCGGCGAGCCGCCAATGAGTTTGTACGTTTTTACGTTACGATTTATTAGTCAGCCATGAACTTCGACACAGAGAAATTCATTGTTGAAATTCAACAACGAGAAGCTATTTGGAATTGTGAAGGAGCAGTATATAAGAATAGAGATTTAACCTTTGGGAGTGCTTTGTCAATTATCCTTGCCAACTACTCTAAGCGCTTAGTCAAGTATACTTGACAAGATTTATACAACATTAAAAAGCTACTTATGAACTGAATCCTAGAATTTCATTTCGTTTGGCTTGTTTTTCAACGAATCCCAATGAAATCCTCTACCCATAGATATCATTCAATCAAATACTTTCGAGAACAAAGACCGTTGTTTTTTCGTCATTCAAGTTTGTTACTCGAGTGTTGCGCGCGTGATTTGAAGTAGCAGTGAAACTTACTGAATTACCGTGTTTTTTGTTATAAAGGTAAGTAAATACTGTATTTTATTTGGTGCTCCCACATTGCCGTTAGAAAATGTTTAATAACGTTAGTAAACATTTGTTAGCAAACATTTAATCACAAATAAATTTTCATGTTAGAAAATGTTTAGTAATGTTAGTAAACATTTTATAAGGGTGATGGCGGGATAGGCGGTGCGGTGCGGTGGGGGTTAGAGTACGCAGGTCGCTGCGCGTGGTGTCTCGCTTGTCAGTCCCTTTGTGTCAGCGTGCATCGCTGTGCGTGTGTATTAGTGGTTGCGCGTGCGCCAAGCAATAAAATATGTCCGGTAATTGGAATAACGATGATGTTTACAAACTGATTGAAATGTTTCAAGCAAGAGAAGTACTATGGAACACGATGTCAGAGAGCTACAAAGACCGAAATAAAAAACACGATGCTTGGATGGAAATTGCCAGTGAATTTAATATGGATAAAAAAGTAATTGAAAAAAAGATTCGATCACTCGTAGGTCAATTTAACCGAGAATGTAAATCTAATAAATCTGGTGCAGGAGCTAATGAGTCAAGTAAATGGTTTGCATTTAAAAAACTCATGTTCCTTAAAGGCAAAAATATTCCAAGTTTAACTGTCGATGGAGGGTTGCAGGTGAGTTTTATTTTAACGTCTTTTAATAATATTTAGATGCCCAGTCCAAAATCCCTTCATTTGAAAAATATTCTGCGAATTCTTTTCTTATTTCTTTCCCATCATCTGTCAGGGATTCACATGCTTCAAGTGGTGTTAATTGCTGCTGTTCTAATCTCCATTGTCCATCGATACGTGTACCAGTTACTATGTCATCTCCATCATAGTATTGAGATGGAGCGTAAATCATGCTCGATTCAGTTTTTCTTATAAAATTATGCAGTAGCACGCATGTCATAATTAAAGTAGTAGTTTTTTCTGGATCTAATAATATTGTAGTTCGTAAAACTCTAAATCTGGCTGACAAAATCCCAAATGCGTTCTCTACTGTTCTCCTCGCACGACTCAGTCTATAACTGAAGATTCTTTCCTTAGAATTGCTATCCTGTGGTCCTGGAAAAGGTTTTAATAAGTGTTTTTCTAAAGGGAACGCATCATCTGTTACGAACACATAAGGAACAGGTTTGTTTCTGCCTGGTAGTGAGCTGTCACTGGGTATTTTCAAACTATTGTCGTTAATTTTATTTCGAAATTTTGTGTTTGCGAAAACTCCGCCATCACTTATGCGTCCTTGGCAGCCAATATTCACGTACAGAAAGTTGTATTCTGCGTCCACTATCGCTAAAAGTACAACGCTGTAAAATCCTTTATAGTTGTAATATTCACTGCCGCTATCAATTGGCTTTTGTATGGCTACGTGCTTTCCATCGATACTTCCTAAGCAATTTGGGAAATTCCATTTTTCTTCAAATGAATTTGCCACGTGTAGCCACTCTTGAGGTGTTGTTGGTATCTGGAACAAAAATAGAAGATTAAGAAATAGGCGCGAAAAATAAATTTATAACTCGTTATTCTAACAAATTTTATTGATATTTTTATTAAGTATGAAATATTAATAGAATACACTATAAAAAAATATGATTTCAGTTAAGGGTTGTTAAGTAATAGAAAAACAAAATCGCGGTTATAGATTTTTTTACAATTTTAGCCAATTTGACGCGCCTATAACTTGAAATTATCGTTTAATTCTATTCTTTCAGGGTAACGAAGAAAACAGAATTGCTTCAGAAAACACTCTCAGTTTGAACGAAACAGGAAATACTGTCACTGATGAAACTACGGGCACGCCTTTCGCCACCCCAAAACCATTTCGGAAAAGAAGACGGCCTGAAGTAGAACAAGATCCAACACAACAAGAAGCTGTAAATATTTTACAAAGAATGTACGAATCTAGAAAAAGCAGGGATGAAAATGACGCATTTGGAGAGTATGTCTCGATGAAACTGAAACAAATAAAAAACAGTCATGCTAAGAATACTGCTCAACATCACATTAACAATATTTTGTACAATGCGACAATGGGACAATATGATTTTCCAACAACCTTTACAGACCCAACCGCTAGTAGTTCCTGGGGATACAACTCTGAACCAAATCTATCCACTTTTTCGGAAAATAATGCTGACTGTAGCTCGAGAGGATACTACACCGCACCGAGTCCCTCGGCTTCATTTGAAACCAGTTCTTCGGATAACTCCAGGACACATACTCGTACCAGCGCAAGAACACAGAGTCCGTCTAATTTATCGGAATCAAGCCAAGATTCGACCCAATCATTAAACGATTTGTTGGAATCAATCAAAAATTAAAAAATACATCTTTGGTTTGTTAATTATTAAAAAAATTATTAGTAAGGTAAGGGTACCTACCTAAAGTATGATTAGATTAGATCATATTAAAAGTAAATAAAAAAATAATTAAAAATTTTGTTTGACTTACCTGTATGTATTCCTTTAAAACCTCATTGAGAGCCTCGCACACTTCTGGTACGATAATAGATATCACTTGGTCTGACAACTTGAACACATTTCCAAGACTTTTATAACTGCTACCAGTTGCCAAAAATCTTAACGTTACCGCAAGTCTTTCCGTCACACTTACAGATTTTCTAAATGTAGTGTCTCGTTTGCCTATTTTTGCCCCAATTAAATTTTGTAGATATTCAAATTCGGAACTGTTCATTCTTATAAAATCTTTTAAGCAACCGTCAATACCCAAATCCTTGAGATAGTCTGTGGCACTATATTTTCCTCTAGCTTTTAGCGTTTGGCGCATCCAATAAGAGCGCTTTTTCTTCTTTTTTAAACAAAAAATAAAAGCTATTCCAATGAGCAAATCTTCTTCCATTTTCGTGTAGACGTCCTCGGCCCTCAGAAGGCGAAACCAAACTGCGAGCCAATACTAGATGTTATAAAATGTTTAAACATTTTCCATCAATGTAGGAGCACTTATAACATGTAACAGTTTCTAACAAAGTGCAACAATTGTTAACATTTGTTATTTACTAACAAATGTTAACAATTGTTGCACTTTGTGTTATAAAATGTTTTGGTGTTATAAAATGTTTACAAACATTTTATAACGGCAATGTGGGAGCACCAATTGTTTCATTGTTATATCGTTCCTTAAATACAAAAGTCACACATTTCAAAAAATATCAAAAATGATTTTTTTGCATAAAATGCATCTTAAACGATGAAACTTTAATGTTTCGCTAAAACAGCCGTCGTTTTATGATCAAAAACACCCGTACACGCACACACGTTAGTTATGTTTTGTACCGTTTCTGTAACGGAGTTCCGTGCAAAAGTACCATATTGTCAGTTGGCAACAGTCATTTGGCACGAGCATACGCATTTTTTGTGAAAAAACATTCCAAAAAAACTGCTATAAAACAGGTGAAATTATACATATATTCAAAAGTGCCACATTCAAAAATATATTCGTATTGCAGATCACATTCACGTAAGTATCTTGTCATTTTTATGTGCAATAGTACAATATTTCGAAATAGGTTGGTTTTGCATTTATAAATTTAATATTTTCTCTTATTTTTGTATGCAATACTACTATATTTTGAATTATGTTAGTTTTGCAAAAATGTATTAGAATTATTTTCTTATTTCTTTATGCTAAAGTACCATATTTCGAAATAGGTTGGTTTTGCATTTATAAATTTAATATTTTCTCTTATTTTTGTATGCAATACTACCATATTTTGAATTATGTTAGTTTTGCAAAAAATAATTAGAATTATATTCTTATTTCTTTATGCTAAAGTACCATATTTCGAAATAGGTTAGTTTTGCATTTATCAATCTGATATTTTCTCTTATTTTTGTATGCAATACTACTATATTTTGAATTAAGTTAGTTTTGCAAAAAATAATTATGATGAGAAGATGAGACTGTAACAACTCATCACAAACATGCATCGCGCGCACGGCGCGATGGCGCGGCGCCCCTACTTCGCAGACAGCGTCACCGAGGGGGCGGAGCTTGACTTCCCACTACGCGCCGGCCGCTATATAAGACGACCGCCCGCGCATTCGGGCTCAGTGTGTTCGCTACGCTCTCAGTCTGCTTCTGCCTCACTGGCCGGACAGCTCTGAGAACTAGTGCACATATCCTACTTTCTACGCACATAGTGTATATTTGTTTTAATATATTATAGTGTGATATCCATTCGTTTGCGTTTCTTTTCACGTTATTACAATCTGGCGCCCAACGTGGGGCCGAATCCAGGGATCAAGTTAGAAAACCTACGAAGATTCCCGCATCGGACTTTGAAGATGGCGATGTCTAACAAACAGTTCCAGATGTTCCTACAGACCATCATGGCTTCCAAGCAGGGAACTTTTGCATCCTGCAACATCACCTACAGTGGGCAGAAGGACACGGACGCACTCGAGGCTTTTGTAGCAGCAGCTACCACCTACAAAAATGTGGAGAAGCTCAGTGACTCGGATGCGCTTCAAGGGCTTCCACTCCTTCTACGTGATGAAGCAGCGGTATGGTGGCAAGGCGTGAAAAATGGTGTACAGAAATGGGAAGAGTTTTGTAACAAACTGCGTCATACGTTCGCTCCCCGGAAACCAGCGTATATGATTCATCACCTGATCACACACGAGGTACAGGAGTCTGATGTCACCACGGAAGCATTCATTGCCAAGAAGCGGGCATTATTTGCATCACTTCCTCCTCCCGTACCGACTGAAACCCAACAAATAGATTTGGTGTTCGCACTAATACGGCTGGAGGTACGAAACCGCATGCCGCGAGATACAGTACCAACTTTTGAAAAACTACTAGAAACGTCACGCGGTATCGAAGAAACTCTGCAAGAATACGCACATGTAGCCAAACACACCGAAACACCTACAGCTCAGATGCGAAAATTAAAGCATTATGCACGTTTTGTAAAAACCCGGGACACACAGTGGACGTATGTCGAAAGAAGAAGCGTGTTGAAGACACAGTCTCGATGGCGGCGAAAGATGTTGCTGAAATCCAGACGCAAGCACCATCTCCTTCTCAACCAAAACTTTCTTGTTATGGTTGCGGCGCACCCGGGGTCTTTAGGAGTAATTGTACCACCTGTAAGAAGTCTTCTCCCATTAAGAACGAGGATTTGAAGTTTTGTGCCATCAACATACAGTCAAAAAGTGCTAATGTGCAGAGTCAAGGTTGATCTAATAGGTCGAAAGGTGCATACGACATTCATCGTGCTACCTGGAGCAAAGGAGAACCGCACTCTTTTGGGTGTCGGCTTTCTGCGGGACGCGGGTATGGTCATTAATGTGCCGCAGTACACATGGCATTTTATCGACGAACCAGAAGAACAATATGAGCTATACTCTGAAGAATTTACCATCTTTGAGACCACTATCATAAGTGAAATAGTGGATTTGCCAAGCCCAATTACTTCGCTTACCATGACAGACACCGAAGATAGTACAAGTATTGCGACAATACCACCTACTCCACCACCGACACCTCCGCCAATGGAAATAACTGAACCTCCATCAACACCTAAGAATCAGCCAGTCGAGAACGTCATATATAAGCTGGCACCAATAGATCTTTCCAGTACATCTCAACCAAAGAAGATACCACGATTGTTCGATGGCTACTCTCCCAGTTTCACGGATTTTATGCTACGAGACGCACAAATTGATGTTCACCGGGAAGCCATCGAATTATCGCCACAAAGTGCCAACCTCTTTGACGCAAACAATTGGGAAATACGAATTGACTCAATTGACATCGAGACATACATTATGAGTGATCAGAGGGAGCAGCTGGACAGGCTTCTACAAGAAAACAGACACGTTTTCAATGCTAAGCGAGAACCAACAAAGCTGATTGAGCACTGCATCAGAACAATTGACGATAAGCCAATCTCGGTCCCACCGTACAGACTCTCACCTCCTCGCAAGGAAGCTTTGCAGCGTGAGATCAACACTATGCTGGCAGACTATTATTATTAAACCCTCTTCGTCCCCATGGGCTGCGCCTGTAGTGCTTGTACCGAAGCCAAACGGAAACATCCGACTCTGCGTGGATTATCGTCGACTCAATGCGATTACGATACCCGATTCATACCCAATTCCTCGGATTGATGATCTCTTGTATGAATCGAAGCCAACCCCGTATATGTCCCTACTTGATCTGAAGGCAGGATATTGGCAAGTTGGAGTGCGCAAACAAGACCAAGAGAAAACTGCATTCATAACACCGTTTGGCATATTCAATTTCACTTGCATGCCGTTCGGTTTACGCTCCAGCCACATTTCAGCGATTGATTGATCGGATGCGAGTGGGTCTACCTGATGTGAAGCTCCTCGCGTATTTAGATGACCTGGTAATTCTATCACCATCATTTCAAATACATCTCGAAGATCTGAAAAAAGTTTTCGATAGGCTTACTGAATTCGGCCTCACAGTAAATCGAGAAAAATTTCGCTTTTGCTGTTCATTTATTAAATACCTAGGCCACTATATTACGCCGAAAGGATTGCAAGTGGATCCTGAGAAAACTGCTACGATTATGAAATTTCCCACACCGAAAACCTTAAAACATCTAGTGAGCTTTCTACAAATGTGTTCCTGGTATCGGCGATCTATAGAAAACTTTGCAAAAGTTGCGGAACCTCTCACTCGGTTAACGAAACGGAACGACGTTTCTTCTCAGAGGTCGTCAGATAGGAAACGTCGGCGCCATCTAGTTAAAAAAAATGTAAAAAATCGACTTGTAAAAGTGTCTTGAAAAGATCTATTTACAGAAATAAATATCATTTCATTT
This sequence comes from Subacronicta megacephala, assembly GCA_958496365.1. Classification (NCBI taxonomy): domain Eukaryota; kingdom Metazoa; phylum Arthropoda; class Insecta; order Lepidoptera; family Noctuidae; genus Subacronicta; species Subacronicta megacephala. The sequence continues at coordinate 11,648,215 of OY292528.1, forward strand.
CATTTCATTTCATCCGCTTTGGTGCCCTATGTTGGAGATTGTCTTGAGCTGCCAGCCCCCGTCCAGCCTATCAGAAAGAGAGGGCGACCACGGAAAGCACAACCTGAGTTCGTGGATGTCGAGGTACAAGTGAGGAAGCGCGGCAGACCCAAGTCTTCTAATCCTGGATCATCGTCGGGACGACTTCAGATCTAGAGGGGGAGACTGTAACAACTCATCACAAACATGCATCGCGCGCACGGCGCGGCGCCCTTACTTCGCAGACAGCGTCACCGAGGGGGCGGAGCTTGACTTCCCACTACGCTGATGAGTTGTTACAGAATTATTTTCTTATTTCTTTATGCTAAAGTAACACATTTCGAAATATGGTGTCTTTGTATTTGAAAGTGATCTCTAAATAGATTTTATTTTACATTAAAAAGCAATTTTTAGTTTTAATGTTGTTTTGTCTGAGTTTTTGTAGTTTTTGGAGTAATCTTATGGGTTAAACAAATTAATTTAGAAGAGATATTAAAGCAAATTAAATTTTACTTACCCACATAGATACATTATAACGCCTATTTACGAGAAAGAAAATTGGTTGATACAGGTAGGTATTTTTTTTTTTACAGAATGACTACAAGAGCGCACCGTATTTTGAACATGGACCACCTATAAATGCCCCTCGAGATGGACTGCAATCTCCGTCATCAATACGACCTAGTGAAATGGATTCGAGTGACATTCAGACTACCAATAGTATTTATCATGAATATGATGCTGATGACGTTAACTCTCTACCGGATAGTCAGTTTTCTTTAGATATTCTGAACTCCGGTGAAGAAAACGAAGACATTCGAGCAACGCCTCCAAAACACAGAATATTCAATAAACCATCTTTAGTCATCCAAGAAACAGACACAGACAGTGACTCTTCCTCTGATGAATCTTCTAGCTCTTCCAGCAGTTCTAGTTCTAGTTATTCAAGTAGTTCCAGTTCTACAAATAACCTCAAAGATTTCTCATCCAATGATAGTGTCAAAGATCCTACGTATGAAGATCCATTTTCTGAAAACTGCAAAGCCCAGTCAGATTCCGATGAAGAGCAACAACCACAAGCACAGTTACCTGACATTCAAGACTTTCCGCAATCAACCGTGGATAACCAGGAGTTATTTAATATTAATTCACCATCTGCCAGAGTTGATGATCAGCCACCAAGCGTTGATGAGCACCCATCTAGCGTCGGCGAGCAGTCTCTAGGAGACTGTTGACGTTGAATCGCGCAGTAGATGTCGTAAAAGAAAATCAGAACCCCTCTTATGGAAACGAAACCAGAGCAAGCTATTGAAAAACAAAGGTATGTCCTATACTTCTATGTCAAAGTCTAAGAAAGTTTATGATGCCAAAAAAATGGGTCCTGTATGTTTCGGAAAATGTAAATTAAAATGTTCAACAGAGTTTACGTTTGAAGAACGAAAGCATATCTTTGAAAAGTTCTGGGAGTGCGGTGACCTGGAAATCCAACGACAGATTATTCACGATCACATGACCAAGATTGAACCAAAATATAGATACGTTCGTGAAGGTAGCAGTCGCAATAATTACAATCACGCATATTTTCTGACACGAAATAATAAAAAAACTCGGGTATGTAAAGTATTCTTTATGAATACCCTTGGAATCTCAGACACAATGATCAGAACCGTTGTCAAGAAGGAGTCCGAAACTGGTCTGCACCTTAAAGATAACAGGGGAAAACATAACAACCATAAGACACTAGACTCAGAGCTGACCGATGGTGTCAAAGGACACATCAATTCAATACCCCGCATAGAAAGTCATTACTGTAGGGCGCGATTGACTCGGGAGTATATTGAGGGCGGGTTTACAGTCGCGGCACTACATCGACATTACGTAGATAAATGTGAATCTGAGGGTGCACCACACGTTTCATATCAAGTATACTACAACATATTTACACATGATTTCAAATTATCTTTCTGGCAGCCTAAGAAGGATCAATGCGAAGATTGCATGGCTTACCAAAACGCTGAAGATAAATCGTTACTACAAGAGACATACGACGAGCACTTGAAGCAAAAGACTCTCGCTAGAGCTGAAAAAGATATAGATAAAGAGCTTGTGAGTAATACCTTCGTAGTGGCTGTGTACGACCTCCAAGCGGTGATGCCTTGTCCTCAGGGTGATGTGTCTAATTTCTATTATACGTCTAAATTAAATCTACTTAATGTCACAATAATCGAGCTCGGTACAAAGGACACAACTTGTTTTGTATGGCATGAGGGAGAAGGCGCCCGAGCTATTAATGAAATTGGCTCCTGTGTTCTAATATATCTCAGAAAATTGAATGATAATGCCACGGAACCTTGTGATGTCACTTTCTATAGCGATAATTGCTGTGGCCAGCAAAAAAACAAATTCATGCTGGCAATGTACCAATATGCGACTCAAGAATTACCGAACATCAATAGTATTACTCATAAGTTCTTAATAAAGGACATACCCAAAACGAAGGAGACTGTGTTCATTCCGTCATCCAACGTCACATTACGAGAGCATTAAAATCATCTCCAATTTACGTTCCAGACCAATGTATCACTCTAATTAAAACTGCAAAGAAAACTGGAAAGCCTTATACTGTTGAAGAACTGACACATAAGAATTTTTTGACCTCAAACGTCTGTGTACAGGAAACTACTATATAGATTACGATGGCAATAAATTCAAACGGACCGATATAAAGATTCTGAAGGCGGATAAAGTAAGCAATGGCTTATTTTTCTTTAAAACATCCTACGAAGAGGAAGAGTTTAGGTCGGTATCTACGTTGAGAAAACGCCGCACCAAGTCGAAGACAGTGCCCGATAATAATTTGATTCTAAAGCAACTTTACACTGAAAAGCTTACAGTTCCTGAAGCAAAGAAGTATAACTTACTGATAACAATATTAGTTTTGATCAAAAGATGACGAAGCCAGAGCTATACCACATCATTCGAATTAATAAGCCAGAAAAAAAATATGTGGTAGACGAACTGTTGAGGGAGCATGGCCACGAAGTTGTACGTCTGCCACCCTACCACTGTGATCTAAACCCAATCGAATACATCTGGAATTTAGTTAAACAAAGGGTGGCAGACAAAAATATAGATCAGTCTGAAAGACTAATTGAAAAGTTGACTAGAGAGTCGATACAGTCAATTTCAGTTGAAGACTGGAAAAAGGAAGTCAACCATGTCCAAAGACTGGAGAAAGAATACTGGGTGAAAGATCGATTACAAGAACACCAAGAGAGGGAGTTGATTATATCTCTTGGAGGAGAAGAGAGTTCTTCAGAGAGTGAAAGCGAGGAAGAGGAAAATGTCAGCGATATGTCTGGTGTAGAAGAAATAAGTTACGATTCCTCATAATTATAATAATAAATTAATATAACATTCTTTTTTGTTTTATTTCCGTAAGAAATTTATTGTTTTACCTACTTATTGTATAGGTAGGTACTAGTATGAACTTGAATAAAAAATTACATTTGATTAACAATATTGGAAATTAATCCCAAAATAGACTCTAAATAGTTTATTACTGCTCCAATTCGTAACTAAGCAATAAATACTGCATTCGTTACTAGTATACAAATGTTTTATCTCAGTAGGTAATTAAATTATAAATCAGTAATACTTTGGTTTTTAGTTAGGTTAGGGTTTTTATTTCAAACCTCGCCATACGGCGGAATTCCATTGGAATTCAAATTATAATGGAAACTGTTATTTTAGTTAAAATATAATAAAGCCTGACCAGAAAAATAAAAAACGAGCACTGGGGGCGCTAGATGTATGCATATGTTTACGTTTCTTTTTTGCACTCAGTACTGTAGACAAACGTCATTTGAGTCAGGTGTCAAGTTATTGCGCCCGGGTTGTAGTCATGCAACTGTGAGACCATGTAATTAAGGTTTAATTTTATAATGGAATAAATATTGCTGAAATGGTATTTTTTATGAATAAAATCAATCAATTTTGATCACAATATTACATTCGCTCCAGTATCTTCCAGTGATAAACACCGCAACACACATATAAAACCTTCAACTTATAAAATGTAAGTAAGTACTTCTAAGTTTACTGAATTTGCTACCCAGCTACGGACCTGGTTTCTGCCTGCCGGCTGGTGTATCGGTAATTAAGTCGCAGTTATTAGTTCTAAAATTAATCTTTATGTGTTCCATTGCAGGTCTGACTCCGATTCAGAATACCAGACACGACCCGCAGCTGTAGCCGAGGTTGCGAAGGTGCAACCTAAAAAGAAGGTGTCGAAGCGCAAAGCTTCCGAGAGCACCACGCCACCGCCATCAGTATCGAAATCAAGGTAATTTGAAGTTACTGCTTGTACCTTTAGGTGCTTGTTGTGTATGGTATGTCAATTAAAATAAAATGTTATACACAGTTATACGTTGGTTAATGGATTTAGAACTGTAACGAAGAGAGCGCTGAAATCAATTTCCATTTATATTCCTTGCAGGTATGTTTACATACCTGTTCATGAGGTATTGTTATTGAAATTATTATAACATAACATCATGCTTTCTATTCTCGTAAGGCGTATATAATACACCCTCAATTAAAAACTAATGCAATGTAATGTGTTGTGTAAATTATTATAAAGAATATGTTAAATTGTTCACAGTAAAAGACGCACACGGGCTCGGACCTCTTTGGCTTGGAGGACTACATTCCGCCGTCGACCTCGATTGGAGCTTCGGTTCGTCTCTCACCAGCCGTGTCGCCAACGGTAAAGTGCGGCGAACGGCGGACTTGACCGGGGACTTCTATGTGGAGGTAAAGGTGTATAACAAGGCCGAAGTTGCCTCCACCCCTAAAGAGGTTCGGTGGAAGAAAGCCTCGGTGGCCCTAAAAGCCCAGCTGAACCTTAACACGCCGCAGTGGGACGGTCTTCAAGTTTTTATGAGACGGACTCATGAATTATTCGATGATTCTGAGCCCGTCTTTTATAGTGATAATATTAATATAAAATAAATATTTAAGTTGTTGGGGCACCAGGTACCTACCTACTTATATTCTATTTTTGTATTTTTGTGATCGTAGGTACATCATAATCGTAATAATAAAATATTGCAACATCTAATAGTAAGTTTAAAACTATTTTAATCTAAAATGCCTTTCTGTACTGCTTGTAACACATCTGTTGAGCGCAGTCACTGGACAGGTCACCTACGTAGTACTAATCATAAAAACAAAACTATTTCGCATTTTTGCGAAGGTGTTGAAATAATAGATTCTGCATTTCGTAATCGTATAGCTTCTTATAGAATTGTCGATCCGTCTGAGAATTGTTCTCTAGAACCATTTCTTAATAATAATTGGGACAAAATTAAAACGTTAATTGACATATCTCTTAAAGAACATGATTGCCTAAAAGTTAATTTCGAATATTTTGCTTTGTTTTTAACCCATTAGTGCATAACGTCCGATAAATCGAACTGAAATATATATTTTTTTTTAGTGATAATTCATTTTTTTTTCAATGTTTTTCATTTTATAATATTAGTTTAACATATTTACTCAATTGTTAACACTGCTATTAAGATATGAATGCACCCGGTCGCTCGTCAGTTGTCAGTTACCAAAGAGGCGGTACCCGGTCAAAATTTTTCGCGGCAAAGGTAAGAGTTTATAATGTGTTTTTTGTTTTATGTTTACGATTATGCATAATAAAACTGATATTTATATTCCTAAACTATATGAGTATTGATATATAATGTTGTTTTTTCCAGACCACTGTAATTTTGAAAGCAGGGCTTGCGAATTTTGTACTGTCCGATTTATCGGACGCTATGCACAGCGGGTACTGCATGCAGTGTTTGTTGAATTGTTACAGTTTTCAAGTGTATGAAATATTGTCTGCTTTAGAGTGCGAGGATAATGATAATTATTCAGTAAATATAATTTATATTGAGCCCCCAATCGCGGATTCGACTCAAGTCACTGATGATATAGTGAAAAGTCTGATGAGGAGCATGGCGTAAACCTGAATAACTTAGGACGAAGATTGCTTCAAACTGGCTGCGAATTGCGTTGTTTACGAGGGGATGACGATTTTTCTACTCCATCCTTCCTGATGCCTCCATCCTACCTGATGTCTCCATCCTACCTGATGCCTGCATGCTTCCTGATGCCCCTATCCTGAAGAGACATCTGAAGGAACTCGGCTATTATACTACAGGAACTTTGCGAGCTAATCGCACCGATAACTGTACCTACGATCAAAGATGAGAAGCCATACAAGAAGGAGGAGCGAGATCATTACGATTACTGACCACTTGATGATGTCTTTTCATGCCGGTGGAACGACAACAACGTTGCCACAGTGGCCACTAACTTCCGAAACTTAGACATGGCAACCGCTACTCGCTGATCTCACGAAAAAAAAGAAAAAGTATATGGGTGGAGTAGACAAATGCGATCAGGCTGTGACAAATTTACGTACTCGGATGCGTACGAGTATAAAGAAGTGGTGTTGCCCATGTTTTCATATTTAGTAGATGTCTCAGTAGTAAACGCTTGGTTACTAGCTCGAAAAAATTGCTGCACAAAAGACACCTTCCTTCCTTGTTAGATTTCTCTACGCTTTATAGCAAAAAGCGTACTTGCTACACATGGGACTCCGCCACATCAAGGATGCAAGCCAGCAAAACCATTGTCTACAATAAGATACGACGGCAGAGATCATTGGCTAATAAATACAGAACGGCGGGTTGCAGACAAATGTGGAGAAAAAAGTAAATTTCAATGTCAGAAATGTGATGTAGGCCTTCACCCCAAATGCCACATGGCATATCATGTGGCATTGTAAATCATAGACTGAAATATATAACTTTTCTTTTGATTGTTATAACATATTTTGTCGCCTAACTCGCATTTTTATTTACACCTATTTTGAACATCAACTGTGTCCGCCATGCATAGAGTCCGATTTATCGGACGGGCCATAAGATCTGAGCTATCACGTAAAAATAATATTTTCTGTCATTAAATCATCAAATGTACTCTAAATGATAATATATTATAGTTACCATATTGAAAAAGGCGTAAATAAACTTTATGCACTAATGGGTTAATGTTTAAAAATGATTCTCAGGAGATGAAATCATTTGCCACAAAAAACGTTACTCTGCATCAGAATTATGAATTTGATTCATTAATGTCTCAGGTAAAAAATACTTTAACAAAAAAGATAGAAGAATTTCAGGACCGAGACAGTGGATGGACGTTCTTGAGCAGTTCTCATTTGGAAGTCAATGTTAACAAATATCAACCGTTGCGCGGTTCAGGCTTTATCGAATTACCTCATGCAATAAAATCGAGAAAAGCTTGTGTTAATATCCACAATAATGACGAGTATTGTTTTTTATGGTCTGTTGTTGCTGCTTTATATCCAGCTAAGAGTCACCCTGAAAGAATATCTTCTTACCCTGATTTTCGTAACGTTTTAAAGGTAAAGGACATGTCATTTCCAGTTAATTTCTCAGATATTGCGCGATTCGAAGTGAATAACCCTGAAATTTGCATTTACATTTATGGTTTAAAAAATAATACCGTCATAGGACCGCTTTACAAACCAAAAGGCTTAAACGGAAAGGTGATTCATTTACTATATTTAGAAAGAGATGATTTGTCACATTACTGTCTCATTAAAGACTTGCCGCGACTTGTTAAAAATCAAATAACGAAACACCACAGTAAACTGTACTTTTTTGACGTTTGTTTAATGTTTTTTAATTCAAGCGATGACCTTAGTTCGCATAGTTGTGGAGGTGTTGCCACTGAACTACCTCCAAAGGGTTCTTTCATTCAGTTTAAAAATTATAATAGAAAGCAAATTGTACCATTTGTTATATACGCAGATTTTGAAACAATGCTAGAACGGTATGAATCTTGTGACCCTGACCCCACTAAGGCGAGTACTGTAACGCGACAGCGACACGTGGCGGTAGCTTTCGCTTATCATATTACTTGTACGCTAGACGAAAGCCACAATCGTTACGTTTCTTATCGCGGTGCGGATTGTGTTTCAAATTTTGTTAAGTCTATCTATAAAGATTCACAAAAAATTCACGATATTTTAAAAAAGAATGCTCCTATGATTTACTCAAATGATAATGCTCGTGACTTTGAAAACGCGATGACATGTCATATTTGTGACCACTTCTTGTTGGGCGATAGGGTTCGCGATCATTGTCACTTGACTGGTAAATATCGTGGTGCAGCTCATAGTGAATGTAACATACAATACAAACTACCAAAATTTTTGCCAGTATTTTTTCATAATTTATCCGGATACGATTGCCACCTTTTCATAAAAGAATTAGGTGAAGCTCCTGGATCTATTAAAGTGATACCTAAAACAAAAGAAAACTATATTTCATTCACTAAGTTTATTCCGATTTCTACCGGGGAAAGCATTCGGTTTGTAGATTCTTTCAAGTTTTTAGGAACTAGCTTAGAAAAGTTAGTTAGTACAAAGAAAAAACAAGACTTTAAACAATTAAAATTTTATTTTCCTAATAAAAAACAATTTAACTTACTTACACGTAAAGGAGTGTATCCATATGACATTGAAATTTTTAGGATGATACAAAAAGGTATTCGAGGAGGTGTTTGTATGTGTTCCAAAAGACATGCCAAAGCCAATCATAAATATTTAGATACATACGATCCAACCCGTCCAAATTCATTTATCATTTATTTAGATTGTAATAATTTATACGGTTATAGCATGTGTCAATCGCTATCCTATTCCGGTTTTAGATTTATGAATAGACAAGAAATTGATTTTTTACAATTGAACTTAGCAGGCATCAGTGATACTGCGGAAAACGGTTACATTCTTGAAGTTGATTTAATATATCCGGAGAATTTGCACATGGGACACAATGACTTTCCTTTTTGTCCAGAAAAATGCTTGCCACCTGGTGGTAAGAATAAAAAGCTAATACCAAATTTATACGATAAATATCACTATGTTATTCATTACGTACATTTAAAAAAGTGTTTACAGCACGGTTTAGTATTGAGAAGGGTCCATCGCGCTATTACATTTAAGCAAAGTTGTTTTTTAAAGCAATATATTGATATTAACACTCAGTTACGTCAAAAAGCAGAGTCAACGTTTGAACAAGACTTTTTCAAATTATTGAACAATAGTATTTTTGGAAAGACCCTGGAAAATAATGAAAATCGAATAGACGTTAAGATAGTAAACAAGTGGTGTGATTCGAACAATAAAACAAAAAAGACTACTTGTGCTGAAAAATTGATAGCCAGTCCATATTTTCATAGCGCCTCTGTATTTTCTGATGATCTAGTGGCAATCCAAATGAAACCTGTGCGTATTATTCTTAATAAACCAATATACATAGGGTTTGCAGTATTAGAATTATCTAAGACTCACATGTACGACTTTCACTACTCTATTATAAAACCTTTTTATGGTAACCGAATTGAATTGTGCTATACTGACACAGATAGCCTAGTATATCATGTACAGAGTAATGACGTTTATAAAGACTTCAAGCTCCATTTTCTAAAATATTTTGATACCAGCAATTATGACTGTAACAACGACTATAACTTACCAATTATGAATAAGAAGGTTCCAGGACTGTTTAAGGATGAAATGGGTGGCAACATTATCAAAGAATTCGTAGGACTGCGCTCAAAGCTTTATTGTATTAAAACTTTAAACAAAACAATTAAAAAGGCAAAAGGTACAAAAAAATGTGTTACCAAAAATTTAAATATGTTAGATTATAAAAATGTTTTATACAATTGTAATGTTATTCACAAAAAAAATGTATTGTTTAGGTCAATAAAACATGAAATATTCACTCAGGACGTAAATAAAATAGCACTTTCAAGCAATGATGATAAACGATTGCTATCGTTTCTAGTTTCTACTTTAGCCTGGGGTAACACAACTATATTTATGTAATGCATTACCACAATTTAAACGTAATTACAGTAGTTACATTTTTAACATGGAAGTTACTTTTGAACCTAGCTTTATTATGTAAACAATTCTAAAATGTGTGTATTCTTGGTGTTCCTTGTACTAGTTAGAGCTAAACAGAGATATAACAATACGACCTCTGATAATTACTTAGGTACCTATATAGGTTTTTTATAAGTTTGTTTTTATCTGTACTTTTTACCTACTAAATATATACTTAAATAAATAATATTTGACGGCGCATTGTACGAGAGCGGCTGTAGTTGTCAACGCAAGTGACAGCTGACAGCACTCTGGCCACTCAAACGCCCCCGGACACTGTAATGCCCCAAAATATTTTAGGGACTTACGTCACTGGGTACCACGGTACCCACTAGGAGGTGCATTGAAAAAAAAGAATTTTACGGTTAAGCTGTGGCTCCGTCATGCGTTGGTTATGGTTTTAGTACACGTTAAGAAATAAAGATGGCACTGAGACCAAATACAGTGAGTTTTATATTACCCTGTGGTTGTAACAATTCAATGAAGTTAGACAAGTTTCGTGTGTGAGAAAGTGAAAGTTGTCACCGTGAATATGTCGTAAGTACATTTGTTTTCTTGTATATTTCTAATATTGTATTGTATTACATTTTTCTAGACAGTGTACGCGTTAATTTGGTGTATAAATACCATACTAGCATATTCTCCAAAGTTAATAAATTTAACAAAAGAAATCGTCAGGTACCGTTTGTGTTTGTATAGTACCGGATTCTGGACTGATTACGGACTGTAGATATTGGTTGTAAGGGAAATGATATGGTAATTTCATTAAATAACCTATCATAGAATAATTAAATACATAGAACAAATCAACTACGTGTATATTTTTAACAGATTCAACGAATTAAATGATGTGAAACGAAGCGTTCGAGTGCTGGGTACTGGAGTGACCTATAACGTTCGTAAATGTAAGGTTCGTACAGACGAGCTATTGGTGAAGGATTTTTGAGTTCAGCTAACTTTTTTGCTTGCATTTTTTCGTGTTTGTAATTTGCAGCATTTTAAATTTTTATTGCAGCATTTTGTTTAATTTAATCTGCACTGCACTGAAATAATACATTTAAATAGCATATTTTTTAATTTGCACAGTACTAACCACTATTTATTATTCAATCACGGTATGCAAACATTGAAATATTTGCACTTAATTCATACATTAATCATTAATCAACTGGATTGAAAATGCTGACATTATTACACTCTGCAGTATTTCTTTTTAGCATAAAGTAGGTACATTATTATTGACGACGTTTTAGGTCTCGTGGTTCGTGAGCCGGACTGCAGGCTGGTGGCGGGTTCGATTTCCACAGGTCGCAAATATTAATGTATTTGTGTTCATCTGGGTGTATGTATTTACAAAAGAAAATATGTATACAGGGTGGAAGGGACATCGACGCACAAAAGTGCAATACCTACAGGTCAAAATGTATGGAACAGCTGTTTTTTTTTTCATAACTGACGAAAAATAACAACGCAAGGGGGTCAGTAATCATGTACTGAATTAGTGGTAAGCGGATGTGCGTCGATGTCCCTTCCACCCTGTATACGTATTATATCCATTGTCTAGCTTTGCTTAGTTTGGGACTAGATGGTGCTGTGGAAACAGTCCCAGATATTATTATTGTTATATAAAAGAAGTAAACATTTCACTATATTTTAGATCAAACGAACAAGCAAATGAGCTGCCGGGACCCAGCCGTGGCCAAAGCCGTGGTAGAGGACGCGGAAGGGGAAGAGGGAGAGGGAGAGGGCAGTCTTCGGAACAGTGAGTGATTTTTCAAGCTATTTTGAAAGTTTTCATTAAATTAAGTTCATTGGTTGGGTCGCCAAAGTGACAGAAAGACTGACTGTTGCCTTGCAATTTTAATATTTTTACAGTTTTATGTAATTGTAAATCAGTGAAAGTGGATGGGTACTGTTTGTGGTGGTGGATGTAACTGTTATATTTTTGCAGTGATACGCTGCAGAACATAAGGGTCGCGCGACAAGCCACGCAGCGACATATGGCCGGATTGTCGGCGGCCGATAAAAAAGAATTATTGGAGAGGAAGCGAGGGAAGGAGCTGCAACGCATCCTCCTTCCCTATGCGCCTCCCCGCAAGAGACGAATGCAGTACGTATTCAATCCTTCACTTTAATTATAACATAACTATAGATAATTAACAAAATGTAGTCACGTTCACTGATTTTTATAGAAAACAATCGCCTGAGCGTGAGCCATGCGAGATGGTGGCCGCACCGCTTCCCTCGACATCCGCTCAAGTGGATGAGGTGCCGGTATCTCCGCCTCAGCATCAGCCATGCCAGATGGTGGCCGCACCCCTGCCGTCTACATCGGCTCAAGTGGGTGAGGTGGTCGCATCTCCGCCAACACCGCCCGTAATTGTGGTGCCGGCGAATGTTGAATTCGGTAAATATTACTTTGTTACATTGAGTGTTTTGAAGTAGTAGGTACTAAAAACGGTATGTTGTAATGTTGTTGTGTTGTTGTTACAGTTTTTGAAGACGTTGATGACGGCGCCTCTGAAGGTACGGCAGATGGGGACACAGTGCCTAACTCGCCCAGTTCTCTGGACTCCCTTGTGGTTCGGTTATCAACTACAGAGAATTGGGCGATTGTAAGCCGCACTCCTAGGAACAGGGGGATTTTAAAAAGTTTTACAGACTCTGACGATTCTGTTTAAAATACGCCCTTTTCCTAGGCAACATAAAGTTGTGTTATTTTTTAATATAATTGTAATTTTTTACAGTATTTTTATTTAGTCTTTTTGTCCTTATTTAATATGAGTTAAATATTACAACAGTCCCTGACGTTGGCAGCGAAGTCGAGGTTACAGCTCCCAGTCACAGCGTCGCCAGACGCCGGTCAGTTATTGGTGAGCACAAATTATTCAGCCGCTGTTGCTACCGGGAGCCTTTCTTGAAGATGTAATTGTTTTCATTCTTTTCTCAGGCTCAAACGCTCCTGACTTTGAGCATGTTATCAAATTATTCAGCCGCTGTTGCTACCGGGAGCCTTTCTTGAAGATGTAATTGTTTTCATTCTTTTCTCAGGCTCAAACGCTCCTGACTTTGAGCATGTTATATCTGACTGGCTGGGACAGTCGGACGAAGACTCGGACGATGAAAATGAGGAGTTCGTCCCACTTCATCAGACAAGACTTCACTTTGAAGACGTCACAGACTTGACTCCACAGCAAGTGCAAATTGTAGAGGCTGAAGACTCGGCAAACGATAGGGCTCTGCAAGAACTGTTGCCTGATGACTGTTTTGCGTTTAACTGGAGTAGGGACAGAATCACTTTCACGGGTCGACGTGAAACTTTTGTTGGAGTTCCTGGACCGACTTTTGATATTACCGACACCACACCGACAGACATATTCGACAAGATGTTCGATGTCGCATTTATTGATTTGTTGTGTGTAGAGACCAATAGGTATGCACGGCAAACAATTTCTTTACTAAAGTCCCAAGATAAAATGTCTACAAACTCCCGTTTGCATACTTGGACTCCGACAGACAGACCGGAGATGATTTTTTTTTGGCATTAATGATTATTCAGGGCATATCCACTTCCTATTGAAGAATCCTATTTCACTTTCAACGGCTTCGGCACTATGCCATATATAACTAAAATCATGACCTACAATAGATATATTTTGCTTAAATCCATGTTCCATTTTATTGACAATGACACACAGACTGACAGTACAAAATCGAAATTATTTAAAATACAACCCATCATAGATTATTTTAACGAAAAATTCTCAAGCCTATACTACCCAAACCAAGACATAGCCATAGATGAGTCACTTTTAAAGTGGCACGGCAGGTTGAGCTTTGCGCAAAAAATAAACAGCAAGGCTGCGCAAGTAGGTGTTAAAACGTATGAGTTATGTGACTCATCAAGCGGCTATCTGTGGCGATTTTCGGTGTACACTGGGAAGACCAAAACAGCAACAATAAATGACGACGACAACGACAATGACAATGAAAATACTGAAGATAATGATAACAACAGACCGGACCAGACGACTGCAAAAATTGTCTTCGATTTGATAGAACCGCTTCTCTATCGAGGTCATACAGCTATAATGGACAACTTTTACAACTGTCCACTATTGGTGGCAAGGTGCTTGAAACGTCGGCAAACAGACTGTTACGGAACACAACGCCTAAACCGAGAATTCGTTCCAAGTTCTATGAAAACGTTGACGAAGAGTGACCTCAGACACGGGGAAATCGTAGCGAGCTACTGTTCCGATTTGTCGCTAATGGTATGGCGAGACTCAAACTTAGTAAGAATGATATCGACATACCATGCGCTTCAAGTCGGAACGCGGCAGAAATATAATAGGACTGCGTTCAAGCCAAGTGTTGTTTTAGACTACAACAAAAGTATGGGCGGCATCGATCGCAAGGATCAATATTTATCTGCCCACCCAATCGAGAGGGTCAGGAGCCGTGTTTGGTATAAAAAATTATTCCGCCGATTTTTTAATTGTGCAGTATTCAACTGTTTTGTTATATTTAACACCAAACACAAGCTGCAGCATCGGCAGTTCAGAACCGTATTAGCGGAAAATTTACTGAAGATTTATCGACAGATTGATTTGACCACTGAATCGCGACTGATTTCTCGGACTATTGGACAGACCACTACGACTGTGACCCACCGCAACACCCCATTGAAGATCCAAGACCGACCAATCGTCGAAGGCGACCACTTCCCAACCCATGGCTCCTCCAATAGAAACCGCTGTTGGTGGTGCGCACATAAGCGGAAGGTGTGCAGCCGCACAATTTGGAAGTGCATGGAGTGCAATGTTAATTTATGTATCCTAGGATGTTTTAGGGAATTCCATAAACCCTAATGCCATTGTCTTCGCGTCCCAAGACTTCCTAAACTATTTATTGTCCCTTATTTGTGTAATTTTTTTTTTATTCTATTACAATTAAAAAAAAAAACAATTATACATATTCTTCATAATGATGTAGTTTATCTTTCTCGTAATTTGTACCATTCCCGCATCGGAATGTTGTGGGGTCAATTCCCAGTTGGATCAATTGGGTGGCTTCTATGTAATAGTAGGTCTAAATAGGTATGAAATAACATACCATCACGCCTATGTTCCCCGAAAGGCTAGGCAGAATTGTACAGCGGTAGATCCACAATTCGCCGGTATGTTTAGGTCCCACGTAATAGGGGGCGAGCGTACTGCCATTAACCGGGCAGAAATCCAAACTCCGAGCTGCTGTTGGGAAATTTCACAGAAAAACCCAGCAACACTGCTCGACCCTGGAATCGAACCCAGGACCATTAGCGTAGCAGTCGCGCTTAGGATCGCTAGTCTAACAAGGCAGTAAAACATACAAGCAAGATAAAGGTAAGGTATGAAAAAAGATTTAAAAGCTTATTTTTGCCATACTTATTTATTATTAAAAGTAAAAATTATTCATATATTATAATAATATAACAAATATATTTATTTAAATATAATAAATAAATATAACAATAGCTAATACAAAAAACACAGACATCGACACATCAAGTAGAAAAATTATATTCGGTACTAAGTACGTAGTCAAGAATAATACGCTCGTCTGCACAGTCCCGGGCGGCCATATTGCTTGTTGACGCAACTCTCGCGAGTACCGAAGATCAGGCCGGGGAGTCTTGGTTTCAACAATTTATTTATTATACTTCTCATGAATAGAATACAAATCTTTTGCTATTATGTTGTAGGGAATATAGTCTACTTTAGTTACAACTTTTTATTACTGTCACAGTCTATTTTAATTACGAAAAATAAAATTTCAAGGAAATCAGGAAAAAAAAATTTTTTTTGGAGTGTTACATTTTTTTTTAAGTATGGTAATGTAGGATTGAAGCGTATATTTTCATATAAGTTTATTCTCAATAAAATAACGTAATCAATGGTATTTTTTGTTTTGAAATTGCTTTAGTTCTTTTCTTATATCAAACGTTTAAAGCGGCGAAGATCCCGCGGCATTTTAAACGCGCTGTAAAGAGGTTGCGCTCCATCGTACGTCACACTGACAGCTCGCGAATGCCGACTTGCCAGTGGCTAATCCTGGATCATCGTCGGGACGACTTCAGATCTAGAAGGGGAGACTGTAACAACTCATCACAAACATGCATCGCGCGCACGGCGCGGCGCCCTTACTTCGCAGACAGCGTCACCGAGGGGGCGGAGCTGGACTTCCCACTACGCTGATGAGTTGTTACAGAATTATTTTCTTATTTCTTTATGCTAAAGTAACACATTTCGAAATATGGTGTCTTTGTATTTGAAAGTGATCTCTAAATAGATTTTATTTTACATTAAAAAGCAATTTTTAGTTTTAATGTTGTTTTGTCTGAGTTTTTGTAGTTTTTGGAGTAATCTTATGGGTTAAACAAATTAATTTAGAAGAGATATTAAAACAAATTAAATTTTACTTACCCACATAGATACATTATAACGCCTATTTACGAGAAAGAAAATTGGTTGATACAGGTAGGTATTTTTTTTTTTTACAGAATGACTACAAGAGCGCACCGTATTTTGAACATGGTACCACCTATAAATGCCCCTCGAGATGGACAGCAATCTCCGTCATCAATACGACCTAGTGAAATGGATTCGAGTGACATTCAGACTACCAATAGTATTTATCATGAATATGATGCTGATGACGTTAACTCTCTACCGGATAGTCAGTTTTCTTTAGATATTCTGAACTCCGGTGAAGAAAACGAAGACATTCGAGCAACGCCTCCAAAACACAGAATATTCAATAAACCATCTTTAGTCATCCAAGAAACAGACACAGACAGTGACTCTTCCTCTGATGAATCTTCTAGCTCTTCCAGCAGTTCTAGTTCTAGTTATTCAAGTAGTTCCAGTTCTACAAATAACCTCAAAGATTTCTCATCCAATGATAGTGTCAAAGATCCTACGTATGAAGATCCATTTTCTGAAAACTGCAAAGCCCAGTCAGATTCCGATGAAGAGCAACAACCACAAGCACAGTTACCTGACATTCAAGACTTTCCGCAATCAACCGTGGATAACCAGGAGTTATTTAATATTAATTCACCATCTGCCAGAGTTGATCATCAGCCACCAAGCGTTGATGAGCACCCATCTAGCGTCGGCGAGCAGTCTCTAGGAGACTGTTGACGTTGAATCGCGCAGTAGATGTCGTAAAAGAAAATCAGAACCCCTCTTATGGAAACGAAACCAGAGCAAGCTATTGAAAAACAAAGGTATGTCCTATACTTCTATGTCAAAGTCTAAGAAAGTTTATGATGCCAAAAAAATGGGTCCTGTATGTTTCGGAAAATGTAAATTAAAATGTTCAACAGAGTTTACGTTTGAAGAACGAAAGCATATCTTTGAAAAGTTCTGGGAGTGCGGTGACCTGGAAATCCAACGACAGATTATTCACGATCACATGACCAAGATTGAACCAAAATATAGATACGTTCGTGAAGGTAGCAGTCGCAATAATTACAATCACGCATATTTTCTGACACGAAATAATAAAAAAACTCGGGTATGTAAAGTATTCTTTATGAATACCCTTGGAATCTCAGACACAATGATCAGAACCGTTGTCAAGAAGGAGTCCGAAACTGGTCTGCACCTTAAAGATAACAGGGGAAAACATAACAACCATAAGACACTAGACTCAGAGCTGACCGATGGTGTCAAAGGACACATCAATTCAATACCCCGCATAGAAAGTCATTACTGTAGGGCGCGATCGACTCGGGAGTATATTGAGGGCGGGTTTACAGTCGCGGCACTACATCGACATTACGTAGACAAATGTGAATCTGAGGGTGCACCACACGTTTCATATCAAGTATACTACAACATATTTACACATGATTTCAACTTATCTTTCTGGCAGCCTAAGAAGGATCAATGCGAAGATTGCATGGCTTACCAAAACGCTGAAGATAAATCGTTACTACAAGAGACATACGACGAGCACTTGAAGCAAAAGACTCTCGCTAGAGCTGAAAAAGATAGAGATAAAGAGCTTGTGAGTAATACCTTCGTAGTGGCTGTGTACGACCTCCAAGCGGTGATGCCTTGTCCTCAGGGTGATGTGTCTAATTTCTATTATACGTCTAAATTAAATCTACTTAATGTCACAATAATCGAGCTCGGTACAAAGGACACAACTTGTTTTGTATGGCATGAGGGAGAAGGCGCCCGAGCTATTAATGAAATTGGCTCCTGTGTTCTAATATATCTCAGAAAATTGAATGATAATGCCACGGAACCTTGTGATGTCACTTTCTATAGCGATAATTGCTGTGGCCAGCAAAAAAACAAATTCATGCTGGCAATGTACCAATATGCGACTCAAGAATTACCGAACATCAATAGTATTACTCATAAGTTCTTAATAAAAGGACATACCCAAAACGAAGGAGACTGTGTTCATTCCGTCATCCAACGTCACATTACGAGAGCATTAAAATCATCTCCAATTTACGTTCCAGACCAATGTATCACTCTAATTAAAACTGCAAAGAAAACTGGAAAGCCTTATACTGTTGAAGAACTGACACATAAGAATTTTTTGACCTCAAACGTCTGTGTACAGGAAACTACTATATAGATTACGATGGCAATAAATTCAAACGGACCGATATAAAGATTCTGAAGGCGGATAAAGAAAGCAATGGCTTATTTTTCTTTAAAACATCCTACGAAGAGGAAGAGTTTAGGTCGGTATCTACGTTGAGAAAACGCCGCACCAAGTCGAAGACAGTGCCCGATAATAATTTGATTCTAAAGCAACTTAACACTGAAAAGCTTACAGTTCCTGAAGCAAAGAAGTATAACTTACTGATAACAATATTAGTTTTGATCAAAAGATGACGAAGCCAGAGCTATACCACATCATTCGAATTAATAAGCCAGAAAAAAAAAATGTGGTAGACGAACTGTTGAGGGAGCATGGCCACGAAGTTGTACGTCTACCACCCTACCACTGTGATCTAAACCCAATCGAATACATCTGGAATTTAGTTAAACAAAGGGTGGCAGACAAAAATATAGATCAGTCTGAAAGACTAATTGAAAAGTTAACTAGAGAGTCGATACAGTCAATTTCAGTTGAAGACTGGAAAAAGGAAGTCAACCATGTCCAAAGACTGGAGAAAGAATACTGGGTGAAAGATCGATTACAAGAACACCAAGAGAGGGAGTTGATTATATCTCTTGGAGGAGAAGAGAGTTCTTCAGAGAGTGAAAGCGAGGAAGAGGAAAATGTCAGCGATATGTCTGGTGTAGAAGAAATAAGTTACGATTCCTCATAATTATAATAATAAATTAATATAACATTCTTTTTTGTTTTATTTCCGTAAGAAATTTATTGTTTTACCTACTTATTCTATAGGTAGGTACTAGTATGAACTTGAATAAAAAATTACATTTGATTAACAATATTGGAAATTAATCCCAAAATAGACTCTAAATAGTTTATTACTGCTCCAATTCGTAACTAAGCAATAAATACTGCATTCGTTACTAGTATACAAATGTTTTATCTCAGTAGGTAATTAAATTATAAATCAGTAATACTTTGGTTTTTAGTTAGGTTAGGGTTTTTATTTCAAACCTTGCCATACGGCGGAATTCCATTGGAATTCAAATTATAATGGAAACTGTTATTTTAGTTAAAATATAATAAAGCCTGACCAGAAAAATAAAAAACGAGCACTGGGGGCGCTACATGTATGCATATGTTTACGTTTCTTTTTTGCACTCAGTACTGTAGACAAACGTCATTTGAGTCAGGTGTCAAGTTATTGCGCCCGGGTTGTAGTCATGCAACTGTGAGACCATGTAATTAAGGTTTAATTTTATAATGGAATAAATATTGCTGAAATGGTATTTTTTATGAATAAAATCAATCAATTTTGATCACAATATTACATTCGCTCCAGTATCTTCCAGTGATAAACACCGCAACACACATATAAAACCTTCAACTTATAAAATGTAAGTAAGTACTTCTAAGTTTACTGAATTTGCTACCCAGCTACGGACCTGGTTTCTGCCTGCCGGCTGGTGTATCGGTAATTAAGTCGCAGTTATTAGTTCTAAAATTAATCTTTATGTGTTCCATTGCAGGTCTGACTCCGATTCAGAATACCAGACACGACCCGCAGCTGTAGCCGAGGTTGCGAAGGTGCAACCTAAAAAGAAGGTGTCGAAGCGCAAAGCTTCCGAGAGCACCACGCCACCGCCATCAGTATCGAAATCAAGGTAATTTTAAGTTACTGCTTGTACCTTTAGGTGCTTGTTGTGTATGGTATGTCAATTAAAATAAAATGTTATACACAGTTATACGTTGGTTAATGGATTTAGAACTGTAACGAAGAGAGCGCTGAAATCAATTTCCATTTATATTCCTTGCAGGTATGTTTACATACCTGTTCATGAGGTATTGTTATTGAAATTATTATAACATAACATCATGCTTTCTATTCTCGTAAGGCGTATATAATACACCCTCAATTAAAAACTAATGCAATGTAATGTGTTGTGTAAATTATTATAAAGAATATGTTAAATTGTTCACAGTAAAAGACGCAGACGGGCTCGGACCTCTTTGGCTTGGAGGACTACATTCCGCCGTCGACCTCGATTGGAGCTTCGGTTCGTCTCTCACCAGCCGTGTCGCCAACGGTAAAGTGCGGCGAACGGCGGACTTGACCGGGGACTTCTATGTGGAGGTAAAGGTGTATAACAAGGCCGAAGTTGCCTCCACCCCTAAAGAGGTTCGGTGGAAGAAAGCCTCGGTGGCCCTAAAAGCCCAGCTGAACCTTAACACGCCGCAGTGGGACGGTCTTCAAGTTTTTATGAGACGGACTCATGAATTATTCGATGATTCTGAGCCCGTCTTTTATAGTGATAATATTAATATAAAATAAATATTTAAGTTGTTGGGGCACCAGGTACCTACCTACTTATATTCTATTTTTGTATTTTTGTGATCGTAGGTACATCATAATCGTAATAATAAAATATTGCAACATCTAATAGTAAGTTTAAAACTATTTTAATCTAAAATGCCTTTCTGTACTGCTTGTAACACATCTGTTGAGCGCAGTCACTGGACAGGTCACCTACGTAGTACTAATCATAAAAACAAAACTATTTCGCATTTTTGCGAAGGTGTTGAAATAATAGATTCTGCATTTCGTAATCGTATAGCTTCTTATAGAATTGTCGATCCGTCTGAGAATTGTTCTCTAGAACCATTTCTTAATAATAATTGGGACAAAATTAAAACGTTAATTGACATATCTCTTAAAGAACATGATTGCCTAAAAGTTAATTTCGAATATTTTGCTTTGTTTTTAATGTTTAAAAATGATTCTCAGGAGATGAAATCATTTGCCACAAAAAACGTTACTCTGCATCAGAATTATGAATTTGATTCATTAATGTCTCAGGTAAAAAATACTTTAACAAAAAAGATAGAAGAATTTCAGGACCGAGACAGTGGATGGACGTTCTTGAGCAGTTCTCATTTGGAAGTCAATGTTAACAAATATCAACCGTTGCGCGGTTCAGGCTTTATCGAATTACCTCATGCAATAAAATCGAGAAAAGCTTGTGTTAATATCCACAATAATGACGAGTATTGTTTTTTATGGTCTGTTGTTGCTGCTTTATATCCAGCTAAGAGTCACCCTGAAAGAATATCTTCTTACCCTGATTTTCGTAACGTTTTAAAGGTAAAGGACATGTCATTTCCAGTTAATTTCCCAGATATTGCGCGATTCGAAGTGAATAACCCTGAAATTTGCATTTACATTTATGGTTTAAAAAATAATACCGTCATAGGACCGCTTTACAAACCAAAAGGCTTAAACGGAAAGGTGATTCATTTACTATATTTAGAAAGAGATGATTTGTCACATTACTGTCTCATTAAAGACTTGCCGCGACTTGTTGAAAATCAAATAACGAAACACCACAGTAAACTGTACTTTTTTGACGTTTGTTTAATGTTTTTTAATTCAAGCGATAACCTTAGTTCGCATAGTTGTGGAGGTATTGCCACTGAACTACCTCCAAAGGGTTCTTTCATTCAGTTTAAAAATTATAATAGAAAGCAAATTGTACCATTTGTTATATACGCAGATTTTGAAACAATGCTAGAACGGTATGAATCTTGTGACCCTGACCCCACTAAGGCGAGTACTGTAAGGCCTCTTTTCCATTACACGGTTTCTCGCCGTGAAAATCTACGGTTAATTCGCCGCGTGTAGGCACGGTCGTCAGTGTGGTATGGATCACTATATGAGCTTGTCGACATGCACGGTGGCGCCAAGGCACGGCGCCGCGGCCGCGTGCGCCGTGACTGCCCCTCGGCGCGCCGCGTCTACGCACGGCGTGATTTTCACCAGTGTTGTATGGCAGTCTATCGGGGTGTGTCGACGGTGCCGGACGTACGCACGGATTCGTGACCGCTTATATACGCTGTTTCGCGATTTTATTATAAAATGAACATAAATCAAGAATTATTAATTACGTTGATTCAAGAAAGGCCTGTAATATGGGATAAGACCATCGACGATTATAAAAATAAGCGGCTTAAATATGATTCCTGGAAAGAAATATTTATTCATTTCCAGCCCACATTTGAAGATTTAAGTGGTGATGAGAAAAACAAGTTTGGTAAGTTACAGATATTTAATTATTAACTTTTTACTTATGCATAGTTGTTTTGATAGGAGAGGCGACCTTCGTTAGATACAAAATATTGTGCAAATCTGTTGCGAACTTCATTAGCCGCCAAACTTCCGCGAACTGCATTCGTGATAGGTAACTGGATTAGTTCCGATTCTGAATCAAGGGTGGACTCATTTTCACTCGCATTGTGAAACTGAAAGTTTTCCTGCTTATGTATAAAATTTTGCAAAACACAACATGTTTTCACAATATCAACTGCCAAATCGATGGACACATTCATTGGCCGGTGAAAAATTCGCCATTTATTGGATAAAATGCCAAACGCACATTCAACAAATCTTCGCGCTTTGGTGAGTGTGTAGTTAAATGTACGTTTTAATTGATCAAGCTGATGACCACCAAATGGACGAAGCAAGTGATAATGCAAAGCAAAGGCTTCGTCCGCAACGAACACATATGGCAAATCGTAGTCAATTCCAGGCAAACGTGTTGCATCGGGTAGATTTAATCCGTTGTTTGTTAAATTTTTCCAAAATGGGGTCTCTTTAAACACACTGGAATCACACTCCTTTCCGTAGGCGCCAACGTCAACAAATATAAAGTTGTAATCGCTATCTACTACTGCCATCAAAACTATAGAAAAAAAATGTTTGTAATTTAAAAACATCGAGCCACTATCAATTGGCTTAATAAGTCTGATGTGTTTTCCATCGACCGCTCCTAAGCACAGCGGGAAGTTGGAAGATTCTTGAAATTTGCTTGCAATGTGTAGCCAGTCTTCTTTAGATGGCATTTTCATATATTCTTTATACAGTTCTAACCAAATGTAGTGGCATACTTCACGTACGATGCAACTTATGGTTTTTATTCCAATTCTATAGCTGTAGTATAGGTCAGTAAAGGTATCTCCTGTTGCTAGATACCTGAAATATAAAACAAAACGGTTCAGGTTCAAATACTAAAACCCCATTTTAGGTCGGGGTCGATTCAGTTTAGGTCGGGGGTTTTTATAAATTTTGAATTTAATAATTATTATTTATTTATTTTCAGGGCAAATGGTGATGAAGAAGTGGACCAATATGAAAGATAGCTGGATAAAATATGACAAAAAAATTAATGAATGTAAGTCTGGTTCTTCAGCAAAAAAAATAAGAAAATATATGTTCTATGATGAAATGATGTTCCTAAAAAAAAATGTTGAGCATCGCAAGACCGATTCTAACATGACTGAACATGTTCATGATTCTAGCCTCAGTAATGAAAATTTTGATAGTGCAGTCCCGAATCAATCAAGCTCGGGATACACTGAACGGAGTGAGACGCAAAGGGCTAAAAAAAAAAGAAAAAATGAACTAAGTGAAGTTGACATTAGGTTTATGAAGTTTATGGATTCAGCAGAACGAGATGAGAAAAAGAAAAGCCGTAGTATGAACTTTTTTATGGGAATCGCTGATACAGTTGACAAGTTCAGTGATGAAAATATGATAGACTTTCAGTTTCAAGTAATTTCAATAATTAAAAATATTCAACAAAGACAGTGTACTCAGTATATACCTACATCAAGAAACCAATGGGATCAAGGCCATCAAGGATATTTAAGTGGTACAGCATCCTCAAATGCGCAATCGTCAACATATGGATATTCTACAGCTGCTAGATCGGGCTATGGAATAAGTCGTCCACAGACGTCTTCTCATGATTTTGGACACGGTTCTGGTTTAGAGCCAATCCACTACCGACCCGAATCACAATTATCTGTACATAGTGTAAATGCGGAAAGTATCTCGGCAGATTCTCAAGTTTCTATTGAAGACGAATTCGATTTTAGTACCGCACTTGAGTAGCATTTTCAGCGTAGTGTATTTTTTGATTTACTTGTTCTTAAATTAATAATTATTAAAATTCAATTACATGTAATAATTTTGTTTGTGTGCAATAAACAATTTTAAACTAAAATATGTCACTTAATTTTGTACCTACTTACCTCAGAGTTACAGCCAATCTTTCTGCGGGCGATATACTCTCTCGCATAAAAGTATCTTGATGTTTTAGTTCCTGGGATAATTTTTGGAGCAAGTAGTCGAATGTAGTTTTCTGCATTCTAAAATAATTGTAAAACTTGTCTTCATCTTCTCTCAATTGATTCTTGACAAGTGTATGAAACGCGCCATATTCCTCCCTTTTTTCTAAAATCGGATGTATCCAAAACCTTACTTCCCTTTTTTTTTCTATTTTCTTTTTCCTATATATGTAATAAGCAACTATAATCTTTTTTTTCGTAAGAAAATTCATGACGCAGCACGTCCTACACAGCCCGAGTAAAAAGCGCTACTAGCCAGTACTTACCAATGTCTCGCGCGGTGATTTTGCCGTATCATGTACAAGCTAGCACGTTTTTTCAACCGTACGGCTTACACACCGTACGTTTGAACAACCGTGTAATGGAAAAGAGGCCTAACGCGACAGCGACACGTGGCGGTAGCTTTCGCTTATCATATTACTTGTACGCTAGACGAAAGCCACAATCGTTACGTTTCTTATCGCGGTGCGGATTGTGTTTCAAATTTTGTTAAGTCTATCTATAAAGATTTTCAAAAAATTCACGATATTTTAAAGAAGAATGCTCCTATGATTTACTCAAATGATAATGCTCGTGACTTTGAAAACGCGATGACATGTCATATTTGTGACCACTTCTTGTTGGGCGATAGGGTTCGCGATCATTGTCACTTGACTGGTAAATATCGTGGTGCAGCTCATAGTGAATGTAACATACAATACAAACTACCAAAATTTTTGCCAGTATTTTTTCATAATTTATCCGGATACGATTGCCACCTTTTCATAAAAGAATTAGGTGAAGCTCCTGGATCTATTAAAGTGATACCTAAAACAAAAGAAAACTATATTTCATTCACTAAGTTTATTCCGATTTCTACCGGGGAAAGTATTCGGTTTGTAGATTCTTTCAAGTTTTTAGGAACTAGCTTAGAAAAGTTAGTTAGTACAATGAAAAAACAAGACTTTAAACAATTAAAATTTTATTTTCCTAATAAAAAACAATTTAACTTACTTACACGTAAAGGAGTGTATCCATATGACTATATGTCTCAATGGGAACGTTATGAAGATACGTGTTTACCCTCTAAAAAATATTTTTTTAACTCTTTAACTAATGAGGCAATTACCGATGAAGACTATGAACACGCTCGGTCTGTTTGGTCAGTATTTAATATTCAAAACATGGGTATGTACACAGATTTATATCTCAAAACAGATGTTCTTTTGCGAACAGATGTATTTGAAAATTTTTGACAAACTTGTAAACTACATTACAAGCTCGATCCCGCGTTCTATCTTACAGCACCAAGTCTATCTTTTGATGCAATGCTTTTAAAAACAGGGGTTCAATTAGAATTGATTAGTGATATTGAAATTTTTAGGATGATACAAAAAGGTATTCGAGGAGGTGTTTGTATGTGTTCCAAAAGACATGCCAAAGCCAATCATAAATATTTAGATACATACGATCCAACCCGTCCAAATTCATTTATCATTTATTTAGATTGTAATAATTTATACGGTTATAGCATGTGTCAATCGCTATCCTATTCCGGTTTTAGATTTATGAATAGACAAGAAATTGATTTTTTACAATTGAACTTAGCAGGCATCAGTGATACTGCGGAAAACGGTTACATTCTTGAAGTTGATTTAATATATCCGGAGAATTTGCACATGGGACACAATGACTTTCCTTTTTGTCCAGAAAAATGCTTGCCACCTGGTGGTAAGAATAAAAAGCTAATACCAAATTTATACGATAAATATCACTATGTTATTCATTACGTACATTTAAAAAAGTGTTTACAGCACGGTTTAGTATTGAGAAGGGTCCATCGCGCTATTACATTTAAGCAAAGTTGTTTTTAAAGCAATATATTGATATTAACACTCAGTTACGTCAAAAAGCAGAGTCAACGTTTGAACAAGACTTTTTCAAATTATTGAACAATAGTATTTTTGGAAAGACCCTGGAAAATAATGAAAATCGAATAGACGTTAAGATAGTAAACAAGTGGTGTGATTCGAACAATAAAACAAAAAAGACTACTTGTGCTGAAAAATTGAAAGCCAGCCCATATTTTCATAGCGCCTCTGTATTTTCTGATGATCTAGTGGCAATCCAAATGAAACCTGTGCGTATTATTCTTAATAAACCAATATACATAGGGTTTGCAGTATTAGAATTATCTAAGACTCACATGTACGACTTTCACTACTCTATTATAAAACCTTTTTATGGTAACCGAATTGAATTGTGCTATACTGACACAGATAGCCTAGTATATCATGTACAGAGTAATGACGTTTATAAAGACTTCAAGCTCCATTTTCTAAAATATTTTGATACCAGCAATTATGACTGTAACAACGACTATAACTTACCAATTATGAATAAGAAGGTTCCAGGACTGTTTAAGGATGAAATGGGTGGCAACATTATCAAAGAATTCGTAGGACTGCGCTCAAAGCTTTATTGTATTAAAACTTTAAACAAAACAATTAAAAAGGCAAAAGGTACAAAAAAATGTATTACCAAAAATTTAAATATGTTAGATTATAAAGATGTTTTATACAATTGTTATGTTATTCGCAAAAAAATGTATTGTTTAGGTCAATAAAACATGAAATATTCACTCAGGACGTAAATAAAATAGCACTTTCAAGCAATGATGATAAACGATTGCTATCGTTTGATAAAGTTTCTACTTTAGCCTGGGGTAACGCAACTATATTTATGTAATGCATTACCATAATTGAAACGTAATTACAGTAGTTACATTTTTAACATGGAAGTTACTTTTGAACCTAGCGTTATGTAAACAATTCTAAAATGTGTGTATTCTTGGTGTTCCTTGTACTAGTTAGAGCTAAAGAGATGTAACTATACGACCTCTGATAATTACTTAGGTACCTATATAGGTATTTTATAAGTTTGCTTTTATCTGTACTTTGTACATACTAAATATATACTTAAATAAATAATATTTTATGTTCATAAATCTGTTTTATAGTATCGACAAAAGTAACTTTTGAACCTAGCTATATTATGTAAACAATTCTTAAATGTGTATTCTTGGTGCCCCTTGTACTAGTTAGTGCTAAACAGAGGTGTAGGTAACTATATAACCTCTGTTATATAATTAGGTATTTTTTACTATTATCTGTAAATGAAAATATGATAGACTTTCAGTTTCAAGTAATTTCAATAATTAAAAATATTCAACAAAGACAGTGTACTCAGTATATACCTACATCAAGAAACCAATGGGATCAAGGCCATCAAGGATATTTAAGTGGTACAGCATCCTCAAATGCGCAATCGTCAACATATGGATATTCTACAGCTGCTAGATCGGGCTATGGAATAAGTCGTCCACAGACGTCTTCTCATGATTTTGGACACGGTTCTGGTTTAGAGCCAATCCACTACCGACCCGAATCACAATTATCTGTACATAGTGTAAATGCGGAAAGTATCTCGGCAGATTCTCAAGTTTCTATTGAAGACGAATTCGATTTTAGTACCGCACTTGAGTAGCATTTTCAGCGTAGTGTATTTTTTGATTTACTTGTTCTTAAATTAATAATTATTAAAATTCAATTACATGTAATAATTTTGTTTGTGTGCAATAAACAATTTTAAACTAAAATATGTCATTTAATTTAGTACCTACTTACCTCAGAGTTACAGCCAATCTTTCTGCGGGCGATATACTCTCTCGCATAAAAGTATCTTGATGTTTTAGTTCCTGGGATAATTTTTGGAGCAAGTTGTCGAATGTAGTTTTCTGCATTCTAAAATAATTGTAAAACTTGTCTTCATCTTCTCTCAATTGATTCTTGACAAGTGTATGAAACGCGCCATATTCCTCCCTTTTTTCTAAAATCGGATGTATCCAAAACCTTACTTCCCTTTTTTTTTCTATTTTCTTTTTCCTATATATGTAATAAGCAACTATAATCTTTCTTTTCGTAAGAAAATTCATGACGCAGCACGTCCTACACAGCCCGAGTAAAAAGCGCTACTAGCCAGTACTTACCAATGTCTCGCGCGGTGATTTTGCCGTATCATGTACAAGCTAGCACGTTTTTTCAACCGTACGGCTTACACACCGTACGTTTGAACAACCGTGTAATGGAAAAGAGGCCTAACGCGACAGCGACACGTGGCGGTAGCTTTCGCTTATCATATTACTTGTACGCTAGACGAAAGCCACAATCGTTACGTTTCTTATCGCGGTGCGGATTGTGTTTCAAATTTTGTTAAGTGTTAGGTTGCCCTTTAAAATACATGTTGATTGATAATTTTCCTTTAAAATTGATCAGAAATGGCAAATATATAATAATTATTATTCTTTAAATTTTATATTCTAACATTTAAACTTTTCGAAACTCATT
The DNA here is from genome assembly GCA_958496365.1 of Subacronicta megacephala. Taxonomy (NCBI): domain Eukaryota; kingdom Metazoa; phylum Arthropoda; class Insecta; order Lepidoptera; family Noctuidae; genus Subacronicta; species Subacronicta megacephala. The sequence goes on from OY292528.1 coordinate 11,677,480, forward strand.
TTCATATTATTTTAAAGAATAGTTTTTGACTTCATTCATTTAAAGAATACAGTATTTGACTTCTGTCAAATGACGTCAGTTATCATAAGGAGGGGAGTTGGTAGGCCAGTTGAGTCAATTCAAGCAGTCTTGCGAACGAAGCCTATGAAGGCAGTCAGTCTCTCAAGAAAAACCTGTGAAACTGTGACAGTGATTTTTGCATAACAGAAAGTAACCTTTGTTGGTACTCTGAATAAAGTAATATTTAAAAGTTGGATTGTGTATATTATTTGGACAATACAAGAGGTGCTTGCCACGGTTAGTTGTATTTGCTACATCTCAGAAGTGGGATCACAGCGCGAAAATTGCGTAAGTACACATCTTATTTTTCAACAACTATTTTTCGTTCAAATAAAGTAATATCCAGAAAAAAAAAAAAAAAACTGCAACTGAAAGTATACATATAGGAGTTGCTGTAATAATGTTTAGATATAGGTTTTTCGTTACTGCATGAGCTATTTATGGCTTATGGATTTAGTAAAACATACAATTTAATTAGCAATCAATTACTATAATCTACCTACAAAAAAAAAAAAAAAAAAAAAAAAAAAAAAAAAAAAAAAAAAAAAAAACTTTACTAACATAATCATTGTTATTCCATTTCCGAGGTTTGAGCTATGGAAGACAATATGGTGGGTGACCATGAACGCCTCCATGGGCGACGGTTGGAGACGCCCAGTCACGACTATGAAGAAAGTTACCGACGCAGTCGATCTCGCAGCTTTCAATCTGGCTCGGAGCGAGAAATGCAGCAACTCCGCGATCGTCTACGCAAGCTTGAAGATAATAAGCGAGAACAGCGAGCATCGGCACGTTCTCGTTCGCGTGTACATGAACGATCTCTATCCAGCGAGCTTCACAGTGGAAGAAAGGGACGTGGACGAGGCTCGTATGATTCGCGAACGCGAGGGCGGTCGCCTTCGGTGATCTTAGGCAATAGATCTCGCATCAAGAATCGCAGCCGGCCTCACGTCGAGCAGCGCGACGGGTCTCACGTCGAGCACCGCAGCGAGCATCGAAGCGGGCATCGCAGCCAGCATAGCAGCGAGCACCGCAGCGAGCATCGAAGCGGGCATCGCAGCGAACATCGAAGCGCGCATCGCAGCGAGCATCGAAGTGGGCATCGCAGCGAGCGTTGCAGCGAGTATAACAGCGAGCGCCGTGCATCACGGGGGCTACGCAGCGAACAAGCCGGCAGTCAAAAGATAAGTGAACCTAGTTTTTCTGCTTCTGATGTTGTAAAGATTCTTAGTTCTATCAAAGACATACCATCCCAACTATCAACGCAAGGCTCATCGGCATACAAAAACATTGAGCATAAGAATATTTTACCAAATTTTGATCCTACATCTAAGAACCAACGTATCGATGTATGGTTAAGAAAAGTAAATGAATGCGCCTCCGTTTATGGATGGGATGAAAAAGTAACTACGCATTTTGCCATGCAAAAATTACAAGGTTTAGCTAAAACTTGGTATGAAAGCCTAAATACGATACTGTTCACTTGGAAAGAATGGCAAGAAAAATTACTAAATGCCTTCCCTTGTGAACAAAATTACGGGCAAACTTTAGAAAATATGTTAAAAAGAAGAACTAGAATTAATGAGCCTATCGAGATTTACTACTACGAAAAGTTAGCTCTTATAAATCAATGCGATATTAGCGGTAAAAGGGCGGTAGACTGTATAATACACGGCATCGTCGATAGGACGATTAAATCTAGCGCCTTAGCACTTTGTTGCTCACAACCTGAGCAATTACTGCAGTTTTTGATGAGTAACAAGGATAGTTTTTCCCTGGAGCGTACAAATTTTAAAAACAAAAACTCCACCGACAATAGCAACTCAAAGATGGGTATTAGAACAAACTCATCCCAAGGTGTTTATTGTTTTAATTGTAAAGAGCGAGGTCATCCTTATTCAAGCTGTACTAAACCGCTTCTTAAATGTGGTAATTGCAATAAGGTTGGCCACAGAACTGAAACTTGTTACTTATCAACCAGTAAAGATAAAACAAAAACTGACCAAGTCCATAAGACTTTAAGAATCTGTAATAATAATCCAAACTCAAAATACAATAAAGATGTCAGAGTCAACGGAGTGCTTGTCGATGCATATATAGATTTTGGAAGTGAAGTAACAATGATTAAGGAGTCTATTGCTAGAAAATTAGGTCTTTCTCACGACGGTGTAATGTCAATAATGAAAGGTTTTGGTAATAAAGTTGTTAGTTCGATAGGAAACGTTTCCATTACTTTGAATATTGATAATGTAGAGGCCTATGTTGTTTGTAGGGTTGTCGGTGATGCTTATCTTGAAAAGTCCTTGTTAATCGGACAATCTTTTACCGAACAAGGTCATATCGTGATTTATAAGGATTCTTCAAAATTAGTTTTTCTAAATATAGGGGCTGAGTTACCGTACTATGGTTTTGATGTGAAACAATCGTATCTTCTAGAATTGACGATGGTGGATGATCTTGAACTTATTGGATCAGCATCAGTTAGAACTCAATCCGCTTCTACGCATAATGGCAATGTCATACTAACAAATAAACTTATAGAAAATCCCAAAGGACATTATATGGTTCGTGGAGGAATTTACCCGTCAAAGAAAGGGGTCGTTTATGTTACAGTCATCCCTATTTATCCTCCATGTCAATTTCGGAAGGGTGTCACTATATGTAGAGCGGAAACCGTGTCTGTTGTTAATAAAGTCGTTCAAACGCTAGGTTCATCTTTCCAAAAGCAGAGCAAATTTACCTTGAGCAATATTCGAATAGGGGACGCTGCTAATCAGGAGGATAAAGGAAACCTACTTAAAATATTACAAAAGTACGAACATTGTTTTGAGTCTTCACTTAGTAAATTACGTTGTACTAATGTCACACAGATGCACATAGAGTTAAATAACAAACGACCTGTTGTCTACCGACCCTACAGGCTGTCGCATAATGAACGCGAAAAGGTTCGTTCAATGGTAGATGAAATGCTAGATTCGGGCATCATTAGGGAATCCCTATCTGAATACGCTAGCCCAATTATCCTTGTGAAAAAGAAGGATGGCGGTATGAGACTTTGTATTGATTATCGAATGTTGAATTCTGTTACCGTTAAAGAAAGATATCCAATGCCAATAATTGAGGACGAAATAGCCAGGCTGTCTGGACAAGTCTGTTTTATTACTTTGGATCTCTCGTCAGGGTACTACCAGGTACCAATCGCAGAAGAATGCAGGCATCTCACTGCGTTTGTCACGCCGGATGGACATTTTGAATTTAATCGAATGCCATTTGGCCTGGCAAATGCACCTGCAGTATTCCAAAGAATGATGAACAAGGTCCTAGGTTCAGCTCGATTTTGCAAAGCAACGGCATATATTGATGACTTATTAATATATGGACAAAACACTAAAGAATGTTTGAATCGGTTAGATGAGGTCTTACAGTTAATAGAGAAAGCGAATCTATCTCTTAACTTATCTAAGTGTAGTTTTCTGCAAAGCAAGATAGACTACTTAGGTTATGAGATTAGTGCGGTAGGCGTCAGACCCGGTGAGAAAAAGATTCAGTGCGTTTTAGATTTTCCTCAACCGCAGAACGTGCATAACGTGAGGCAGTTCCTCGGCTTAGTAAGTTACTTTAGAAAATTTATTAAGAATTTTGCCCATATTGCTTCTCCCTTAAATAAACTCTTAAAGAAAAATATATTGTGGGAATGGTCATCTAGCCAGATAGGATCATTTGAAGCTCTTAAAGCGTGTCTAGTACAGAGGCCAGTCTTGGCAATATATGACCCATCCGCCGAGACTGAGCTTCATACGGATGCCAGCAGAATAGGTATAAGTGGCATATTGTTACAAAGGAATCCAGAATCCAATTGTTTTCATCCTGTAGCATATTACAGTCGCCAGACTTCCCCGGAGGAAAAAAACTTTCATTCTTATGAACTAGAAACTCTGGCCGTCGTCTGTTCTCTTAAAAAGTTTAGGGTCTATTTACTTGGTAAGGATTTCAAAGTTGTTACGGATTGCAGCGCGTTGCGATCTACATTCACCAAACGTGATTTAGTGCCACGGATTGCTCGATGGTGGCTCTCTTTACAAGAATATAATTGTACAATTGAGTATAGGCCTGGTCATAAAATGTCTCATGCGGATGCTTTGTCGAGAAATCCGGTACTTGATTCAAATGTAGGTAGTGTATCTTCTTTACCGCTAGTGTTATCAATTACTGACGATGATTGGTTATTAACACTGCAGTTAGGAGACTCTGAACTGGCTAGAATACGTGACGTTCTCGCAAATGATTTGGATGCTAAGAGTCTTCAGTATATTAAAGACAATTTTGTTTTGAAGGATAATCGGTTATATAGGTGCATAAATAGTAACAAGGAGGATCTTCGTTGGGTAGTGCCAAAGGGTGCAAGATGGCAAGTGTGTAAAATGAATCATGACGATATTGGACATTTTGGTATAGATAAAACCCTGGAGAAAATAAAAAAAAGTTATTGGTTTCCCAAGATGTCTCATTTTATAAAGAAATATGTAACAGCATGCATACAATGTGCATACGCGAAAAAAACGGATAGCCGAACAGAAGGCTTACTTCACACAATTACGAAAATTGAGATACCTTTTCACACTTTACACATTGACCATCTTGGACCTTTCGTAAGATCAAAAAGGGGTAATTGTTATTTGCTAGTCATAGTAGACGCATTCACTAAATATGTATTTACTAAGCCCGTCAGAAACACTAACACACTGAACGTTATAAAGGTTTTGGAGGACATATTTTACACTTTTAGGACACCAGACCGTTTAATTAGTGATAGGGGTAGTTGTTTTACATCACATTTATTCAAAAAATTCTGTAGTGATAAAGGCATCAAACACATCCTGAATGCCGTAGCAAGCCCAAGGTCGAACGGACAAGTTGAGCGGTACAATCGCACAATTTTGGATTCATTAACAGCACAAAATTTAAAACACGATGAACGAGATTGGGATTGTCAGATAGGAAAAGTTCAGTGGGGTCTTAACAATACCCGCCAAAAATCTACTGGCAGGACCCCAGTTGAGGTTATGTTTGGTACGAGCATGAATGGAGAAATTAACTCTAGAATGAACGAAGTTGTACAGGATACTCGAGAAATTGTAGACTCTTCTTTGATTAGGGAACAAGTTAAAACCAGAATTGACTGTGAACAAGCTAAACAAAAAGCATACTATGATAAAAATAAGCGTCCGGCTCGCTTATACAATAAAGGGGATCTGGTCAAAGTAAAAATAAATTCTTTCAAGAACGACGGAAAAAGTAAAAAGCTTCTCCCTGCATATCACGGTCCATTTCGTATTGTAGAGATTTTGGGTAACGATCGTTATAGGATCGCAGCCATACCAGGTCTTAGTAGCCGCAAACATAAGAAAAAAAGTACCGTAGCAGCGGACCGAATATTACCATGGGTCCATGTGGCGGCTCTAAACGTAAATGACACTGAGAAACAGGATTCTGAAGTCGATACGGAATCTGACTAATTACAATTATTGATTACATCACTAGCATAGGTACATATAATGGACTATTTCAGTTGTATTTGATTTATTTAAAAGATTTTTGTTAAAGGTTTAAGTCAACGAGCGAATAAATCGCAAGGCTTTGTCTCTTGATATCTTTGATTTATGCGCAGAATAATTCATATTAGAAGTGTATGTGCGAATAAATCGCAGCACTTCGCTCCATCGAAGTTGATTATTTCATGGAAGTCTATGTGCGAATAAATCGCAGGACTTCACCACATAGAAGTTGATTATTTCAAGGAAGTCTATGTGCGAATAAATCGCAGGACTTCACCACATAGAAGTTGATTACTTCACGGAAGTCTATGTGCGAATAAATCGCAGGACTTCGCCCCGCCAAATTGTATGTTCGCGGGATAGTTTAGTGGTAGTCTAATTGCCAATAAATCGCAGGACGTCACCCTGTAAGAATTCAGTTTGTTTTGTATAAAGTTGGTTATACAGGATACAGTTTCAAGTAGTTGTCATTGATCTTATGAAAATAGTTTTGTAAGTATTCATAAAATTGTTGGTAAATTTCGTTTGTAAAATTGACTCAACTGGCCCAGTGTTAGGTTGTCACTTGATACGTGTATGGGGTCATACACGTTGTCAGGATGGTCGAGTGTTAGGTTGCCCTTTAAAATACATGTTGATTGATAATTTTCCTTTAAAATTGATCAGAAATGGCAAATATATAATAATTATTATTCTTTAAATTTTATATTCTAACATTTAAACTTTTCGAAACTCATTTTCATATTATTTTAAAGAATAGTTTTTGACTTCATTCATTTAAAGAATACAGTATTTGACTTCTGTCAAATGATGTCAGTTATCATAAGGAGGGGAGTTGGTAGGCCAGTTGAGTCAATTCAAGCAGTCTTGCAAACGAAGCCTATGAAGGCAGTCAGTCTCTCAAGAAAAACCTGTGAAACTGTGACAGTGATTTTTGCATAACAGAAAGTAACCTTTGTTGGTACTCTGAATAAAGTAATATTTAAAAGTTGGATTGTGTATATTATTTGGACAATACAAGAGGTGCTTGCCACGGTTAGTTGTATTTGCTACATAAGTCTATCTATAAAGATTTACAAAAAATTCACGATATTTTAAAAAAGAATGCTCCTATGATTTACTCAAATGATAATGCTCGTGACTTTGAAAACGCGATGACATGTCATATTTGTGACCACTTCTTGTTGGGCGATAGGGTTCGCGATCATTGTCACTTGACTGGTAAATATCGTGGTGCAGCTCATAGTGAATGTAACATACAATACAAACTACCAAAATTTTTGCCAGTATTTTTTCATAATTTATCCGGATACGATTGCCACCTTTTCATAAAAGAATTAGGTGAAGCTCCTGGATCTATTAAAGTGATACCTAAAACAAAAGAAAACTATATTTCATTCACTAAGTTTATTCCGATTTCTACCGGGGAAAGTATTCGGTTTGTAGATTCTTTCAAGTTTTTAGGAACTAGCTTAGAAAAGTTCGTTAGTACAATGAAAAAACAAGACTTTAAACAATTAAAATTTTATTTTCCTAATAAAAAACAATTTAACTTACTTACACGTAAAGGAGTGTATCCATATGACTATATGTCTCAATGGGAACGTTATGAAGATACGTGTTTACCCTCTAAAAAATATTTTTTTAACTCTTTAACTAATGAGGCAATTACCGATGAAGACTATGAACACGCTCGGTCTGTTTGGTCAGTATTTAATATTCAAAACATGGGTATGTACACAGATTTATATCTCAAAACAGATGTTCTTTTGCGAACAGATGTATTTGAAAATTTTTGACAAACTTGTAAACTACATTACAAGCTCGATCCCGCGTTCTATCTTACAGCACCAAGTCTATCTTTTGATGCAATGCTTTTAAAAACAGGGGTTCAATTAGAATTGATTAGTGATATTGAAATTTTTAGGATGATACAAAAAGGTATTCGAGGAGGTGTTTGTATGTGTTCCAAAAGACATGCCAAAGCCAATCATAAATATTTAGATACATACGATCCAACCCGTCCAAATTCATTTATCATTTATTTAGATTGTAATAATTTATACGGTTATAGCATGTGTCAATCGCTATCCTATTCCGGTTTTAGATTTATGAATAGACAAGAAATTGATTTTTTACAATTGAACTTAGCAGGCATCAGTGATACTGCGGAAAACGGTTACATTCTTGAAGTTGATTTAATATATCCGGAGAATTTGCACATGGGACACAATGACTTTCCTTTTTGTCCAGAAAAATGCTTGCCACCTGGTGGTAAGAATAAAAAGCTAATACCAAATTTATACGATAAATATCACTATGTTATTCATTACGTACATTTAAAAAAGTGTTTACAGCACGGTTTAGTATTGAGAAGGGTCCATCGCGCTATTACATTTAAGCAAAGTTGTTTTTAAAGCAATATATTGATATTAACACTCAGTTACGTCAAAAAGCAGAGTCAACGTTTGAACAAGACTTTTTCAAATTATTGAACAATAGTATTTTTGGAAAGACCCTGGAAAATAATGAAAATCGAATAGACGTTAAGATAGTAAACAAGTGGTGTGATTCGAACAATAAAACAAAAAAGACTACTTGTGCTGAAAAATTGATAGCCAGCCCATATTTTCATAGCGCCTCTGTATTTTCTGATGATCTAGTGGCAATCCAAATGAAACCTGTGCGTATTATTCTTAATAAACCAATATACATAGGGTTTGCAGTATTAGAATTATCTAAGACTCACATGTACGACTTTCACTACTCTATTATAAAACCTTTTTATGGTAACCGAATTGAATTGTGCTATACTGACACAGATAGCCTAGTATATCATGTACAGAGTAATGACGTTTATAAAGACTTCAAGCTCCATTTTCTAAAATATTTTGATACCAGCAATTATGACTGTAACAACGACTATAACTTACCAGTTATGAATAAGAAGGTTCCAGGACTGTTTAAGGATGAAATGGGTGGCAACATTATCAAAGAATTCGTAGGACTGCGCTCAAAGCTTTATTGTATTAAAACTTTAAACAAAACAATTAAAAAGGCAAAAGGTACAAAAAAATGTATTACCAAAAATTTAAATATGTTAGATTATAAAGATGTTTTATACAATTGTTATGTTATTCGCAAAAAAATGTATTGTTTAGGTCAATAAAACATGAAATATTCACTCAGGACGTAAATAAAATAGCACTTTCAAGCAATGATGATAAACGATTGCTATCGTTTGATAAAGTTTCTACTTTAGCCTGGGGTAACGCAACTATATTTATGTAATGCATTACCATAGTTGAAACGTAATTACAGTAGTTACATTTTTAACATGGAAGTTACTTTTGAACCTAGCGTTATGTAAACAATTCTAAAATGTGTGTATTCTTGGTGTTCCTTGTACTAGTTAGAGCTAAAGAGATGTAACTATACGACCTCTGATAATTACTTAGGTACCTATATAGGTATTTTATAAGTTTGCTTTTATCTGTACTTTGTACATACTAAATATATACTTAAATAAATAATATTTTATGTTCATAAATCTGTTTTATAGTATCGACAAAAGTAACTTTTGAACCTAGCTATATTATGTAAACAATTCTTAAATGTGTATTCTTGGTGCCCCTTGTACTAGTTAGTGCTAAACAGAGGTGTAGGTAACTATATAACCTCTGTTATATAATTAGGTATTTTTTACTATTATCTGTAAATCTAGTAAATGTATACTGTAGTCTATTAAATATATAAGTACTTAAATAAATAATATTTTATGTTCATAAATCTGTTTCTATTCTGTTCCTGATGACAAAGCGCATTGCGCTGACTGGTTTGTGTAATAAAACACCGATCAGGTGCTCGCAAGTGACGGGCTACGTCACACATAGGAAACAAGTTCAAACTTGTAATAAAAATTATGCACAATGCTTTCTGGAGTACTGTTACACAAACATAATAATATTAGTCCTCCGTCTCATTTAGCTGATATTGACCGAACTGGTCGGACTTCTCAGTTTCCCATCGTTGAATCGAAAACAATTGTAAGTACTTAGTTCGTTTAAATGTTATTTATTACTTAGGTTATTCATTAACATTATATTAATTGCTATTTTGTTTGTTTCAGATCATCAACAATGTGTGATTCCCCTGACCTTGTCTTTTCGCAATACGGTCAATGTTTCCCGACTCCAAGTTTGAGTTGGCATGTACCCGAGCAACGACAATTATCTGAACAACAAAGGCTATCCAATAAGAAACCAAGAGCGAAAAGGGATTGTCAAAAGCGGAAGCTGCCTCCTTGCAAGTCATACGTCATAAATAATGAGAAGAGAAAAGGTCAGCGACTGATCCAAATACAAGTTTTGGATATAAGTGAGCAACAAGAATCTGCAAGTGATAATGAGGACGCGGTAGTTATGAGTGCGCAATACATAGTGAGTGAACCAGTGGACTATGTTATGGAAGAGACACTATCATTAATAAATAAAATTTCCAAAAAACTTTGTGGGGACAATTGTTATTAGTGGGTGTCATTACTTGCGAGTGGGTAGGCTTTATAAGTTCTTATTATAGGTAAGATTTGATGTTTATTATAAATAGTTATATGAGTATAAATTTAATGTAATTTATTTTCTTTATTATTCTGTAGTGTAAATTTTGAATGTATAAATAAATAAAATATATATAAAAAAAAAATGTAAGTAATATTAATTTCTCTGTTATTCTAGTATAACGCACTACATACATCACAAGTTTGTAAGTTACGTAAGTAGATTTAAATATATAAACTTTGATATATGTCCCTAAATCATGTAGTCATAAGATTTGTTGTAGATATAATACAGTTATTAGGGTATAATTAAATTAGGTATGTCATTTATTAAATTTGCTTTCTTATTCTTTAGTGTTAATGCATAAGTTTTGAATGTGCAAATAAATAAAATATGTTTACGATGTAGTTCTATAATTAGTTTGTAATTGTAAATAAGTAGGTAGGTATGTGAGGTAATAAAAATACTTTAAGTATTTAAGTTTTAAACTTTGTTTTTTGTAATATAAAATTTAATTACGTACTTTATATTCTTTTCTGTGTAAATAATGATGATTTATGTACTGATTATAAATATTAATTAAAAATAAGTAAATAAATTTAATATAAAAATGTGTTAGGTACACATTTTATTTGATCATACAAATCAGTTCTGCTTTGTAAGTTAGGATGGTAAAATAAGTAGAATATTAGCTATAATTAATTTGTAACTGTAAATATATGAAGTAATAAATACTATATTTTAATTTAATTTTATGTTTTATTTTAAATTAATAAATTCAAATTTTAAATTATCTGTAAAATAAGACTAGATTTGCAGGTTTGTTATTATTTACAGTGTTACAGTATTCATTTACAATTATTGTAGGTTTACTTCAAATTGAACATAACTACAGCTAATTTAAAATTTATAGTTATAATTAAATTAATAGGTTCAAATAGAAAACCATAAGTAGTTACTTAGATATTTTTATTAAATGTAACTTAACAACAACAAAATAATTTGAATACAGACATATTATTATCAAAATACCATTTTCTTATACACACAGCATTATTTAGTGCACAATTCAATTTATGATTCACACAATTAAATTCAGTTTTATTTTTACAATATTTAGTTTTTAAGATTGAAAAATTAGGACATCCCTTCTCACCTATATCAATTACTTCACAGTTTGCACATAGGTCTTTAATCCACTTTATCTTTTCCAAACCCTTTGTGATATTTTTTTTATTTTCTAAATATGGCACTATAACACGTTTAAACTCATTGTAGTCTATGTAGCCCTCGCTCCAGTAAATTCCACTATTTTTTTCCAACCATCTCACTTGCTTCTTTTCTTCTTTTGTTAAGTAATGGAACGAACATGGTGGTTTTACCAAGAATGTTTGTGAATATTCTTGACTTACAATGGCCAATTCTTTAACAATAAAATTGTTTTTTAAATCTTTAAATCCTTGAAGTTCAACTATAATGGTAGCTGCTTTCATGATAATTTCTTTACAATGTTACTTAAAGGTTTGTATTCAATTACACAATCGTTGAGAATCATACAGTAGGCTGAAGTTTGATCTGGTATTTCGGAATTACTCTCTATTTCAACTCTCAGATCCACAACTGGACCTGTCTTTAAGTTATCCGCTTGTCTAGAGCAATCAATGACAAACAGCGGTGCTAAGCCTTTAAATTGTTTCTCGCTTAATAATGGCTCTGGACGACGTCCGTAATACGACTGTTGAAATCTGGTGTACTGTTCGTATAATAATGCGATTCTGTTGTCAGCAAAATTTACATTTAGGTTCTCATACGGGAAATACGTTGAATTGAGATACACTCTGACGTCACGAACATGACAGTGATCGAATTGAGACATGTCAGAACTTGCATTGTTTTTTCTATTTGTCTGTAACCCAAGTATGATGTACCTTGGTTTTTCTATTTGAGTTGAAGTTTTGATAGACCAAGTATGTTTTGTAGTTTTAGGTAAGGTGGGATATTCGTACAGATCCCAATTTCTGTATATTATTTGAAGTGGTCGATCTTTTTCTAAGAGTCTTAACAAACTGATTTTTTCTTTATCTGATACTTTAACATGCGGTACGCGCCATATAATTTTGTTAATCTGAACATCATCCACCGTTTCACCAGTGCTCAGTTTTACAGCGTTCAAATTGGTGTTACTTCGTAACAATATCAGTTCATGTCTACAGTTTATAACGACTTTTTTTAAATCTTCAGCAAATCCGAGGATATGACACAGTGGTATAGAAGCTGAAAATCTTCCTCCATGGATATTTTTTATACCATCGATATTCCAGCCCCATGCATTAGATATTTTTGATTCACTTTCATTCATGGATATTAATGATTTTATGGTTGTAGTTATACCTGCATTTTTTATTTTATCAATCTCCACTCCATTAAGCTCATACCTAATATCTTGGAATAAGTACATGAAAGACAAAGCTACTAGTGTCAATTTTACGAACAATGCGTGTTCGTAAAATTGACACTAGTAGCTTTGTCTTTCATGTCTTTTTTACTAACGATAACAGTTCCTTCCAAATACAGAGTGCTAGCTGATGGTAATATGTATAAGTCTTGTTGATTAATAGGTATGCGGATTTCATCGTTCCTGTTAAAACTCGTCACATAAGGCTTGTAGGAATGAAACTCGATTCCTTCTATAGAGTTATCATAAGTTGGAGCAGATAATACGTCTAAGATATTCATTTTAGCAATCCGATCGCTCTGAGGAATGCTTTGAATCTTTAGTTAAAATTAATTAATTAAGTTATTGTTTATATCTACTAACCTTATATAAATGCAATTTATATTGTTTTGATTGATTGGAAAGTATATTGCGTTCTTCGGGATTTCAATGATCCTGTATCCAGGTGGCACGTTGAGTGCAAATTCGTGAATAATGTGACTTGCTTTACCGTCAATATTTGGGATAGAATTAAATGTCGAAAAGTGCAATAAAGCACACTCATACTCTCCATCAAGCTTCCGATTACCGCGGCGCGGCGAGCGGTAAGATCAAATGTAAAGAAATGTTTTAAGCACGCCACGACTCCTCGCTCACAGCGAAAACACGCGCGGTTCTCTCCGAACGAAACGCTGCAGCGGCGCGCGGCGCGGCGATCGGCGGGAACAAATGTACTAGCGAATGAGTGGGAGCCACGACACAGAGCGGCACGGATAGCGGTGTAGGAGGGACGGACTCAGCGGCGAAGTGTAATACTATAATTATATTTTAGACGATTTGGTGGCGGTAATAAATACCGAGGCGTCCATCACTACAATTTAATGTCAACCGCTTATATCATACTATATACCTCTTCAACATAAATATAAAAGAACGTATTTAAATGCTTGTGGGAAGAAATAAATTCAGTTCAATTATTCAGTTCGTTCACTCTTTCCCTCGTATTGAGAATGTCTTGTTAAAACTTGTTTTAAAACGGAGACGGGGAAATTTTGCTGACACGTGGTGTCAGTTGGTCATGTGATTTTCAAACTTTTACAGGTGTCCAAGAAATTTGCGCCGAGCAACTAGGACCAATAATTATAAGTGATCCTTTTGAACTTTTCTCTTTTGTCTGGGACCAACATATTATGGGATTAATTGTACGCGAAACCATCGAGTACGCGTGGGAGACAATTGTTCAACTTACTGAAGTTGGGATATAACCAGAAGCTAGATTAAACTACTGGGTAGAAGTAACCGTGGAGGAGCTCTACAATTTTATCTTTATTTTGATTTACCTGGGCTTGGGTCAGAGAGGACGAATAGACGAATACTGGACTACGGATACGTTAGAAATGCCTCAAAAAATCGTATTTTTGTCATACTACGTTTTTTGCATTTCTTAGATAATTATAATTTAGATTTCAACTTACATGGACATGATCGTAAAACATCTACAATAGCTCCTATTCTCGACCATTGTTTTACTCAGTATAGCGATTATTTTTAAAATAGCTATGACCTTCGTCGGTTGATGAAATTTTTACGACAATTTCCAAGGAATTGCAGTTTAAAATGTCCGAAAAGGCACTTTATTTATCTTTGAAAAGAAATTATTTTTTTGGTGATAATCAGTCAGAAGATTCTAATTGTGATATAACAAGCCAAGGTGACTCCAGAAGCGTTGGCAGTACTGAAGAAAATGAAAATTCTACTCATCATCACAAGGTATTCAATTTTAATTTAGAGTATGGTATGTTTAAGTTATGACGTCATACTTGATGACAATGATTCAGTTTGTTTCTATCACTCTTGTAAATAACACGCGTAACCCGGAAGCAGTTTTAGAATTAAATTATCTGATGTTGACATCAATTTATTTATATCTTTGGTTCAAGAACGCCCTTGTTTGTGGGATTCTAGTGACGAAACTTATAAAGACTTATTTATAAAACAATAGGCATGGAAAAGCATTTGTGAAAATTCCAACGAAAAAGACGCTATGGAAAAATCAAAACTGGGTAAGTAGTGTAGTCTTTTCTTTTGAAATAAGTTATTAAAGAAAGGGACTTAAAATGGCGGCGCTGTTATTTGTTTACAGCGCCGCCATTTTAAGTAATTACAGCGTTGATTTTCTCTCGCTCACACAAGCATTAAGTGTGCACTGTTATTTGCCTTACGCTCACACCATGGGGGAAACTTTCATGAAAAGAGTAATGACCTGTCGTCGGAGCAGTAGGGTTCATTTGCCGGATATTTTATTCCATACTTAATCGGAACATGTCTTCTTTACAATACAATAAAAATATCACAACTTCGTCGTATGATACTTGTTTTTATTTTAAAATAAAAAAGTGCACTCTTACTGAGACATCCTTTATAAAATATTAGTCGAAGCAGGCGCCTCCTTTACACAGCAACCATCAATTGTAAACTTGGCAGATGGAAGCAGGAAACAAATTACCCTGCTCCACATAACCACGGAAATCATAATCGGCGGTCGCCGTATTCCCATCACCATGGCAGCAATGCCAACCGAGGAGGATGCTCATACTCTGTTGGGAATAGACTTCCTGGAAGCAGCAGGTATTATTTTAAATTTGCCGCAACGTTGTTGCTTTTTCATTGACAAACCACAACAAACTTACGACTTCTTGCAACTGAGAAGTGAGCTGATTATAAACATCATTAATCAGAAACTTCCATCAAAACTCTAAATACATAGGCCCCTACACAATCGTGTACGCCGAACAAATCGGAAAACACCATCATCGCAATGCTCCGGTTCGCCGTAAGCACCGCAGTCTTACAGCCAGATAATAAATGTTACGCCCTGTTGGCCAAATTGTTCATTTTGCCGTCGGGCAAATTATTAAGAAGATTGCTCTCAACCGTGAATATAACTACTGGAACAAATAATGATATATTATTTAAGAACATCATCATCATCATCATTTAAGATCATTTTAGTGCGCCTACCTTGTTGGCCATGGTAGAAAAAAAAATGTAAATCATGCCGTGGTATTCATGTGAAAGGCTTGAGAAATCCTTTCAAGCAGCTTGTAGCATATCATTTTACAAACAGCTTAAATAAAGTGAAATTGAAAAAGTTGATCGTCGAAGGCCTTTTTTATACCACCCCCGGTAGCCACCATCTGTACATGGAGGGGGGCACTGTGTCCTCTTAATATAATATTAATATTCATACTAAAAAAACACATACCGTGCATACAAATGCACGGTATGTGTTTTTTTAGTGAAACTAGGGGCAGATTATTAAGAAAGTCCCTAGAGATGAAAAATGAATACTTTATCATATATTTTTTTTAATATTTATACGATTGTATGATACGACTCATTTAATTAAAGTTTGAGGAACAATTTAATTACAAAAAATCTAAAATTTTATGATTTTGAAGAAAATGTTATTAGGTGGGAATTCTTCAAACAAGTGTATTGATATGACAAATCGTTCGGGGGTTTCAATGCCTACTAAATCTTACCGAGGAGCATATCGTGATATAAAAGAGTGTACAAATTTAATTAATTTTGTTTAAATTATTTATAATTTATTTGATTCGTTAAATGTGTCTTATTTTAATCACTCAAAGGGAAAGTATTTAAAGAATATGTAAGAAGGAATTCCCCGCATCACGAATTATGGTATAGATCCATACAAATGTTAATAAGTCTAAGATTAAAGAAATATTCTTATGACTTTATGTTAACCCGTAATATGAATCAGGACTCAGTTGAAAATTTCCTAGGCAATATAAGAAGTTATGGGGCTGGGTTGCTCCTGGCTGTGCAAGGCCGACGTTGCATGGTGGAAGAATATGAACCAAATGATTTCATTCCAACTATAATGTTTGCAAATCATTTCAATACATCATTGCGAACTGTTCGCCGTGCACTCCATGCTGAAGGTTTCCATCTTCGGAAACCAGCTAAAAAAACATTTATGACACAAAAACACTAGGAGCAACGACTACGTTTTGCTCGGGAATATTTAGATTTTAACTGGCAGACATATTTTCTGACGAGAAAGCTTTCATTTCTTGCCAAGAAGGAAGACTTAATTTATGGCGAATATTTGGGAGTGGATTAGTGCTCAAGGGCCGGGTGAGTTGGAGTTCATACCTACGCGTGCTATGACAGCTCTAATTACGTCGAAGTTTTGAATAACATAATGCTACCTTGTGTTTAATATTTACCCTTCAGAAGACTGTAGTGAACAAAATTTTGTTCAAGATAATTGTCCGGTACATCGTTCAGTGTTGAAAAGGTGTTTTTTTTTTGGTACAGACTTAAAACCTGAGCATCAAATACCTGAAGAAGATACAACAAGCACTTACGACCAGTCAAAGCTGGGATAGTCTCACTCCGGGACTTGAAGATTTAGATTCGGGTGGACAATGTAGAATGTTTACATTTGATTTAGATATATATTATTTAAAACGAATCAAACGTTTGTATTCGATGAAACAAACAAAATGGTTCATGGCACCTATCTAAAACTTACCACAACACAAATGAAAAACACGATCAAAGAAAATATTTTGGGTTTACTCAAACTTAGGCGTGGTGGCAAAGACGTGGTGCTTCAGGAAATTGGAAATGATCCTTCAACCTCTACGCGAGCAATAGCTCGACACACAGGTATCGGAAAATCGACCGTGCACGATATTTAAAAAAATAATAATTTCCACCCTTACCATATCACACGAGTTCAAACTCTCCAACCAAGAGATTATGCAAATAGATTGCGTTTTTGCCGACAAATGCTGGCAACGATTGAAGAAGCCGCTCAATTTTTTAATAAAATTCTGTGGAGCGATGAGTTGACACACAAAAGAGATGGGTACTTGAACCTTCACAACTTTCATAGTTGGGAAATTGAAAATCCCCATCTTATGCGTGAATACAGGTCACAGTATCAATTTAAAATAAATTATTGGAGTGGAATATTAAATGGTAAAATAATTGGCCCATTTGAATTACTGGGGAATTTAACAGGGCAAAGTTATTTAGAGTTCCTTCAAAATGATCTCCCCAATTTATTAGCAGAAGTGCCCAAGGAGCTGAGACACACGTATTGGTTCCAAAATGACGGCTGTGCTGCGCATTATGCTGTTCCTGTTCGTGCATATTTTAATAGCACGTATCCAGACGGATAGATCGGGCGTCAATGGCCAATTTTGTGGCCTCCACGTTCACCGGATTTAAATCCATTGGTTTTTTTTTATTGGGGCTGTCTCAAAGAAGTGGTGTACAGAAAACCTGTACAGTCTTTGGAAGACCTAAGAAACTGTGTCGGAGCAGCCGCATCAAAAATAAGTGATCGCCGGTACACAAGATGGCTCAGAAGAGCATTCATCCGCAGATGTAGGGCCTGCATAAGAATGGGGGGCCAACAATTTAAGATTTGTTGTAAATGAGTGTAAAATAAAGTATCTTACACTCATTTACAATCTTATTTTATTTAGGGGCTTGTAATCACATCATATATCACACATATAGCCCCATCGTAACCTAAACATAATCATACTTATCTAATTTTGTCAACTATTTTATAAACTAGAATGACTGCTTCAGACAGAGGCGAATACCTGCATCTGTTAGATTTACCTTTAACTTATTTGTCAGAGCCTCTCTCCCAGTCCTAGTTTTGACACACTCTACGAACAAGTTATAGTCATCCTCCACAGTACCACACTCAGAACAATTTGGACTTGTTGTTATTCCCATGAGGTGTCGAAACCTATTAAGCGGAATGTGCCCTGATCGAAGTCTATGAGCTATTACAGTAAGTTTTCTACTTAAAGCACTGTTGGTAAACCTGGGGGTCTACTCCGAATTGACAATACCGAAATATCAGCCGAATGTTCGGACGTTTCTTACTACGAACTTCATTCTATTCGGTCGGTCGGATCGCATCCGACCGAACTTCATTTTTGGCGTTTGTTGTATCGTAAACCCTACTCTGAACGAAAAAACTCCGACCGATAATTTGAGTTTGACAAGAGTTTCATCGCAAGATTTATGTCAAAGTTCACGATAGCAAAATAGCTACCTTTTGTTGAGTTGAGTTTTTAATGAATTATTAGAACTAAATTGAGTTTTACATTTGTTTTATAGTAGTAAAGTAACTACGATTGAGTGAAGTGTGTGTGTGTAGTGTAAAAAATATTAATAACAGCGAAATGGAAGCACGTATGCTTTTGGTGGAAGAGGCCCTAGAGAAAGAGCGTTTAGAGCGCAGAAGGAATCGGAGACGCCTTCGTGACTCTTTTAATATTAATTTAGTGCCCGACCTTGAGTTTATAGCAAATTACAGACTCAGTCGGACACTTTTTGAAGAACTATGCCAGGAGATAGTACCCCCTGTTACCAAGGAAGCGTAACCGCCGAGCAATTGTGCCTACTACGAAGGTATCTTTAAGTTTCTTTTGTCTTATAAAAAAATCCTACTTAATAATGAAGTAAGTACCTATATTTTGATACATAACATTACTCTCCTACTGCAGGGCAGTTCTCAGATTGAGAGGGATTTTAGGATTAAAATTAATAATTAGGTATATATTCTAAAATATATTATAAAACAATTTGTTAAATTTTAGGTACTTACACTTAGGTACAGGGCCTTGAACTTTTACGCTCGGGGCAGCTATCAAGGCTCTGTTGGGCAGAATGATGATGCCCCAATGGCCCAGCAAACTGTGTCCCGATGTATACGAGAGGTTTCCTTGGCACTGAATACACCCAATATACTTCGAAAGTACATAAAATTTCCACAAAATGCCATGGAAAGAAATGTCATCAAGAGGAAGTGAGTTTGAATTTTTACTAATTCAAAATAAGTAATAACAATTCCAAAATGATTTAATGTTCACCATTTTGAAAGGAACATACATAAGAAAAAAACAAAAAAACTTGTACCTTAAATGCTTGTCGTTTTCTTACAGATTTTATGAAAAATGTAGGTTACTGGATGTGATTGGGTGTATTGATTGTAAGTACTCATCACTCACTCATATTGCAATTGTAAGGCCCAGTCAGCATGAGGAGCGGTTTTTCAATAGAAAACATTTCCACTCCATTAACAAGTGGTAAGTTCATTAGAAAGAAAGAAGAAAGAAAGAAAAATATTCGGCCACACGCAGGAGACCAAAAGAAATAACCAAAACAGTTTCGAGGAACAAAAATAAAATATAAAAAATAAAATAATGATAATAAAAAAAAAGCCCTGCATGAGAACCGAACAGGCCCTATCTCAGCATATTGCCACGACATAATAAAATGCCGCAGCGCTGATTTTCAGATAGGCCCTTTAATAGTGAATCCACGGCCAGTTACGAAGCTGAGGAGTTAAATATTGAAAATAATAATAATAAATACTTGTACATAAAATAAATTTTAAAAAAAAGTAATAAAATCGATTAGAAAGGTGTATACCATAAATAATAATAATATAGTGGTGTACAATAGTAAGCTTGCGCACATCATTTGTCGATGCATACACATGCATTGTCTGTGACAAATGAAGGGAAGCAGCGCGACACGCACACACAACTGACAACTGTCATCTGTCAACCCAAATAACACAACCAAACATCAGACTGTCATACAGAGAAAATAATTACAATTACATTAATTTAAATTTTGTTAATATTTTAAGCACATATTATTAGATTACTATACAATTACTGATGAATAAAAACAAGAAATTAGATACAAATTAATTTTTCCACACCCATTTACATGCTCAGTGCAAAACAAGGCAGATAAGTAAAATTACATAGGTGAGAAAACACTAGATTTAGAAAAACACGAAGAATTCAGTGTCATAAGTGACATTAACGCACAAGGTATACGACTGCCAAGATAAATCTCAAGATGAATCGCTCTTCCAGCTTTGCGAACAAAATTAACAAGCAAGCTAAACAAATAGCATACAATGTATATTCCTTTTTTAAAGCCAGAAAACAAGATCACAATTCTACAGAGTATCTTGAAGACGTAAACCTAAACAAACTTGTTGCTAAAGCTACAGGACTTTCGGTGACTACCATTATGTAAAATAATAAAAGAAGGAAATGAACTGAAAGATAAACAAAATAATGTAAATTTTAAATCACAAATAAAAATTAAACAAATCCGAAAGAAAAAAATTGAAGTTGGCAGTTTTACAGAGGGCGTTGTTAGAAGAAAAATAACTCAATTTTATACGGTTTTTAAGAAGGTTCCTATGTTAAAAATGTTGAATGCGAAACTCAGAGAAGAAGGAATTTTAAATAGTGGCCGAGAATATTTGAGAACATTGATTCATAAACTTGGCTTTCGATTTAAGAAATGTCAATCAAAAAGAAAATTACTGATTGAACAACCAAACATCGTATCGTGGCGGTGGCATTATCTTAATGCGATAAAGAAGCACAGAAGAGATCAAAGAAATATTGTTTACCTCGATGAAACATTATGTCAATTCGTCATTAAATATACCAGCGTGTTGGCAATCCAATGAAGAACGAGGGGTGCTGTCCTGCTGTCGCATATTGGCAAAGGGCCACGTTTAATTATTGTACATGATGGTGGACAAGCCGGATTTATCGATGGAGCTCTTTTAATTTTTAAATCCAAAAGCAAAACCGGAGATTATCATAGCGATATGAATTTTGTAAACTTCAGCAAATGGACTAGAGAAAAGCTATTGCCAAATTTACCGCCAAGCTCAGTTATTATTATGGATAATGCCGCATACCACTCGGTACAAGAGGACAAAAAGACATATAACTACAGTAGAATCCACATATAACGACTTCGCTTATAACGACTAACCGCTTTTAACGACGATAATGTTTAGGTTTCATAGTTAGGTACTGAGAAAATGTAACCGTTTAGTGCGACTTCGGTTTAAGCGACCAACTACTTATAGCGACCATTTTATATGATAATACGTCCGGTTAAAACGACGCGCAATGTTTTGTTTACACAACCTACGCACCAATACCTCGGCGCCCCAACTTCACCCCGCCCCGCGTGCATCCTTAGTGGCGTGCGTAAATCATAGTTAGTGTTTGTCACTTGTTATGACAAGTTCTTAAAGCTCGACAAAATGAGTTCAGTGAAGCGAAAGTGTTTTACAATTGAAGAAAAAAGTGCAATATTATTCCGATTAGAAGCCGGTGAATTAAATGCAACCATCGCAAAGGAGTTTGGCGTATCTCATTCTACAATTTCAACAATAAAGAAGAATAAATATAAGATCGAGCCGCTGTTTAGTGCTAATGTTTTGAAATGCAAACGTGTAAGGACTTCTACTCATGAGCAGGTGGATAAGGCATTGTTACAGTGGTTTAAGCTTCAGCGCGACCGGGGAATACCCGTTAACCTTTTGAACGCCAGAGTATAAACGTATCGCCGTACCCCTGACGCCTGGCCACTTTTTCTGACAGAAAAAGTGGCCAGGCGTCAGTCAAAATTACACAAAGTAGTGAAAACACACTAAAGTAATGATTAAATTGTTTATTTCATAATATGGTGCGACGTATATTTTGTCATATATTTGTGACGTTGGCGTTCAGGATAAGATTTCGTTTGTCACATGTATGTGACAATGGCGTTCAAAAGGTTAATGGGCCTCTGCTACAAGAGAAAGCAAACTTTTTTGCTAGACAGTTAGACATTCAAAAATTCATATGTTCGATGAGTTGGATAAACCGTTTTAAAGTAAGACGCAACATAGTCAGTGGTAAGATTGCTGGCGAGTCTTTATCAGTTCAACAAGGTGATGTTGTCGATTGGTTAAAAAAGGTTTGGCCTATTCTGCGTGCGCAATTTAGAGATGATGAAATTTTTAATGCAGATGAGACCGGGCTGTTTTATAAATTAACCCCAGACAAGACTTTGAAATTTAAAGGCGAAAAATGTACAGGAGGGAAATTATCAAAGGAGAGAATTACTGTGATGGTAGCAGCTAACATGAGTGGCACTGTTAAAAAAACGTCCCAGATGTTTTAAAAATGTACGGCATTTGCCAGTGGATTATGAGAGCAATCAAAGAGCCTGGATGACTGCTGACATTTTTAACAAATGGATACGCGCATGGGATCGTGAACTTTTTAAGAACAAGAAAATTCTGCTGTTAGTTGACAACTGTCCTGCACATCCCCATATTGAAAACTTGAAAAACATAACCCTGGTATTTCTGCCTCCAAACACAACATCAGTGTTGCAACCCATAGATTAAGGGATTATTCGAGCTTTGAAATCACATTTTCGTAAAAACCTTGTCCTGAAAATGATCCAGTTACTAGACGGTCGCGGAAGCAGTAGTGTTGATTACTCAAAGATGAAGAAACTGTTCTTGATGCTATTCTAATGATTCAAGATGCCTGGACCCAACTCAAGCAAGACACAATTTTTAACTGTTACAAACACGCTGGTTTTGTCCGAAGCAATGTAGACTGTAGCGTAACTTCGAACGCAGATGATTATAACGAAGAAGACGACGCACCGCTGAGCACTTGGGTGAGGGCTATTGATAAACATCAGTTACCCATAACAAACGAGGAGTTTGAACAATACGCGTCGATGTCGATGATGCTGTCGCCACTTGTGAAGAACCGTCTGATGAAAACATTGTGGTAAATATCATCGCCAACGACGCGAATGGCAAAGATAGCGACGGTGATGATGACGAACCAGAGGAGATAATTCATCCTACCGTGAGTGTGTCTGAAGCTCTGAAGGCTGCGGAAACGCTCAATGAGTTTGTTCAAACTAGCTTCGATGATGATCTTATGAAAACAATGATGTCACGAATTCTCAATGCTGTATGAAGTTCTTATTACCGAACAAAAGTTAGTCAAAAACAATCTCAAATAACTGACTTTGTACGTTAGTTAGTAACAGAGTTTTCGTGTAGTGCGTGTGTATGTATTTTATCTCTTTGTATTACAGTACATAATGTACATAACTATTTTTGTAACTTGGAATGTTTAAGAACCATTAAAATGAAGCTTGATGTGATTCCTACAAAATGTTTTATTTACCTAAATAAGAAAATCAAACTTTCCCAATTATAATAAATATGTATTCGTAAGTTAAGTACATATTTCTTAACATATTTCTTAAGTACATACATACATATGTATTCTGTATGTACTTAACCCTTTATAAGGCAGAGGTAATATTTTTCCCACCAACTTTTTCCAATATTTTTGGCTTAGATTGTAAAGGTACGGTTTTTATTCGTATGGCAATATTTCAATTGACTTTTAATTTAATATTTTTATCTATGGTGATGACAGGTCGCCATACTTTTTTTTCTTCGGTTGACGTTCTCAATGTGAAAAACTGGTGAATTTTTGTACTACAAGATAAATCTTTATAAATCTTCATTTTCTGCGATTCAAAAACGGTAAGATGTTATTATTTCTAAATATAAATGTTTATTCAATTAAATTTTCAACTTGGGAATTTGCATAATTTGATTATATGGGTTGGTTGTGGTGGGAAAAATATTCCCTTTGCCTTGGCACATGTAAATGTTATTTTTTTGTTTCTTGTAGATTTGTTCGAAAATGAGCAGAAAGGTACTACAAGATTTGGATATAATCAACGAATTAAATGAGCTTTATGGTTTACCCGACGATCCCGAAGTGTCAGATGACAATTTAGAATCTGATGAAGAGACTATCCAAATAAGTACCGCAAAACTTCAAAGGATCTTAGAAAACTTTGATGAGCCTAACGATGGACCTTTACCACCTACACCTGATCCACCTAACAGTCCAGCATCCCTTGAAATTCAACCCTCTGTTGAATGTCAACCTAAACCATCAGTCGAAAGTGATCGCCCTAGACTAGTAGCAAGAGCCCAAGATTTACCAAGTTCTACTAGTACGCAGCAGACTACTTCAAGATCAGCATCTCCAGTAGATAATTCCCATTCAGATTCAGAAACTGACGATTCAGATGGCGAAGAGGAAACATGGAAAAAGACTAAGTGGACCACCTTTCGACCGGACCCTAGCGTTTACGATGAAATTCCATTGCAGCCCGAAAATATGTTTAGCAGCCGTATTAGACCTGTGACTTTGTTCGAAAAATATTTTACTGATGAGGTATATGATTTGATAATATACCAAACAAACTTATATGGTGAACAGAAGAATGATGCAAATTGGACAAAATTAGATAAAAAGGAACTGAGGGCTTTCTTGGCTATTTTTATAATAATGGGGTACAACATCCTGCCTTCGATGGACCTTTACTGGTCTACAGACCCTGGATTCCGAGTAGACGAAATCGCAGGCATTATGACTATAAAACGTTTCAAGAAAATATTGCAACATTTACATCTAAACGATAACACCCAACATCCAGAAAGGTCAAGTGAGAACTATGACAAACTTTACAAAGTTCGCCCGTTGTTGGATCTTATAAATCACGCTTGTCAAAAGAATGCCAAAGATTCCTCATCTCAAAGTATTGATGAATCTATGATTTTGTTCAAAGGGCGGTCTTCGATGAAGCAGTATATGCCCCTCAAGCCCATCAAAAGGGGTTACAAAGTATGGTGCCGATGCGATAGTAATAATGGCTACTTATACGAATTTTACATCTACACTGGAAAATTAGAAGTGGGTACAGAAGAAGGATTAGGATTCAAAGTTGTGAAGATGTTGACAGAGAAACTGATAGATAAAGCATTGGAGGAATTTCATGTCATTGTGACATTTGATAATTTCTTTTGTGACTACAGTATAATGCAATATCTTTATGAGAATGGCATCTTTGCTACAGGAACCGTACGAAGGCACAGAAAAGAGCTGCCCAAACTTGTGAAATCTAACCCGAAGCTTCAAAAAGGGCAGTACAAATGGAGAGTCAAGGGCAATGTATCTTGCCTGATTTGGAAAGATACTAAAGATGTCCTTCTGATGAGTAATGCATTCCATCCCAAGTCTGGCAAAACGACTATTTTACGGACTCAAAAAGATGGCACCAAGACAGCAATTGACTGCCCTTTAGCCATAAAGGAGTACACGAAAAGAATGGGAGGGGTAGATCGCTTCGACCAGCTAAAAGGTACCTACTCAGTTGGCAGACGGAGTAAGAGATGGTGGGTCCGCATCTTCTACTTTCTTTTAGATACAAGTATAACTAATGCATACTTGTTGTATTGCCAAAACAGAAATGTGACAAAACTCTCCACTCTTGAATTCCGAGTATCTGTTGCTTGAGGACTGGTCAGTGGATTCTCGAACAGAAAACGACGTTCTGGTCTGGTAAATTACGTCTCCAGAAAGAAATCTTGTTTATCGGAGAACCGTCAAAAGTCCTTACACGTTATTGCCGAAGAAATTCGCTACACCAACGTTGGGGACCATATGCCGGTGGAATTGCCGAGCTACAAGCGCTGCAGAATGTGCAGCATTAAAGAAAAGGACAAACGTTCCAAAATAATGTGCTCAAAGTGTAGAGTTGCCCTTTGCATATTACCATGCTTTACTGCGTTTCACAAGGAATAAGTAATACAGCATCAATCCGCTTCAATCAGACTTGGTGCCTATGACACCTAACCTACGTATCACGGGCAGAGGGAAGTGACTTCCCACCATGTTTTTTTTTTTTTTTTTTCATTTTCTGAAAAAGCTTAATAAAACTAATGTAAAACCATAATTACTTTTATTTTTCCGCCCCTAGATGCTTGTGCCTTATAAAGGGTTAAGAAATAATCCATTGTGTATGTCATCCGGTTAGTACGACATAGTATCGCCGGTCCCTTGAAGATTGTTATATCCGGATTCTACTGTATGTTATAAAAAAACAAAGCCATTCTAAAGGCGGCAAAGTCCAATGAAAAATATGTCATCATCATATAAAAATTATAATTTTATTCTTCTGAAGTGCATCAATAACACTTAAAGTACCATTTTATTTTATAATTTCTACTAGTCCAGCAAGACTGATTACTTGTTATGTAAGATTAAATACATATTTAATTTAGGTAATTAATATAATACTATACTTGAACCCAGACTTAAATACCCCTTGTTTTTTGTTTACCGTCCCGATCTGCAACCCTAAATCCCGATATTTTTGACCTCATGTACCGATTTAAAACATATTCGACCTGGCAACACTAGCCACACCCAACATTCACTTCCATACATAAGTGTAGGTACCAGCACACCATTGTGGATAGCCGGCTGTGCCTTTTTGACATGGACTGGTTAGCCACAACTGCATGCATAGCCATGATCCATTTTCTTTAAAAAAACATCTGATAATTTTAAGTCCCTATAAACAACAGACATGCTACAGAGTCCTAAATTGATGACTGGACAAAATTTGAAGTACATATTGAAACAGACAGTCCCTTTGTAACAACCATTCGAATTTGTCACAAGAGAATCTTCAAGACAGAATTGTTACCTAATACAAAATCATGCCCATTATTAATTGTCTCCATTCATGGTCAGAAAGGGCTACTCTCTGACCGAGAGTAGCCTTGTTTCTCCACAAAAGCAAAGATGTGTAGCTGAATTAATTTTAACAACAATTATAACATTTGAAGCTGTTTACATCAGTAACTACGAATCCAAAACGACTCGACGATATTTACAAGCATGATCACGACTTTTTTAAAACGACGCCGGAACAGAACAATAAGATCAGACTGCAGGAGAGGAGTTAAATTTGATTAATCAACTTTGGATTTTCATTTTTTCAAGTTGAAATCACAAACAACAAAACCAAGCAAGATGCTAGTGTGATGACAACAAATGGACTAACGGCCATGTGCCAACCATATTCAACTGCAAACAACAAAGAACCTCCAAATAACGTATGAATAATCACATCAATTCACAAAAATCTGTAATTACCATAATGGAGGATGATCAATGGCCTTATGGCAACGAAATATAAAATCACAATTCAAAATTAATTCGAAGTAATGAAACGAAGCCATGATTTTAACTTAACACAGAGAAGAATAGAAATTGACATCAATCAAATTGAAATTGACAATGAAAATGTTTTTTTTTGTAATATTTAGGGCATGGCTTCAGAAGCCTTTGTGCCATGTCATAGGAAAGTATGGAATGGAATCATAGACGAACGAAAACCACAGACTATGTATATTAAGTTCATAATTTATTGTGAGATGATACATATAAAACAATTTACAATACCAATTATGGTTATACATATTATACATCATACTAAAACTTATCTATTTAATACTGGTTGAAATGAAATTAAAGTCAGACAATAACAAGAAAAATAATTTAAATATTAAGTGATCTGTCTGACAACTGTCATTATTATGTGATTTAGTTAATTATTGTATTTAAATAATTGTAAAATATTATTGTTTGAATTACGACGTCAATATGTATAGTAAAAGAAAAAAAATTCAGCAACATGACTTCGTGTACGATAGTAAAACAAGGGATAATATCCCCAAAAGAGGATATTACTCCGAATTAGTATCGGAATTAGCCAAAGATGACCCAACAAAAGATATTTGTACAAAAAAACGGATGAAATTAATACTTCAGGTTAGTAGTTTTAGGACTTCTGGTAATTATTACGGTCGACCAAGAAACTCAAGCTTGTGTTGCATATAAAGAATATATAATGTTGACCAAGTGAGTGAGTTTGTTTAATTATTATTAGCCCGCGTTTCCACTGACGACAAACATGCTGCAAACAGCTACCTATCTCACTCACTCTGTGAGAATTAAATATGTGTGCAATATGTTTTGTCGTCAGTGGAAACGCGGGGTTAGGAATTGTGTTACCAGGGATGGTAATATTGATGCAGATGTGAAAGGGGAGTGAATGTGGGAAATAGAGTGAATAGTGCTATGAATGCAGTCGTGGTTACCCAGTCTGTATCAAAAGTGCACGGCTGGCTATCCACAATGGTGTGCTGGTACCTACACTAATGTATGGGATTGAATGTTGGGTGTGGCAGAAGGGACATGAAAGTAGAATAAATGCTGTGGAAATGCGTTTCTTGCGTAGT
The DNA here is from genome assembly GCA_958496365.1 of Subacronicta megacephala. Classification (NCBI taxonomy): domain Eukaryota; kingdom Metazoa; phylum Arthropoda; class Insecta; order Lepidoptera; family Noctuidae; genus Subacronicta; species Subacronicta megacephala. Next base: position 11,706,172 of record OY292528.1, read on the forward strand.
AAGTGCGGTTCAACTAGGAATAATAGACTGAAAAATAGTGTGATTAGACCACGTTGCGGACTAGATGATGTAGTGACACGAATGGAAACGTATAGATGGTTTGGGCATGTTGAGAGAATGAATGAAAGACGATTAACAAATGGAATTTATAAGGCGAATGTCTTCGGCAGCGTCGGATGAGGTCGCCCTGGAAAGACATGCACCGTAGTAACAGTGGGAGCCCACAGGGCTCGATTCTTGGTCTATTTTTATTTTTGATGACCCGTGCCCACTTCGTTTGACGATAGCCTATTACACTCACATATAACGTGGCTTTCTATTGGACCAAGAATTTTCAAAATCAGTTCAGTGGGTACAGAGATTAAACCCTACAACCTCACAAGCTCACAAACTTTCCATCAATGACTTACCTCATGTAATAAGAGAGAAACATGTAATAATGCTGTTTGCAGATGATGCATCAATTATTTTTAATTTAAACTTAAGCGTCAACAAATGTTTTCTGGCGATGTAAACAGTGCTCTCTCAGAAGTGTTTCACTGGTTTAATGCTAATAATTTACTTTTAAATGAAAATAAAACCAAATGTACTACCTCATTTTTAGACATCACTTTAGATTCTAAACTTCAGTAGGCCCCAATATATAGATAAGTTTTTGAAAAAACTCAGGTCTGAGGCATACGCCGTTATAAAGAGACGTAGTTTAACCGATGAGGATACAGCTCGCCTAGTTTATTGCAGTTATTTTCATAGTGTGATGTCGTCGTAAGGCCGACATAAAACTACTTTTGTGCCACAGAAAAGAGCAATTAGTTAAATTTAAAATGTAAATCGCATACATTTACTGAGGGATATATTTATATTTAAGGAGATTAATGTTAGGACTGTAACATCACAGTATATTAATTATGAAAATGTATTGTATACTCAAAGGAATATTAATATCTTTAAAAACATAGTAATATGCATAATGTTAATACTAGGAATAAAAATAAATTTACTGTTTCTGCAATCGGGCTCCAGAAGATAAGTAACTCGCTCAAAACTGGCGCTTTTACAATAAAATCCCAAGCAATATTCAAAACCTAAGAATCAACAAATTAATAATAGTTGTTATGCTAAAGCGTCTGCCTTGGGCGCGAAATTCAATTTTTTATTGTTTGATTCGGCTATAACAAATTCTAGGTACACAGTAGAAATTGCGACATCAACAATAACTTATTCACGATTAAGTATTAAAATTCTTGCTTAAAAATCGTTATCGTAGGAGATTTTGGTGTAAATTATTTTTTTTTGCTGAATACACTATCTTACTTATAAATCTTCTACTATCAGACGTCGTCAGGCAGGAAATGCCGGCGCCATCTAGTTAAAAACGGTAAAACAATGACTTGTAAGTGTCTATAATGGATCTATTTACAGAAATAAATATCATATATCAATATAACATAACATACATTTACGTCTGTATTCCCCAGACGATTAGGCAGATGTGTACTAATGTGCACCCACATTTCACCGGTGTGTTTAGGTCCCATGTCCATGTAATAGGGGGGTGAGCCTCTTGCCATTAACCGGGCCCAAATCCAGACTCCAAGCTGCTACTGAGAATTTCAAAGAAAAACTCATTATCACTTTGCTATAATTATAGACTATAATTTTATATAATATGAACAATAAATATTTAATCTATGGAACTTAATATTGACTTTGCTGTCACAAAAGCCTCTGAAGCCATGCCAAAATATAACAAAAAAAAATTGACTTTGAAAGATGACACTGTCATGACTGACATAACAGAAGGTTCATTAACTTCATTCAATTCGAATAGCGATGAGAAATACGCGAAATCGCTCAATGAAAAAAAAAAGATATAACTCTTTCAAACAAAAGAGATGTATCATTATTTTAGTTCTCTAACTCATTAAGCTCAAATTGAATCCTGAGCCAATAAGTTATTCAGTGAGCGAGAGATATACTTACATACCCTATCAATGCAACATGTCAGCGATCAGTGAGCTAGATAATATCTAGCTCGCTGATCGCTATTATGTAAATATGCTAAAGCATTTTCTACTTTGTCTCTATAAAAATAAAGATCGATTTACAATGAAGATTCATTGAGTGAATTGAGCCGGAGAGCTAGTCATGTGGATATGCTAAAGCATTTCCTACTTTGTCCCTATGAAAATAAAGATCAATTTACAATGAAGATCCATTGAGCTAATAGAGCCGGAGAACTAGATATTGTGTAAATATGCAAAAGCATTTTCTACTTTGCGCCTATTAAAATAAAGATTGATTTACAATGATGATTCATTGAGCTAAATGAGCTGGAGAGCTGGATATGTAAATATGCAAAAGCATTTTCTACTAAGCGTCTATAAAAACAAAGATCGATTTACAATGACGATTCATTGAGCTAATTGAGCCGGAGAGCTAGTTTCTCAGCGAATGAGCGAGTGAGAGCTAGATTGGAATCAAAGAGCTAGCTCATTTTTATTTCTCATTCGCGAGCTACCATCGCTAAATTCGAATCCTGAGTTTTTGACAATTGACACTTTGACAGTACTTTGTTTACAAATACAAAGATGCAAACAAACATGTACTGCATGTACTTTTAATTTACTTTTAATTATTAAATAAAATGGAACGGCATGCCGTATGATTATTAAGTTAGTCTGATTACTTCGTGAAAGTTTCTTCAATGATAACTAATGCCCGCCTAAGTATAAGCATGATTAGAGACTGAGTTGAAAAACGGTCGCTAAAACTTTCACTCCTAAACCCCTAAGGCTACTCTCTAACTCATATTTGATGAATTTTGGTATACAGATTTATGGGATCCTGGAGGTTAAAAGCTATTTCCTTTGATTGATCATAATTTATTGATAAATACATTGATACTAGCAAAACTGTATGCAAAAGCTATGTATAAATTATTTATTTAACTGCCTCCTTAGTCTATTGGTCCTAAGTACAGCTGCTACGGACTTGGGTTTGATTCCTATTCCTTCTCAGTAGCATCTTGTAGTTTGCATATGTGCCTGGTGAATGGCTATAGGTAACCCAATCACATGGGACCTAAACACAACGGCAAACTGAGGGAGTACACCTCTGCCTAACCCTTGGGGGAATATGGTTATTATATTTATTTAAGGTCTCTTCTTAGAAGAAGAGGGATCAGGCTATAGTCCATCATGTTAGCCAGCTGTGGGTTGTAGTTAAGACATTATATTCTCTATCACTAATTGTGTCTATTGCTCAACCTGAGAATGGACCAGGATTTTACATTTAGCGGGTATCATTGTTACTATTAGACCAATAAGGTAGTCAATAGAATAGAAATACCAGTAAGTAGTAGTGTATAATACTATGTGGGTACATTACAAGTATTCTAGTATTACTAGTAAGCTTCCTAACCAGGAAGCTTTATAAAAAAAAGTGATGTAATGATGCCAGAAAAGTACTTTTTTATTTTCAGGCTAAAACAGATAAATTGGCTCCAATGTTGGTATCTCTACCAAAGCCGCAGAGAGCTAAACTTCTTTTGCCTCCTGGAAGGTGGACTACTTATAGAGAAGATGAAAGCATTGTAAGTTGCCTGGCTTGTTTATGAAAATGCCAATAGAATATCACTTGCTGCACACAAGTGATATTCTATTGGCATTTTCTGATGCCATTGATTGATTGATTAGTAGCATATTCAACATCATTAAGGTGCTAAGGTGCCTTGCTGCTACCATTGTGCTGCATGTTGTTGGTTTGATTTCCAACCTGATGCATAATATTTGTCTGGTTCAGGGATATTTGTTTCATATCTCGATGTAAAAAAGTAAAGTAAAAAAATATTGTTTAAAAAGCCATTATTTGTTAATTAAAAAAAGGCCTAGAACGTCTCCAGGTTTATCTGAATACTAATCAAATTTGTTCAGTTTCTTGAAACTACATTTAACCACTAAGGCGTTACTGTTACTGAGTCAATAGTTAAGAATGGTTGCCAGCCAGTGGTCCGGGAACCACCAGGTCAAAAAGGTCAATATGGTCCAAAAAAAATATTTAAATCCTCAACTTTATCTACTTATGTAAAAAGTTTTTATAAAAGTTTAATTACCTATAGTTTGACAAAGCATATTTAAATTTAACATTGTGGTCCCTGCTTACAACAATATCAAAGAGGTCCCTGATTAAAAGTTTTGGAATCATTGGCTTAGAATGTCATCATTGGAGACCCATATAACATCCCAGGGCTCGGCATAAGTCGTCTCTCAGAACAAGTGGCTTTTAATACACTGACAGACTTTAGACATTTCTTCTCGCTTTACCATTTAAGTTAGTGATAATTATTACTATACAGGGTAAAGATGTGGAGCTGTGTTGCAAACTATGGCTCACCTCCTATTCTGTTTCCCATGCATGCCCTGAAACCTGTAGTATAGACAACCTCTGTGCTGCCACTGACAATGCTTTAGAGGTGTCTAAGTTTTGGGCAAAGAGTATTTAACTATAAAAAAAAATCGTACCCTCGACACGAAGAAGAAGAATATTACTATAACATATTAAAAGTCTTGTCTTGGATTCAAACTCAAGATATATGACTTGGCAGAACAATTTTTTCATCACTAGGCTATCACAAGCTATAACTATCAATGTAGTACAAATAATTGAAATCTCTTATTTCCAGCAATTTCCTTTTGAGACATTTGTGCCAAAGCTTCAGTTCCTCAGTATTGTGCTGCCCAAGGAACTGCCCCGCTTGGTCAAGATTGAAAGGCTCAGGAGGAAATTTCTTGCTGCAAATGTTAAGGTAAGATTTTTTTTTATCATTGGCAAAAAAATCTGCGGTATTCATGCTTGGTTTATTGCACTCGTTTCGCTCGTTCGTTCGTCACCTTCCTTCTACTTGTTTCCTTTCCCTCTTTGTCTTGCAAGCCCCCTGCTGGCTTACACTAAGCCAGCACACTGCTTACAGTAGGTAAGTACAAACATGTTTGCGCACTAATTCTTTAGAATATTCGGTTCGGTAAGATTAAAACCGAATAGTATTTAGTATTTGGTAAAATCACATTTTTATTTTCGGTTCTTACAGAAAATGCTTCGTGAGCTGGGCATACAACCCTACTGGCTGCTGCCTGTGGAGGAGTTCAAGGTCACCGACCAAGAGCACTATGGTCTTTACAGCCCCTTCCCTAAACTTGACTTAGAGATTTTTGACAACACTGACTTTGACTGCCGGTAAGTGTACCTATTGTCTCCATAATCTTTGTCATATCAGTCAGGTCAGGTCTCTGTCCTCCTTTCTGGCAGCTTCCTCTTTGCAGGCTTCACACACATAATTTATCTGAACTCATGAAAAAGTTACCTGTAAATAGTTCCAATAAAAAAAGGTTATAAATACTATAAATACTTTAGCGAGAGATATCGTCAAGTCTAAGGTGCGCCACACAAGTTTTATAGTTACACTTATTTCGCAAGAAAAGGTCAGAGCCGAGTAGAGTCGTATGGCTTTACCCCCACTTTTTCCTTCAATCTTCAGGTCTTCTTTCCCTTACTCGTTTTCCTTCAATTTTGCCTTCTCTAAAATTGACTTGACAGAGCTATTGTGTCGTATCAAGTGGCCAATCATCTTTCCACGTATGTCTTTTATATTTCTTAACAACTGTCTTTTCTCGTTATCAATTAATAAATACTTCCTCATTTGTTTTTCTTTCTGCCCAACTTATACAACCTTTTTCTTATAGTACAGACAATTTTCATGTCCTGATGTATTGTCCATCACTTGGGGATGCGTGGAGGAAGTGTTATGTCGGACTCGTACTGAAAAAACAAAATTCGCCTTCCTTTGCTCATTACTTGAGCTATTGGATTTGGATTCCTTCATTACGGGACACTTTCGCCACGATTTGGTGGTATCAATACACTGCAATATTTAGATAAGGTTGTATTATTATCGCGGACAGGTGCGAGCTGTCCAAGACTGGGATGGTTGGCGCTCTTTCGGGGAGGACTACGTTTAGCAGTGGACGGCAATAGGCTGATATGATGATGATAATGTTATTATCACCATTACCTGTCCCCCTCCTGGGCACCGGTTTTCACTCTGAAGTGAGAGGGGTTAAACTCAGATCAAATAAAAAGTTAAAATGGAACTTTGCGAAAAAAGAAGTGAGGCCGGCTAAAACAACGTCTTGCCGTGCACAAACACAATTACACGCACACACGTATACCGAAACTACGCCTTATCTTGTCAGTCGAGTCAGTCGAGCTATCGAAAGCTCGACTGCTTTTTATTTGATCTGAGGGGTTAAATTACCTATTACAATTTTCAGTGTCCCCGACGAATGGATGTCCTTAGGTATGATAGAGGGTGAGCAGTACCCTTGTCCGGGGTTGGCCTTCATCCCCAAAGATGACTCGAAGCCAGGCAAGCCCGATGGTGACATAATCCAAACATTGAACAATCTGTATGAGGTGGGTAACTGAATTGAACGTTGACGAATCGCTCGTTCCTAACACAAAAGTGTTTAGGATTTATTTAAATTTCGTGTTTTACATTCTAGTTTTGCTGTGACGCTTCTTGAAAATGTTATTTGACGTTTACAATTTTGAATCTTACTGTGTTCCCTTAAGGAGAATTTTATGTTCTTCTCCTGTAAAACAAATTCCTTCATTCGTAAGTTAGGTAGTGTGAGGGGTCAATGACATCAGGAGGTGTATTGGTGACATAATATAACATACCAACATGCCTGTTTTCTCTGAAGGGATAGGCAGAGGACTTCTAATGATTGTACACCCATAGTTGGCCGGTATGTTAGGTCCCATTTAAATAAATCGAAACTCCGAACTCCTTCTGCTAATTTTATAGAAAACCCAATAACATTGCTCGACCTGGGAATCGAACCCAGGATTCTCTTCGACGAAAGAAAAATAATTTATTTATGTTAGAGAAGCTCTGCTGGTTTCATAGTCATCATTATCCCATTGTCCCACTGCTGGGCAAGGGTCTCTTCTCAGAACGAGAGGGACTAAGTTATAGTTAAACAACGCTAGCCTGCTGCGACTTGGTAGACTTCACACAGTGTCAAGAAAATTTCTCAGGCATGCAGGTTTCCTAACGATGTTTTCCTTCACCATTTAAGCGCGAGATAATTATACGCACATGACTTCGAAAAGTCAGGTGCGTGTCTATGATTCGGAGTCGAGAGCTTCCTTTGACTTGGCAGTCCAATAAATAATCAATGCTCACAAAGACCTGTAAAGGAAGTCGTGTTGGTTGAAAGACATAGTAATGTCTTCAATAGATGTTGCTGACGACGCCTGAAGACGTAAAATGTGGAAGAGAAATTCGACATCACAGGCAGTGGTCTCGGTAGCTTAGTTGGCAAAGCGTCTGGTGTACTTAACCAGAGAGACGCAGTTTCAAACCCTGCCTGAGATAACTTTCACAGAATTTTTCTTTCACTAGAAATTTTCTTTCATTAGAAAATTCATATTTTTGTGAACATTTCGCATTATTGTATGCAAAAAAAAACTTAAAAATCTCGTGCAGGGTGTAACAACCTGAAGCTGGTTTCATAACAGTTTAGTAGGAGGGGCCATTTGTGATGGGTAAAAAAAACAACTAGGTCTGTAGATAGCACAGTGGAATCTTGAAAACTACTCAGGCCACCAACAGAATTTAATTTGTTTCCAGTGGACGAATGTCGCAGCAATGGATTACGTGAAGAAGTCGGATAGATGGGAGGTCATGGCATTGGATGGTACCAAAAGACGATATGTGTAAGTACCCCGGGCAATCTCTGCTGACGTCACCAGAGGCTCTAGACAATGTCATCTTCATTATCGATAATGAAGTTAGATATCCGAAATGTATGGATTTGACATAATTTCATCACGTGACATATCGAAAGGTTATGCCAATTCCATGGGGTCTAGACAATGTCACATCTTCATTATCGATATCGAAGTTAGATATCCGAAATATTTGGATTTGATATAATTTCATCACTCACGTGATGATATCGAAAGGTTATGTCAATTCCATACATTTCAGATTTATCTAACTTCGTTATCTGCAGACGTAAAATGTCGAAGAGAAATTCGACATCACAGGCAGTGGTCTCGGTAGCTTAGTTGGTAAAGCGTCTGGTGTACTTAACCAGAGAGACGCAGGTTCAAACCCTGCCTGAGATCGAATCTTTCTTTCACTAGAAATTGTCTTTAATTAGAAAATTCATATCTTTGTATATGTATTATTTTATTGTTTTACAGCATACCTCGCATACGTCTGATGTTCAAAGCGGATGACCCCGAGACGTTTGCGCAACGTGTCAAATTCGCCGTCGATCTCCGGAAAGAAGTAGAAAATAATCTGAGGTTTGTTTTCAAATTATAGTTCGGATAATGTATGTTTGACCTCTCATTGTAAGGAAAGACCGGTCAATGCGAGGTCCATTTATACTGGAATTCTATAGATGTGAGCAGCCTCGTGTACTAAGTTAGCGATTTGAACTGCTTGGCAGGTACAGTTGCATAAAAAAGTATTATTGTGCAAATTAGTATATAATTTATATTGTAATAAGTTAGTAGCCAATATGGAAGTTGTTAGGAAAATCACGAATGCAAAACATTTATGACTCTGACTGTCTTCTGTACCGAGTGACACATTATCTATTAATGGAACGTAAGTTAGTGAGTGATATAGTACACGAACACCGCGCTCCCCTGACGCGTATGCGAGCCGCCATTTTTATTATTAAAATGACTCCTGCGCAGTGACTTGCGCATAACTTCAGAGAGGCAGAGTTTCATTGTTGGTACAGTCGCCAGCACATCAGGCTATATAAAACAAATTTCTCAAAATGATTTTAAACCTTACAATATTGACTATGAAGTTCAAAATCCTCTGAGGAAATTTGTAATTTTTTGGTAACCTGATGTGCTGGAGACCGTACACACGGCTACACATCAAGCTATACATATCCAGTTTAGACTGACCTCCCATTGTAAAGGTATTCTGTATAATTCAAGGCCAGCCTATACTGGATTTGTATAGCTTGATCTGTAGCCGTGCGTACTAAGGAAAGAGATTTATAAAGCGAATATCAGTGGAATAATTGAAGTTTATAAAAATATTGTGGTTGAATTTCGAACACCGGGTGACCACTAAATACAGATGAATAAAGAACCTTTTTGGGATTCGTCGGATAAAAATGATTTTTTTTTCTCTATAGGTTTTACTTATATCTAGACTGCCTGCTACTGGACGGACTACCATTCATGCCATTGCACAATATGCCGAAGATTATTAAAATGGTGCTTATACACAAACAAGCGAAAGAAGTTGACGAGGACCATATGAAGGCGCTCAAACATGAGGTGAGACTTAGATTTGTGATTTTATTTGACAAATTCCTCCACATGATTTCGACCCTTAAAATGTTGATTAGTAAGTTAAAAATCAACTGAGAACATTTTATATTTTGTGATAACTTGATGTGGTGGCCACCGTATTTTTTTTAATGGCTACACTACAATTTTTGCCCGTATCGCTTGTGAAATTCTCACAAAATTACCTAAAATAGGATATTCACCTGTTACTTGTAAGTCATATAAGCACGTGTTGAAAAATTGGCGCCATCTACACATACGGTGACATACATAAGGGTAAGTTAGAGGTGTATTCATTGAACCTGCATCCACAGTTCGCTAGTATGTCTAGGTCCCATGTATTAGGGGGTGAGCCTATTGCCATTCACCGGGCAAATATCAAAACTGAGCTAATACTGACTTTTTTTTTGAAAAACCTAATAACAGTGCTCGATCTGGGAATCGAACAAGACCTCTACCGTGACAGTCGCGCTTAGGACCAGTAGACTAATGAGGTGGTTTTAATAGTACTTGAAAAGCTTTACAATAAAAAAATATGTAAGTTTAGTTTTTTTGAGTTCTCAACTTATACTAAGTATCTGCTACGATTGCGTTTATGTTGAAATGCCTACTGCCATGAACGGAGTACTATTTTCGAAATACTAAAAAAAATATAGCGCCCTAGGCGAGTCGATCCGCCGTATTTTTATTTTTTAAAAAGCTTACTAGCATTGTGGGTCACACATTACTAGTATTCTTGTTAACCCATCGTGCTAAGCTAAATGCTTGTGTTACGAGTGGGTTCACGTGTAGTGCAATGGGTGGGGTTCGAACCGGCAACCGTGTGATCACAAGTCCGACGCCCTAGCCATTAGGCTAACGCCGCTTATAAATCAATCGTCAGAATATTTTCTGTTCCATTTTTGAATTTATTAAGAGTGTACCAGTTATTCTCACGTTGTGAAATTCTCTTTACATAGTTAAAAAGTACCCTGTTTTATCTACACAGGTGGAGCTTCTTTATACAAAGATGGAAGGAAAGATGAAAATTATCTACACCATACAAAAATTCAAAGATCTGTACAATTTTATAGACGTTCCGACACCGGACTACGTGCCTCCCGTACCAAAATTTGGTAAGTAAGCTGTAACCATATGGATCAGATGTGCAGTGATAGCCTAGTGATACGACCATTGGACTGCCAAGTCATAGGTCTCGAGTTCGAGTTCGCACGCACCTCTGACTTTTCGAAGTCATGTGCGTATTAATAATAATTAATCATCACGCGCTTTAACGGTGAAGGAAAACATCGTGAGTAAACCTGCATGCCTGAGAGAATTTCTTGACGGAGTGTGAAGTCTGCCAACCCGCAGTAGGCTAGCGTGGCGGAGTATAGCCTATACTTTGTCCATTATGAGAACCGTTTTTTGACAGATGGAACTAGTGATTGCAGGAACGTAACAATGCGATTATCGACCCGATTATTGACACTTTGATTACTGTCTAGTAGTGATTATTGATTGTTAGGTTATCGAATCGAAAATGGTGCAACGACGACCAATAATAAATAAATATGTATAATATTCATCTGGTTGTATTAATTTTTGTATAATATTCATTTTCCATACATTTCTTTTCAAAAAGGTTGTTTAATTTATATTTTATTGATATTAGAGTGGATGCCATTTTCCGATACTGATTTAATGTCATTGTTCAAAATGATTGCAGCGAATACATTCGATTGCATCACTAGACACGGTAGAATGTGGTAGAATGTAACTAAATTTAATACGCTTAACAATAATATTTTTTTTGGAAAATCCGTTACATTATTGGTATTATAATATCTGCAAGGAATCATAATTAAGATAATTGAATAACATAAGGTAGATAATACATTTATTTTGTTACGCATTTCAAAGTTAACTTTTACGTAATCTGGATCAACTACGTTCTAAGGCATTCTAAGGCATCTGTCAAAAAACGGTTCACATAATGGACAAAGTATAATCCCTCTCGTGCTGAGAGGAGACCCGTGCCCAGCAGTGGGACAATGTAATGGGTTGATCATGATGAACCATATGGATAAAATGGCCACTTTCATATTATACCATCACGCCTGTATTCCCCGAAGAGTTAAGCAGAGGTGTACTAATGTACACCCACATTTCGCCGGTATGTTTAGGTCCCATGTAATAGGGGGTGAGCCTATTGCCATTAACCGGGCACCAATTCAGACTCCGAGCTGCTACTGGGAAGTTCATAGAAAATCCCAATAACACTTTGCTCGACCTGGGCATTGAACCCAGGACCGTTAGCGTAGCAGTCGCGCTTAGGACTAATGACGCAGTCATTCATGGATACACTGCTACATAATAATATCGTGTTATACATTGCCAGTATAAGCCGACCGCGTATTATATAGGCTTTTCGTTCAGAGAGAGGTCAGCTTAAACTGGTAAAAAGGGTTGTGAGCGAATTTATTAAAAATAACAGGCATATTGAAATATCGATGTTATTATGAATACGTGAAGAAAAACCTTTGTGCGCTCGGCTACACATCAAGCTATACAAAACCAGTTTACGCTAGCCGCTTATTGTATGGGAAGCTTATACAATGCGAGATCAGCTTAAACTGGATTTGTATAGGTTAACCTGTAACCTCGTGTACTTCTTTTTAAGCACAAAGCGCACACGAAGGAGTGTGAGATTTTATATAATTTAATTTAGAGCATAACAAATTTGCTATCGAATTTTGACAACCGGGCGGAAATCGAATTTGTATGGAGCATGGACCATTCGACATCACATAATTATTATTATGTACTAGCTTTCTCGGCTTTTCTGTACTTTAATATGTATGTAGTATATATATAATCCTTCCTCGAGAACCACGCTATCCACTGGTAAAAACATCATGAAAATCGATCCTCACAGACAGACAGACGTTGCGGAGGATTTTTTTTATAATATGTAGTGATAAAATTAAAGCGCTGGATAACTTCCCAATTCTTGAACCTTGTTAACTTAACTTTTTCCATAAAAAGTAATCAGTCAAGTAGCCTAATAGCCGCGGTGCTGTTGTGCCTTTTTCGTCGTTTTTTTTTTCAATCGCTACAGAAAATGATACTTCTTTTTGCGTGAACCGTATCCACTGAAGTAAATAGAGAAGAAGCAATAATTTAATGCTTTTGGTTTTTAACGAAAAATCGGTCCATATCGCTCATCCCCGCTTCGGAATTACTATAGCAAGCAAGCTATTGAAAATATGATATCTTTTTTAAACCTTCAACAGGTAGATATCCGTGTGTAATGGAGGACTTCCAGGGTCGCCTGACGTTTAACCAGTGGTACTCCTTGTATGTGCTGACGGAATCCGTTGCCTGCATTCATTTGGTCGTAGACGAGTGCCTCAAGGTAATGTTCGGCACATTTTATTAACAAAAACGCTTACAAGATGTAATGACTACATATTATGTTTGGCTGTGGAGTGGCCTGTATTCCGAAAATATATCAGAATCTATGTATACTTATAGAAGTGTAGTGATAGCCTTGTGATATGACCATTGGACTGCCAAGTCAAAGGTCTTGAATTCGAATCCAGGTCACGCACCTCTGTCTTTTTGAAGTCATGTGCGTATTAAATGCGCTTAAACGGTGAAGGGAAACATCGTGAGGAAACCTGCATGCCTGAGAGATTTTCTTGAAGGCATGTGGAGTCTGCCAACCCGCAGTAGGCTAGCGTGGTGGACTAAAGCCTAATCCCTCTCGTTCTGAGAGGAGACCCGTGCCCAGCAGTGGGACAATGTAATAGGTTGATGATAATACTTATAGGGAGACGATTTAGTCACCTGCACCCATTAGAGGGGCGATTCTACTTGTCTTAGCATAAGCATGCTATAGTATGCTATATAATGGTATGGGTTTTCGTTCGTTTGTCTTGGTATGGGCTCGTGATAAGGAGAGATGAAACGCATGTAACTAAAAGAGTTATTAAGTAGGAGTAGGAGTAGGTAAGGAGTAGAGGGAGATCAAATAAAGATGGATAGATTGTGTGAAGTCAGATATGATGGAAAAGGGATTGAATGATGAGATGATAACTAGGCAGATGAGATGATGCATGGAAAAAATGGATAGGCTGCGCCGACTGGTATTGAGTATCTTACGTAAAATTACCTCTAACAGGGGTATAGGTGACTAAATCGACTCCCTGTGCATTCGATTTGACTGCCAGGCTGTGCTGATGAATGTCGACCAGCTTAAGTGTAGTGTAGTGTATAATTTTTCACATTCCCAGGTGGAGTCAATGTTATTCTTCACGGCCAATTATGGAAGGAACGCCAGCCTTGCAGAATTCGATGCGGCGCAGCAACATTGCACATCTATGGTAAGTCATATCTTTATAAGCCTGATTGCCGAGCATGGTTTCCATTTTAGGATAGTCTATTGAACATTTCTGAAAGATTACATAAATTGATGTCTTTTAATGGTGAGGGGTCACAGTTGCTAGTGAGCAAGGTTCGTAACAGTACACCTTTTGTCCAGTGTTCTTATCAGGTTTTCGTTTGTTTCTGTTTCTGCTGCTTTTTAAAATCTTAGTGGCAATGACACATTACTATATAGTATTATTGTATTACGAGTCGGTACACGCCGGTAGTGCAATGGGTGGGTTTCGGACCAGCAACCACATGATCGCAAGTCCGACACCCTAGCCATTAGGCTACCACCGCTTCATATGTATATGTTTACGTTAACTTGATTGCTAGCATCGTCACATACGAATTAAAATGATAGTAAATTTAAAACTGGGTCTCCATATTTACTTAGAATTATATGTTTTTGCCATCAACAAGTGATGACATCGCAGAAGATACCAACTGTCTTTCTGTGGAGACTCTGTTTTATTGACATTTTTGATAAACACACTAACTATTAGCGCATGAACTCCTAGTGAGTTAAGAAGTACTAATCGCTTTCTAAATTTAGTTATAGGCCTAGCTCTCCAAGGAGGGCGGGCTTCTTTGGGTCTTGTTCTCTTTGTAATTCTACGGCTGAAAATAATTCTTAGAAAGTAAGTAGGAAGCAAATGATGAATAAATGCTTTTTTCAGATGTTAAAGTATTTAAATATATCATGGCTGAATCAAACTGCGCACGCTATTAGGATGTCCTTCCGGGATGTAGGAAAAGGGTATTTTGTGCTTTACATTTTGACGTAGAACAGGAGGCCAATTCAGTTTAACCATACGAATATTACATGCGAAAGTAACTTTCTGTCCGTATGTTGGTTACGATTGTGCATCTAAACCGCTGCTCCAGTTTTAATGAATTTTGGTATAGAGATAGATCGGAGCTTGGGAAAGGACATACCTTTGGTCACAAAAGTCCTTTTGGAAACGAATAAAAAAACCGAACGAGTTAAGGATATTTAAAATATAATTCCGATTGAGCTCAATGCTACTTTTGGATCAATTTTCTGACTCTTTACTAAAGATAATTTGTATTCATTACTCGTTATTTTATTGTTTTGGGAAATGCCTACCATTTATATGACTGAAAGTAGAATTGGATATAGAATTGGCCTTCACAATGTTATTGTGTAGATTATAGTGTACCTAGTGAATGTAGTAATTGATCGATCGAGACCTAAATGCTGCAATGGTTGTTAAGGTATTCATACATACGGCGGCCAGCACATCAAGTTACTACAAAATGTCAAATTTTCTCAGTTGATTTTGAACTTTATATTCAACAGATTAAGGTTTAAAATCATTTGGAGAAATTTGACGGTTTTGTATACCTTGACCTGCTGGCGACTGTACATACACTCACTGATACTACTCTTGTAATAACATAACATACCATCACGCCTGTATTTTCCGAAGGGTTAGGCAGAGGTGTACGTAATGTACACCCACAGTTAGCCGGTATGTTTAGGTCCCATGTAATAGGGGGCGAGCCTATTGCCATTCACCGGGCACAAATCCAGACTCCAAGCTGCTAATAAGAATTTCATATAAAAACCCAATAACACTTTGCTCGACCTGGGGATCGAACCCAAGACCTCTAGCGTAGCAGTCGCGATTGGGACCACTAGACTAACGAGGCAGTCGCTCATTACTCTTGTAATAATATTTTAGTACTCTAAGTGATCACATACTGTGTCTTAGATACATGACGTACTCTTTTGACAGATGGTTCAACATATATGAGAAGAAATGGGAGTTCTATGGTGTCAGTAAACTGTGCCGGTTCATGCAGCTCGTCAGGTTTCGTATGCAGGTATATAAAGTTGGATATATGGTTTTTTTTTTTATGGGATAACTCGGCAAACGAGCAGGCGAGCTACCTGATGGTAAGTAGTCATCGCCGCCCATGGACATCTGCAAAGCCAAAGGAGTTGCAGGTGCGTTGCCGAGCCTATTTAGGGAAAGGGAGGGGAAGGAGAAAACGAGGAGGAAGGGGATTGGGGGAGGAATTGGGCCTCCGGCCCTCTCGCTCACCGAACGAAGCGCAGTAGCGAAGCGCTACTACTCGGACGTCGGTCTTCTGCGAGAGTGTGGTACTTCCCCGGTCAAGCCGGCCTATTCATGCTGCGAACAGCGTGGCCCTACCACAACAATATTTAAAGATATACTATTTACCGCCAACATAGCCCAACAGACACTAAAGATGGTGTACGGTGGCTAGCACATTTAAGTTACCACAAAATGACAAATTTTCTTAGTTGATTTTGAATTTAATTATCAACGCTTTAAGGTTTAAAATCATTTGGAGAAATTTTTGTATGACAGTTTTGTATTAACTGATGTGGTGGCGACTGTACAATTGTACATTTTGCCACGGTAAGTATTTATCGTGGTGGACGATATAAAGAAATAATCCAGTCGATACAACAATAAATGAGTATATATTATGACTACATAACACATTTAATTATAAATGTTGCAACTGATTGACATCCGTGTGTCACAACTCAGGTGCCAGTTGAAAACCACCGCCAGTCATCAGATGCCTAACTGGACTCCTAGTCCTTTCTGGTGCCGTTAGGAGACATACTGCTTATAGTTTTAATGCAGTTTTTTGTTAGGCTTATTTTTAACCCGTAGCATATGCTTCTGTTTGCCCAAATAAACTTTTATTTCTTGGAGGAATTTCTCAGACCATGCAAAAATGCATCGCGAGATGAGTTGACGACATAATTAAAATTGGTGGTTGTAAAATCGTAATTCAATAATAGCACAAGAACATGATGATTAGCATATAGCCCATGTAATGAACATGATTACTAGCATAAACTGATGGACCCTTATACCCAGCAATGGACTGTGATGATGATAAAAACTGCATCGGTATAAATTAGGAACATTCCTATTCCATTGACCGTTATCATAATCATCATCAACCCATTATGTTGTCCCACTGCCGGGCATGGGTCTCTTCTCAGAAAGAGTGGAATTAGGCTATTGTCCTACTGCGGGTTATCAGACTTCACATGCTTTCAAGAAAATCTCTCGGGCATGAAGGTTTCCTCACGATGTTTTCCTATACCCTTTAAGCGCGTGATACTTAATTATTAATACGCACATGACTTCGGAAACTCAGAGGTTTGGATTCGAGATAATAGTCATTTGACTTGGCAATAGATAAGTGTACCATTTATGGTGACTTCCCCTTTGTGTTTGAATGGGTACAATTTGGCCGGCAGGCAGGAGTATTATGTTATTGCTTATTGTTTATTCGACGTCGCCTGAAGACGTAAAATGTGGAAGAGAAATTCGACATCACAGGCAGTGGTCTCGGTAGCTTAGTTGGTAAAGCGTCTGGTGTACTTAACCAGAGAGACGCAGGTTCAAAGTCTGCCTGAGATCGATTCTTTCTTTCACTAGAAATTTTCTTTCATTAGAAAACTCATTTTTATGCCCTGCCTTCTGTGGTCGTAATAACACTTGAGATTTGTTCGTGGCAGTATGCTCTTCGCTATTGCATCGAGATGTCGATGGCGATGTTCGTGGCTCTCTGCGAGACGCCGTGCTTGTGCACGTACTGGTGCGGAGATGACTACGAGTGGGACTCCAGCGACCTCATCAACTCACCCTTCCGATCGCCAACTGTTACTCTCTTCTACTTCCACCTCATGATGTCCGAAAACGGACCTTACTATACTACCGACCCTGCGCAGTTTGAGGTATGCTTAAATTTTAGGTATCTAATAATAAGTGTTATACGTACGTGCCTGACCCAGTTTTTTTAAATAAAAAAGCTTACTAGCAATGTGGGTCGCACATTACTAGTATTCTTGTTATACCCTCGTTCTAAGCTAATTGGTTGTATTACGAGTGGGTTCACGTCGGTAGGGCAATAGATGGATTTTAAACCGGCAATCAGATGATCGCAAGTCCGATTCCCTAGCCATTAGGCTACTGCTGCTTTTAAAAAGTTGTCGATAATGGTCTTGTTACTCTGTACTGGGATCGATAGTAATAGTATTATCACTGACAGGACTGTCATCGCCGATTAACCTGATATAGGGGTAATAGATCGACTTGAGCTCCGTGGAATGATTATTGATGTCAGTGTTCCACATGACGAGAATCTCGTGAAAGCAAAAAAGATACGCAAATTAAATATCTTGAGTTGGCTCATGAGGTCGTCTCTTAGTCCTTTTGTGCTTCTTAATTTAATTTTTCTTTATTATCTTCTTTATTTACTTAATAATAAATAATAATTTAATTTTTCTTTATTATTATTATTATCTTGAAATTTTATTTTATTTGTTTTTTAATTGATTCGTGGTACTTCCACAACAGGTTGTTATTCAGCGTCTTTTTCGGGAGATGCTGTACCGCTGCCACTTCATACCTCAAGTGCACCCTATGATCATGACTGGCCTAGTCTTCGACAAGGAGCTGTTCTTGACGTCCATAGGTAAGTCTCCTTAATAATCTCACAATTAAAGCATGATGTTGTCATATGTATGCGGTCATCATGCTTTAATTCTCTAAAGGGTATCTTTTTTGTATATCTTGGGCATTTTCATGCATCATGCATGCAAAGATTAAAAGTTATTTTAGTGAAGGAAAAAATCGACTGCGGGCAGGATTAACCTGCATCTTCTGGTTAAGTTCTGGTGCACCAAACGCTATGACCGCTAAGCCACCGCGAGTCCAACCTGCCACATCGAAATGCTGTACGTAATCAGAAGACGTGAAGACGAAGGCGGGCAGGATTCGCACGTCCGTCGGTGCGAATCCTGCGAATGTAATTGGGGTTGAGCAAATGGCAATAGGCAGCCGGGCCTAATTCCAAACTTCGAGCTTCTATGGAGAAAAACTCAATACCACTGTTCGAGCAGGAAATCGAACCGAGTACCCCCAGCGTAGCAAGTGCACTCACGATCACAAGACTCATAATGATGCAATTTATGCTCTCTTATCTTTAAATAATTAATTTAATTGGCCAAGGCAGGGAGAAGGGGGGTAATAACTTTTAGGGAATTTGAGGGTTCTTCCTGGACTTGTGGACGTCAGCCACATAATTAAAAATAAATATCGCAAATTTTTTTTAAACCCGCCTAATAGTATTAAATTCATAGAGGCTGAAATTCCCATCTCTCATCCAAAGCAACTTAGAAAGCATACAATCTTCTCCGTTTCGTCGTAGGTAAAAATAAAAGGATTGTTCCCAGAGAGTTGCTTTAAATTATTGTTATTGTTTAATAGTCATTGTTTTAAATGTAAGGTTTTTCCTCAGGCCTAATGGAGCCGAATGTGGTGGATTACCGGGAAAGACTGTTGAAGGCCTACAGGAAGTCTATTATCCCGCTCAAGGCATACATGAGGCAGTATAATTGTTACAGGGAAATATACATGCTGAATATTGAAGAGTATGTCGAGTGAGTATACTTTGATGTTTTCAATTTAACCTCAAAACTGACCGTTCGTGAGGCATGCGAGTGCCTTATTGTAAGCGATTAAGACGTATTTTGCAGTGGCGAAAGTTGCAGTGTTACTATGACCCTGTTATTAATGTTTGTGTGTATACTATACTGTTGATGTGTCTTGAATAAATAAATAAATTATGAAACTTCATTTATCGCTGAGGTCTGGATTTCTTTCTCATCAGTTAGCCTATTTGCTGCCCTATTGCTGGGCAGGGGATTCCTATCAGAATGAGTTTTTTTTTCTTATAAAAGCTTACTAGCAATGTGGATCGCACATTACTAGTATTCTTGTTAACCCCTCGTGCCAAGCTAAATGCTTGTATTACGAGTTGGTTTTCGTCGGTAGTGCAATGGGTGGGTTTCGAAACGGCAACCATATGATCGCTATTCCGACGCCCTAGCCATTAGGCTACCGCCGCTTTACATGATGATGATGAGATGGGTTATAATATGCCACACTGGTATAATGTAGGTTATAATCATCAACCCATTACATTGTCCCACTGCTGGGCACGGGTCTCCTCTCAGAAGTAGAGGGATTAGGCTATAGTCCGCCACGCTAGCCTACTGCGGGTTGGCAGACTTCACACGCCAAATAAGTAGAAATATGTTGTGGGTTATCAAATAAGTAGAAATATGTAAAATAAAAATCATGTGTGAAGGAACTTCCGTTCTGAGAAGCACTCGGCCTCGGAGACGAGAGAAGAGGTTCAGTTACACTACGACGCGAAGCAAGACCTCATTTGGAGGCTGCCTCAATACATCAACATTGGTCCATTTGCCATCAATGTAGATTCCTTGAAGGTATTTGATAGTTCATGTTTTACCGTTTAGCTAAGAAATTTTTATTCTCATCGTAAGCCGAAGGGGTTTCAAACGATTTCGAGCCTTTAGCTTTCTGTTTTAGGTCAGGCCCCTGTTTTCAGTATTTCCCTGGAAATTCGTTATTGGCAGTGGCATTTGTCATGTTGGCATGTCAACTTCTCTCGTGATATACAAAGACGTTACGACATAAAACAGAAAAATGACACAGTTGACAAATAAGATTTCAATAACTTCAACGTGTCATGGTAGCCCTAAGAATATGGGGTTATTTTATTGAAAAACTACTAAATAAATCATTTTTGTACGATTGTACACGTGTTCAAATAATGATTTTGTATATTTGTGTTTTTTTTTCTATGTACGTATGTACTGGCCCAAAATACATACATACAAACACTCAAGCCTTTTCCCCCAGGGGTAGACAAAAACTATAGACCGCCACTTGCTACGAACCCTATCTACATAGCTTGTCTTGGGGACAATTTCACTTTCTCATTATCGATAACTAAGCTAGATATGTCGAAATGGAAATGTGACATTGTCTAGGCCCCTTTGCCTCTTTAGATTCTTTCACATTCATAAAACTTTTTTATTGGTTGCGAGTACTACGTACCTGACCTTTTTGCAGGTCCTCGCCAATAGGATCGGTGTATGACGTTCTAGGGCAACTTCTCCCGATGCTGCCGCTAATATCCGCCATATAAATTCCTTTTAACGCCTTTCATTCAATCTACAAACATTCTTTTTTGTATTTTTATGATTTTTCCCATTTTTTTTTATATCTCCTTTATTTAATAGAAATTCACTAAATGAGGTAATTAATTTCTCAGCAACTCCTCGTAAACAAACGTTCGGACATAATCAAGGCGTTGCTGGTAATGTGGGCGGAGGAAGTGCGTCTGGTGGTAGATGACGTTATATCCGCCTACAAAAACATAATGCGAAAGCTGGGAGAGAAGCCAAACACCATCGAGCATGTGTTCGAGATCAGGGAGTGGATGGAGTCCATACCCTTCGCGCTGAAGACCCAGGATGACATCATGAGGAAAGTCCACACAGTAAGGTTTTTTTTTACTTTTGGAAGCAACAGTTGGTCTTATTCTATCGTTTGTCTTTGAATGGCCCATTAGTCTAGTGCTTCTCAGCGCTACGGCTATGCAAGAGGTCTTCAATTCGTCAGTGGGACTTTCTTTAAAACAACTCAGTAGCAGCTTGAGATTAGATTTGTGCCCCGATTTAGGCTCGCCCCCTATTCATCGAGATTTAACGTACGGTGAAATTTTTATATTAAGTGCACCTCTGACAAACTTTTCAAGGTATACAGGCGTGATGGTGTGCTATGTTATGATATGTTTATTTTGTCTGTAAATTGAAGACCAATGTTCTAATCATAAAAAATGCGAAACTTACTGTTTTTCTATAATCTTTTCGAGCGTAAACCACTTAACAAATTTCGATAAAAGACAAGGAGATAGAATGCATCCTGAAGAAGGACATAAGCTTTCTTTTATTACGGTGTACATATATGTATATTTTATGTAATTTATTTATTTGATTATAGTCTGCCAACAGTTATTACAGAGGTGAAATATATGGTTGTCTTATGATTAAATACAAATTTAGCATTACTGCAGGCAGACACTACTTGCTCAATTATAACTAATGCGATAATACGGACAGTTTACTGTAATTACAGGACTATGAAGTATTAGACGCATTTTTCATGCCATTAGAAAACGATGACTTCAAAGCCCTGTGGGAAGCTATTGGGTGGCCTCTGCAAATCACTAAACAGGTATAACCAGTAAAATTGATAAGGATTCCATTGATCATTAAAAACCAAGTTCATATCATGAAAATAGAGTTCAAAATATATTAAGTAATTATTTGCTAGATAGGAGTTTGATGCATTTTCATATACCTACTATTTGTAACTCTATTAAGATTAGATAGGGTCGATAATTAATTAATAAACTGCCATTATCAAAATCGGCCCATTTAAACCAGCATATCGTTAACTACGATGTCGTCTAATTTAAAAAAAATGTGTCATAGGTGGACGAGACGATCCTATTCTTAGAGGAAGAACAGGAGAAGTTCTGGAAGCTTCATCAACAAGATGAGCAGACGCTATTCGACAAGATAGACATGTTCACCGCGCAGTGTATGACTCTCACACTGCAGAACGATTTCTCCAAGGTAACATTCTAGATTTTTATCTAATTGGCTAGGGCGTCGGACTTGCGATCATGTGTTGCTGATTCGAAACCCACCCATTGCACTACTGATGTGAACCCACTCGTAAGCTAAATGCTTGTACATTTAGCTTGGTAAGAGGGTTTAACAAGACTACTAGTAATGTGTGACCCACATTGGTAGTAAGCATTTAAAATTAATAAAAATCATTAGGTATATCAGCTGCTGAATCAAAGCCAATGCTAGCATTGGCTTTGATTCAGCAGCTGATATACCTATAGCGACACAGGCATTTTATCCTAGGATAAAATGCCTGTGTCGCTTCTCAGGTTGAGGAAAGTGTGATTGGGTTTTTCTATGAAGTTCTTAGAAGCAGCTTGGAGTTAGGACATATGCTCGGTTATTGCATGGCAATAAGCTCGCTTCCTGGCGCTTGAACATATCGTTATGTGGATGTACAGTCAGCAAAAGAGTTAGGTATACAGGCAGTATATGTGTTTTGACAAAGTTTGTATAATAACTTCATCACACAATACGTGTTAGAATGCTTATTTTGTTGGCAGCCTTCATATGACACGTTTTGGGGTATTATTATTTATAACAAAATCTATATCAAGACAAACGTTCGGTAGCTGCCTGTATGACTAACTTTTTGACTGTACATCTCTGCCTAACTCTTCGGAGAATACAGGCGGGATAACGAAAAATGTGATTGTTGTCCATATATAGAATAGTTAAACGAATAACATTGTATATGTAGGTGCACGAAATAGCAAATGACATAAAGAAGGCATGGAAAGCGATGAAGGACGCCCAAGACTGGGGCCGTATCCTCAACCAGCGCCAGAAGCTGTTCGGACAGCCAGTGCTGCCGTTCACTGATCTCAACAAACTCGTCAAGGAGTTCGAGCCGTATAGAAACCTTTGGGTCACTGCTTCAGGTATACCAGAAGACTTATCCATTCATTTATTTGTTGTAGATACCTAAACTAATATTATAAAGAGGAAACATTTGTGTTTTTGACTGCCTCATTAGTCTAGTGGTCCTAAGCGCGACTGCTACGCTAGAGGTCCTGGGTTCGATCCCCAGGTCGAGCAAAGTGTTATTGGGTTTTTCTATGTAATTCCCAGTAGCAGTTCGGAGTCTGGATTTGTGCCCGGTTAATGGCAATAGGCTCGCCCCCTATTACATGGAACCTAAACATACCGGTGAAATGTGGGTGTACATTAGTACACCTCTGCCTAACCCTTCGGGGAATACAGGCGTGATCGTATGAAACATTTGTGTTTTGTTTGTATGTTCAGACTTCCTGAAAGCCCGCGAGGTGTGGTTGGACAATCCCCTGATGTACGTTGACGCGGATACAATCGAGCCGCTCGTCAACGAGTACTACAAGACGATCATCAAGTGCGTGCGAACCTTCAACGACATGCCCAAAGTGCAGCAAGTTGCAGTCACTATACGGGTGAGAAGTTTACCTATAAATTTTAATCAATCAATTTTTATATGTGGATGTGGTATACTTAAAAGGTCGATTTCCATGTTCTTCCAATGAAATTGCTGTACAAATTAACAGTGATATCATCATAATTATTTATTTATTATTAGCCCTTATTCATCCACTGCTAGACGTAGGCCTCTTTAAGCGAGCGCCACAGAGTCCGATCTTAAAGTTAAGCTGCTTTTGCGCTGACATCCTCAATTGATAGTCCAATTTTCGAGGACAGCCGCGATTGGCTATTTAACGTCATGGTGCCAGGTTTAGCAGCGGGCTTTAGTAGGTGAAACCGTATGGTCCAGCTTGTTAAAAATTAACAATATTGAGATAATTAAAAAAAATTGTCAGTAGACATTCAGAAACTCTATTATATTAATATAATAAAGCTGAAAAGTTTTTTTGAACGCGCTAATCTTTGGAACTACCAATCAGATTTGAAAAAATATTTTTGTATTCATCGGGACATTCCTCGGGAAGGCTTTAACATCACACTACGATACTCTCCCATCCGCTCTCTTCCTTCCTTTAATTTTAACAGTCTTTACAGTTTTAAAACTAATTACGAACTAAAACTACAATATGATGTCATTTAACTTTAGGATTACATCGACGCGTTCAGGCCGCTGATACCAATCATACAAGCAGTGAGGAATCCTGGCATGAAGGAGCGACACTGGAACGAGTTCATGGAGAAAGCTGGTAAGCGTTTAAAGGTTTTATCTAAAATGGTATCTAACCCTGCGTTTCCACTGAAGACAAAACATGTTGCAAACAGCTACCTATACCACTCACTCTTTTAGATTTAGTTAGATGTTTGCTACAAGTTTTGACGTCAGTTGAAAGTGTTGAAACGCGGGGTTATAATAATAAATATTATTACCAAGAAAAATATAGACGATAATCTATATTTTTCTTTATTCTGATGATAGTCTATATTTTTAAGTAATAACGTCCCCTCTCTCCTCTAGTCTATGGCTTGTGAAACTCTCTTAAGATTAAGAATTTCGCAAGCCATGAGAAGGAGAGAGTTTGAGACGGAGGAAGAGAGATACGGGTGTCTCTTTCCCCGTCTCACTTTTGCCCCGTCTATTTAGCTAGTGCTCTCTTATCTCCCACCACATTTTTTCTTCCTCCTCTCTTTTACTATCTTAATAACTATAACACCCTTTCAAATAATAAATGATATGTATATTCTTTCGTTACAAATGAATATGACTGTTCCCAGGTATAACTGTGACAATGAACGACAAGCAGACGTTCCAGATGTGTATTAAGCAAGGGGTGGCCGACCACGGAGAGCTCATCGCGGACATCGGAGAGCTCGCCAGCAAGGAATACGTCATCGAACAGTCGCTGGACAAGATGCAGGCCGACTGGGCCAATAAGGCGTTGGAGATTGTCCCTTACAAGAACACTGGTAATAAAGTTATTTTAATGAAGGATAGCTTCAACTGCGGGCAGGATTCGATAAGATCGACGCGATCGATTTCGATTCGCCTTCTCATAAGATACATCAGACAGTGTAGTCCCCCGCCAGTTTGAAATTAGCCTTCACACTTTTGTTAGTTCTGTCTACAATTTTAATTTTTCGGCGGGGATTAAGACCTGATGCTCTGTCCCTTTCCTGCAAAACAAGTGTTAGTGTGATACTTGTATGACGCACGGAATAATGACATCACATGTTCCTATCATGGGGTGGATCACGCCTGGCAATTCTACCCAGAGCTTGATAAATGATTTATTTCTGTAAAAGTTTATGTCTGTAAATAGGTGGATTCTTTAAAGACATTTATATAAGTCGATGTTTTATTTATTTTTTGAACTAAATGGCGCTGGCATTTTTATCTGATGACTACTGAAAAGAAACGCTGAAACAAACATCGAAAATCATTGTCTCTTTTAAAAATAGCTATATTATTAGATATGCGAGTTTTACCGGCGAAGTGTGGCTGTAAGCACGGCGACACATTAAGCTATACATAACCAGTTTACGCTGACCTCGTACTATATGCGAAGCCTATACTATGCGAGATTAGCTTAAACTGGATTTGTATAGGTTGACCTGTAGCCGTATGTACATAAGTTCACCTCTGCCTAACCCTTTGGGAAAAACATGCGTGATGGTATGTTTTGTTCAAATTTATTATTTCGCCAGGTACATTTATCATGAAGATATCAGACGAAACCTTGCAGTTACTTGACGAGCATCTGCTGGCGACGCAACAGCTGGGCTTCAGTCCGTTCAAGGCTGCGTTCGAGCTTCGGATCCAGGAGTGGGATGATAAGCTCCGCCTGACACAGAAGGTGGTTGACGAGTGGATGGAGTGCCAGAAGTAAGTGGGGATCATACACTATCACTGTTCCCCGAATGTACCCGAGTGTACTTATGTACAGTCATGAGCAAAAGCTCTGAAACTATTTATTTTAATTATTAGATGTTGTTCTGATAGAATGCCACGAGGCGTGCCTATTGCCATTGACCGGGCACAAATCCAGATACCAAGTTGCTACTGAGAATTTAATATAAAATCACAAAGTGCTTACTTTGCTTGACCCGGGAATCGAACCCAGGCCTCTAGCATAGCGGTCACACTTACAACTTCTAGACTATCGAGGCAGTTATCATCATTATTCTTCGTCAAAAACTGTGATTTATTTCAGGGAATGGATGTATCTAGAGCCGATTTTTACATCTGAAGACATCGCACGGCAGTTGCCCTTAGAGACCAAGAAGTATGGCACTATGGAGCGGATCTGGAGGCGTATCATGTCGTCTGCTCAAGCCTGTCCTAAGGTTTGATAGTTAAATAAAATATAGTCACGTTATTGGTAGTAGTAGTTAGTAGTTTGGAAAGTTCCGAACTAACATTGAAATCGACGAACGAATAGAAACAAAGTATATGGAAATTATAAAGTTTTTGATAGACTTATTAAAACGGTTTCATAGACCATAGTAACAATTTATCAGATTTTTTTTTTATAAAAAAGCTTACTAGCAATGTGGGTCACACATTACTAGTATTCTTGTTAACCCATCGTGCTAAGCTAAATGCTTGTGTTACGAGTGGGTTCACGTCGGTAGTGCAATGGGTAGGGTTCGAACTGGCAACCACATGATCGCAAGTCCGACGCCCTAGCCATTAGGCTACCGCCGCTTAAAGGCTACCGCCGCTTAAATTTTAATAAAATATCAAGTCACGTTATTGGCAGTAGTAGTTAGTAGTTTGGCAAGTTCCGAACTAACATTGAAATCGACGAACGAATAGAAACAAAATTTATGGAAATTATAAAGTTTTTGATAGACTTATTAAAACGGTTTCATAGACCATAGTAACAATTTATCAGAATTAAATAAATTATCACCACTGCTCCCAAAACGGTGAAGGAAAACATCGTGATGAAACCGGCATGTCCTAGAACCAAAAATTCGAAGACATGTGACATCTACCAACACGCTGATCTTGCTGATCATCTTGCTGATCTTGCTGATCTTGCTGATCTGGTATTGTCATGCGACGGATCGTTGAGCTCCCTAAAAAATGGTTGAGCTACACGAGGACTGATGTATGCGTGCCGTCAGTTAGGACAGGTCAACTCAAAGCTGTTATGGCTCTTTCTTCAAAAGGCCTGTTCAGATTTCGCCCTACATTGTAAAACTCGCATATCTATGATATAACTATTGTCTGGACTTTAAAAGAGACCATTATTCTCTGAGTTTGTTTCGACATTTCTTCTCAGAGGTCTTCAGATAGGAAATGTCGGCGCCATTTAGTTTAAAAAAAAAATATGTAAAAAAAAGACTAGTAAAAGTGTCGTTAAAAGATCTATTTACAGAAATAAATATCATTTATCATTTACGCACTGGACTCGCGTGGTGGATTACAGCCCACTCCCTATCACCGATTTGAGGACTGTGTAACAGCAGTGCGAATATTATATTATGTAATGATCCGCCAAAGGGTGTCATATGAAGGCTGCTAACAAAACCGTTTTTCGTGATATACAATACAATCACAATCTTTGTCGAAACACATGCAGTTAGCTGCCTGAATAACTAACTGTTTTGTTGACACTAGTCTTGCTAGCTCGTGATTATCGTACAGTTAAGCAGTTAGCAGTTAAGCTGTGCTTGCATTGCAAATTACTGGGATTTCACTGGCTAACTTTCCCCAAACTGGAATACATAATGGCATTTAGCCGACACAGCTCAGCAATGCCATATATTCTGCCAATCCAGACGCAATCACCAACAGATTTCTACAAATAAAATAAATAATACGTATTTTCCTTCGCAGATTATGATAATATGCCCAGACAGTCGTTTGATGGACAGTCTGACCGAAGCCATCCACCTGCTGGCGGTAGTGTCCCGCGGCCTCAACGAGTACATGGAGCTGAAGCGGCTGCGGTTCCCGAGGTTCTTCTTCCTCAGTGATGACGAGCTGCTGGAGATCCTGTCGCAGTCCCGTAACCCTAGGGCCGTACAGCCTCATCTGAGGAAGTGCTTCGAGAACATCGCTAAGGTAACCCTGTCGTTGAATGTACACTATTTCACGGGTCTTCTACTCTGAGAATAAGTGAGGTTAGGTTATTATAGCACAATTCCGACATCGACTCCTCCATTCCTATATGGAGATAGAAACACTTCTATTCCGAAGCCTACTTTATAGTACAGGTTTCCGCCCGCGGCTTCTCCCGCGTAGACTTTAAATTTCTTTTCATTGTACGGGTTAATAGATAACCTATGTCACTAAGGAATAATGTAGCTTTCTATTGGTGAAAGAATTTTAAGAATCGGTTGAGTAGATTTAAAGATTACCTCCTACAACGTCACATACTCACAAAGTTTACGTCTCTATAATATTAGTATAAATTAATTAACATGCACTCAAACAGTTAAGTAAAACCTGGATGTCAGTAGTTATCTACATAAGGGAAATGACATTGGAACACTGCAAATGTGTACGAAATCTGGGTTGAGCTTGTTTTTTCTGTGTATTATAGTCCATCACACTTGCCCCTAATTTTTATTGCGAAATATTGAAAAGGTACGTGCTTTATATCCAAATCACAGTCATATCCAACACACATGACAGTTAAACGGGTCGACGATGATGAAAATCACGCAGAGAATTCAAACGCCGTTTTATTCTAAAGTGGAATATATTATTTGATCTTCTTTTTCTTCTTTTATATATAAAAATGAATTCCGTTAGTCTCGGTAAAACTCTAGAACGGCTAGACCGATTTGGCTAATTTCGGTTTTGAAATATTTGCGAAAATCCAGGGAACGTTTAAATGATGGGAAAATATGAAAAATTCGACCAGATAGTTGGCGCTGCGATTGAGTTCGGTTAGGACAACATCTGTCAGGTTCTCTAGTAATATGTTATGATGTTGATGATATTTGTAACAGGTGACGTTCCAGCCAGACTTGATGATAACGCATATGCACTCAAGTGAAGGTGAGATAGTGGAACTCAAGTACAAGTTCCTGCCGACGTCCAACGTGGAGCAGTGGCTGCTCCTGCTCGAAGACACCATGAGGAACTCCAGTGAGTTACTTAGCATATTTCACTTTATATTTGCGCTGTTCTTAAATTTATAATGATTTTCTTTAGGATATTTTTTCCTGATTTTTCGTATTTCGTACGGCGTCTTGGGCGCCAAATATTTTTTTCGAACATCAACTATTCCCATCTCAGTTCTAAAACATAGCTTAAAATTAGTTATCATAGCAGATAACATAGCATACCGTCACGCCTGTATTGCCCGAAGGGTAAGGCAGGCGTGTACTTATGTACAACCACATTTCACTGGTATGTTTGGGTTCCCTGTAATAGGGGGCGAGCCTATTGCCATTAACTGGGCACAAATCCAGACTCCAAGTTGCTACTGAGAATTTCATAGAAAAACCCAATAACACTGATCGACCTGGGGATCGAATCCAGGATCTCTAGTGTAGCAGTCGCGCTGAGGACCACTAGACTAATGAGGTAGTCGTAGCAAATAGTAGTGGATTGTGCTGAAATTGACAATTTATTTATGATAATTCAGGAAATGTCCCAAGTCTTGGACATGTCTAATTTGGATCAAAGTCGAGGTTATTTAAACTTGGTGCAGTTCGGCTGACCCTGATCGCGGGGCTAGAGGAGCTGTGGAGGATTCCTCGCGCGGAGTGGGTGCTGCGGTGGCCGGGGCAGGTTGTCATTGCCGGCTCGCAGACCGCCTGGACGGCCGGAGTCGAGAATGCCATCGACGAGTTCCGCATGGACACGTACTTCGACGATATGCTCAAACAGGTCAGACAATTACCCAATGTAATGCTAGTGCTGCTGATTTTTTAAGGGTTTTTTTTATGGGATAACTCGGCAAACGAGCTTTTACGCGCTACCTAATGGTAAGTAGTCATCGCCGCCCATGGATATCTGAAAAGGGCAAGGAAGGCGAGAAAGAGAAGGAAGGGGACTGAGGGAGAAATTGGGCCTCCGGCGCTCCACACTCACCGTACGATCTTTGATTTGACAGGCTTATGGTCGTATCACTGCACATCCTTGTGGCTGTATATCTGCCACAAGGATATACATACCAAGCGGCGGTAGCCTATTGAATAGGGCGTCGGACTTGCGATCATGTGGTTGCCGGTTTGAAACCCACCCATTGCACTACCGACGTGGACCCTGTTGTAATACAAGCATTTAGCTTAGTACCAGGGGTTTATAAGAATACTAGTTATGTGCAACCCACATTTCCAGTAAGCTTTTTTTAAATAGAAAAACAAAACTATCCAAGCCATATTGTATAACAGTTGCTAATATAGCTTCGGTTCCAGAACTTAGTCTCTTTTAGTATTTATAGAATTTTCTACTAAAAAAAAGGACAATTTGCTCCAGTAACCCGTTTTGATTACGTGCACGTAGAGTTAAAAATCGTTTCAAAAATAAAATGGTGGTAATGTGAACAGTTGGATACGCTGCGCGCTCTGGTGAAGGGCGACCTGACGTTCTTCCAGCGCGAGGTGCTGTGCGCGCTCATCGTGGTGGAGGTCCACGCGCGTGACGTCACACGAGCCCTCGTCGACGAGAACGTGCGCAACCTCGCCGACTTCCAGTGGATCTGTCAGCTCAGGTCAGACCGCATTACCAAATCAAATAAAATCAAATTGTTTATTATGGGACATAGGTAAGTATAACATATTAGTAAATGTTTTATGATCAGATATCTTTCGGCCTTTAGGTGTCATCACCATCAACCCATTACCTTGTCCCACGTTTGGGCACGGGCCTCCTCTCAAAATGCGATGGGCTAGCGTGGTGGACACCACGCTAGACTACTGCGGCTTGGCAGACTTCACACGCCGTCAAGAAAGTCTCTCATCTCGCAGGCATGCAGGTTACCTCACGGGGTTTCCCTTCACCGTTTAAGCGCGTGATAATTAATTATATTAATACGCACATGAGTTTGAATCCCTTTCGTTCTGAGAGGAGACCCGTTCCCAACAGTGGGACGATGTAATGGGTTGATGAATACATATTAGCAGCTTGTATACATCACCTATCATAAATCTTTCTTAGATACTACCAAATAGTCAAGCCTATGGATCCATTAGAGCCCGGAGAGCTGCCGGAGATCTATCAGGATGAGTTGCGACTGGACACGAGCAGGTTCTACCGTCAGTTCAGCCTCAACACCTGTGACGTCAGAGCTCTTAATGCCGTGTTCACGTACCAGAACGAGTACTTAGGCAACAGGTGCGTAATATTCGTATACAGCATAATTCTATGATTAAATTGGTACGGTGGCCAGCACATCAAGTTACCACCAAAATGTCAAATTTCCTCAGTTGATTTTGAACTTTATCTTCAACGATTTAAGGTTTAAAATCATTTGGAGAAATTTGACAGTTTTGTATACCCTGACTTGCTGACGACTACATAGTATAGTCGAAATTTAATCTAAAAAAAATTTTCCTGAATTGGACAAAGGTAGTGCAGTTTTGTTGACACAAATATGTGCGAATCTGTGATATTTTGTTATCATTGGAATTCATATACTGCCTCATTAGTCTAGTGGTCCTAAGCGCGACTGCTATGCTATAGTTCCTGGGATCGATCCGTAGGTCAAGCAAACTGTTATTCGAGCAAAGCGGAGTCTGAATTTGTAACCGGTTAATGGCAATAGGCTCGCCCCCTATTACATGGGACCTAAACAATAAATAAATATACCGAGTGGTCCATGCCGGAGACCGCACAACTTGGAGACGTGTTATCTGTGGTCGTGGTCGTGATTCCGTTTTTTCATCGGATAACTCGGCAGACCAACAGGTAACCCAGCCACCTGATGGTAAGTAGTCATCGCCTCCCATGGCCATCTGCAAAACAGAGACTTAGGGAGGAATTGGGCCTTCCGACGGTCCTTAACAATGAGGGAGTGACAAAGAAGTAAATAGTCCAGTTGTTGTTGTCAGTGGGCGGCTGGTGATCACGCCGCTGACTGATCGTTGTTACCTGACCCTCATGTGTGCCATGCACCTCAAGTTCGGAGGAGCACCCGCAGGACCCGCTGGTACCGGCAAGACTGAGACCACCAAGGTACACCTATCAAATGACATCATCATCATCATCATATCAGTCTATTGCCGTCCACTGCTGAACGTAGGCCTCTCCTAAAGAGCGCCAACCATCCCGGTCTTGAGCAGCTCGCATCCATCCGCTATCATCCACCTTCTTCAAATCGTCGGCCCATCGAATCGCAGGGCGTCCCACACTACGCTTGCCTTCAAATGACATAACGTACTATATTTTTTGTGAAAAAAATCGACCTGAATCGTCTTGATGCGTATAGTTAAAAGAATTTAAAAAAAGAATGAGAAACGTGCCTACACGACAGCTGTCATGTTGACAGTCATATTTGGCTGTATTTTTGGCATTGGGATAAAATTACACTTTGTAAAAAGGTACGGTCGCCAGTACATCAGGTCACCACAAAATGTCAAATTTTCTCGAGTCGGTTGTGAACTTAACTGCCAACATTTTAAGGTTTAGAATCTTTTGGAGAAATTTGACAGTTTTGTATAACCTGATGCGCTGGCGACTGTACGATGGGGTTGATGTTTTATTATGGAAATTTTATCTTAAATAAAGATTCCTTTGGTTAAGATAGAACCCCCATAATAAAATAAAGAGAAAAAAAGAGAAAATTTTAAGGCCACATTTCACGAACTCTGAATAATAATTACTAACCCATGGGTTATAATTAATTACTCACATAACAAGTGCGTGACTTGAATTTGAACTCGAGACCTCTGACATGGCACAGCTAGACTTGGTTGCTGGTTATCATCACGAGGCTTGTGTATCATTATCATCATAATCACTACATATTATATAACATTGTCCTCCGCCGCGTCTGTTTGTTTGTCTATCTGTCTGTTCACGATAAACTCAAAAACTACTGCACCGGTTTTTATGCTGTTTTCAAATGGATAACGTGGTTCTTGGGGAAGGTTTATGTACAGTGGATTATAGCTGTTACCTGACCCACTTAGACGCCGCCGGCCCATCTAGGGTAGGTCAGGTAACAGGTATGACCCACTGTACAATACATAACGAGATACCACGCAGGCGAAGCCGTGGTCGGAAAGCTAATTATCTTTTTATTACAGCTAATTCGGAAATATAAATATGTAATTAACATGAATGGTTATAACTAAGGATTTGGCGAAGGCTTTGGCAGTGCAGTGCGTTGTGTTCAATTGCTCCGATCAGCTCGACTTCATGGCTATGGGCAAGTTCTTCAAAGGCCTGGCTGCGTAAGTGTACAATTCAGAAGATGTCATTAAGTTGCAAGAAAAAAGTATTTAGTCAATGTTTTTCTTTTATTTTAAACTAGATGGTGCGATCTCTAAGCAGAAACACCAAAACAAACTCAGAGAATCATGGTCTCTTTTAAAGTCCAGAGGGTAGTAAAATTATCAGATATGTGTGTTTTACAATGTAGGGCAGAATATGAAACGGCCATTTGAAGAAAGAGCCATAGCAGCTTCAATTTGACCTGTTCTAGCTGATGGCACGTATACATCAGTAAATGCATAGCTCAACAATAATTTAGGGAGATCAACGACCTATAGCAGTACACCTTTACCTAACCCTTTGGGGAATACAGGCCTGCTAATATGTACGTGGGCGGAATGCTAGTTCTTTATAGTGTGTGTCACTGAACTCCCTCCTGATACCTGGTCTGGATTGATTTTGATGAAACTAAGTGTCCGTGTTTAAGTGGGTCCCTGGATGGATTATGTTTACAATTGGGCCCGGCAGGTGGCGCTGGGATACGATAGGGCAGGCAGCACAAGGTCTGTTGCGTCTGCTAGTGTTATAATAAAAAATATAATATATAACTATTTTACAATTTACAATTATACAGTCTACCCTTTTGATTTCAGACGCTGATTATACAAATAATATTATGTAATACTGTGTTCAGGTCAGGCGCATGGGCGTGTTTCGACGAGTTCAATCGTATTGACATTGAAGTGCTGTCCGTCGTGGCGCAACAGGTATCAATACTTAAAAACAAAACACGACTGCCTTTGTATTTGAAATTTTCCATCTAACCAAATGTCTCGCCTATGGCGGACCGTTTCTCCTTGGACGCCATTTTTTTTGCTTGTTGCAAATTGTACAGTCGCCAGCACAACAGGTTGTATAACTGTCAAATTTCTCCAAATTATTTTAAACCTTAAAACTTTTGCGATTAAGTTCAAAATCGACTGAGAAAATTTGACATTTTGTGGTAACTTGATGTGCCGACCGTACGCCTCTAACACATTCTTGAGTCATAGTTTTAAGAATTGCGATATCGACTTTAACTTAGTCATTTTGTGAAGCGGTGGTAGCCTAATGGCTAGGGCGTCGGATTTGCGATCATGTGGTTGCCGGTTCGAACCCCACCCATTGCACTACCGACGTGAACCCACTCGTAACACAAGCTTAGCACGAAGGGTTAACAAGAATACTAGTAATGTGTGATCCACATTGCTAGTAAGCTTTTAAAAAAAAACTGAGTACTAAAATTTTTGCTTAAAAATCGTTACCGTAACAACCTAGTAGAAAATAGAGGATTTAGCCAAAATTGTCAAATCTGAAAATCAGCGCTGCGGCATTTTATTATGTCGTAGCAATATGCTGAGATAGGGCCTGTTCGGTTCTCATGCAGGGCTTTTTTTTTGTTTTCTCAAACTGTTTTGGTTATTTCTTTTAGTCTCCTGCGTGTGGCCGAATAAATCTTTTTCTTTCTTTTTTTCTTTCCTTCTCTCAATTTACACGATTATTTAGATATCTGCTATGATATTGATGTTTAAGCAAAAGTGAATAGGTTATAGTTTAAGCTCGCGAAGAAACGCCGACATAAACTCGGAGAATGATGGCCTCTTTTAAAGTCCAAACAGTTAGACTTTAGGGCAAAATCTGAACAGGCCTTTTTACGAGTATTAAAGAGGCATAGCAGCTTTTAATTGATCTGTACTAACTGACGGCATGCATACAGCAGTCATCGTGTAACAATTCTTTAGGATAAAGGATACAAACATAACATAACATACCATCACGCCTGTACTCCTGAAGGGTAAGGCAGAGGTGTACTGCACACCCACATTTCGCCGGTATGTTATGGTCCCATGACATAGGGGGCGAGCCTATTGCCATTAACGGGGCACAAATCCAGACTCTGAGCTGTTACTGAGAATTTCATAGAAAAAGCCAATGACAATTTGCTCGACCTGGGGATCGAACCCAGGACCTCTAGCATAGCAGTCGCGCTTAGAACCATTAGACTAATGAGGCAGTCATCTTGCTATTTATTTAGCTACTAGCTTTCCGCCCACGGCATCGCCGGCGTGGTTTCTCGGCTTTTCTGCATTTAAAAGGAATATTTTTTTCCCGTTTTTAAAACATTTTTAATTTTACTCCGCTCCTATTGGTCTAAGCGTGAAGCAAATATAAACTATAGCCTTCCTCGATAAATGGGCTATCTAACACTGAAAGATTTTTTCAAATCGGACCAGTAGTTCCTGAGGTTAGCGCGTTAAAGCAAACAAACAAACTTCTTTTTGACCAGGTGGTGACAATCCAGAAGGCGCAGGTAGCTCGCATGGACAGGTTCATGTTTGAGGGTGTCGACCTGCCGCTCAAAGCCTCCTGCTCCGTCTTCATCACCATGAACCCTGGATATGCTGGTATGAATACAGCTCTTACTGCTTCTCAGTAGTAATCGACGACTATACTAGTAGTTGAAACTTGATCCATTAATTTTCGAGTGCGTATTAACAATTGAGGCATTGGTACTTACAATACCGATTTTTTGTTTGCTGAGCAACTTGTAATAAATAATAATTATAGGATTTTTTTCTAAAAATGTATTTGAAAACGTTAGTTTTATCGGAGAACGATAAATTTAAGTCGCAAGCGATCATGTTTGCCTGTTCGAAAACCACCCATTACACTACAGACGTGGCCCCACTCGTAATACAAGCATGTAGCTCAGTAGAAGGGGTACAAGAATACTAGTAATGTGCGACCAAAATTGCTAGTAAGCTTTTTAGAAAAAAAAAATTCGTTCATACAAGCGATAATTGAGAGCAAAGTCGCGTTTAAAACCTAGTCAAGAATTATTTTCTGCTGCATCTGATTAGGCTGCTAAAATCTGATACTCCAATTGTATCCTAATGGTCGTCCAACTGAAACAAGGCCCCTAATAATAAGACCAATTTCTTCAGGCCGTACGGAGCTCCCAGACAACCTGAAAGCCTTATTCCGTCCGATCGCAATGATGGTGCCAGATTACGCGCTCATCGCTGAGATATCTCTGTTCTCGTTCGGGTTCTCCGAAGCCAAGATCTTGGCTGGCAAGATCACTACCACGTTCAGGCTGAGCTCTGAACAGCTGTCAGCACAGGTTAGATTATAAAAAAAACATGACTCATTTGCTCGTTCATATAGAATGAAGACATAAATCAATTGTGAATTGAAGCATTGGCAGTAGCACATCTTTGCTTAGAAAAATTATATGTATTTGTTTTTTTTTTAATATTTCAAATCAACATTTTACCGTGAAGCCTGTATTCCAAAGGATTAATCAGAAGAGTAATCTACATCCATAGTTCAGCGGTGGGTTAACTGTGGAATACAAATCAAAACTCCGAGTTCCTACTGAAAATTTCATAGAAAAACCCAATAACTACATTTTTCTGCAAATATGTTTTTAAAAGCTATTCTAAATTTCATTTTTTTTTTACAATAAAAATGTGTATAATTTTCCATAAACTACTCTATTTCCAGGGTGATTTTACCCGATCTTTTTTTGAGAAGACCCCCACCGATGTGTCCCTAATGTACAGCCACAATTTGCAAGATATTTGCAGTTTCCACGTATAATTTGGGCCCATTTATTTCCAGTAACCGACCGAGTATAAATCTAAACTCGTATCGACATTGCCATAAAACTTAAAAAATCTGCTGGTTCTGGAAATACAACCAAAGCTTCAATTGCAACCATTAGACCATCAGCTCATCAAAAATTTCCTCAGGACCACTATGATTTCGGCATGCGCGCCGTGAAGACGGTGATCACGGTTGCTGGTAACCTCATCCGGCAAATGCCGGACGGTGACGAGCGGCAGATCGTACTGCGCTCGCTCAAGGATGTCAATGTGCCCAAGTTCTTAGCGAATGACCTCGTACTGTTCAACGGTAAGCGGTAAAATTGAGATATACATTATACTTACATACACTTACGACTTCTTCCCACAGGGGTAGACAGAAACTACAGACCGCCGCTTGCTACGACTCTTGTATACGTCTTTCACGTCTTCCACATTCATAGACATTAATTATATTAAATGTTGGTTAAGACTTCGAATTCAGGCAGGATTCGAAGATAATGTTGTTAGCTTTATCAAGGACTAGCTTTCCGCCCACGGCTTCGCCCGCGTGGTATCTCGGTTTTTCTGCATTTAAATTTTCCCGTTTTTGCAACATTTTTCATTTATGCTCCGCTCCTATTCGTCTTAGCGTGATGATATATATATATATATAGCCGGCCTATAGCCTTCCTCGATAAATGGGCT
Organism: Subacronicta megacephala; assembly: GCA_958496365.1. Classification (NCBI taxonomy): domain Eukaryota; kingdom Metazoa; phylum Arthropoda; class Insecta; order Lepidoptera; family Noctuidae; genus Subacronicta; species Subacronicta megacephala. The sequence continues at coordinate 11,744,129 of OY292528.1, forward strand.
ATCTAACACTGAAAGAAGTTTTCAAATCGGACCCGTAGTTCCTGAGATTAGCGCGTTCAAGCAAAAAAACAAACAAACTCTTCAGCTTTATAATACATATAAGTATAGATACGATCGAAGCATTTCTTAATTTTCAGTGGCGATTAGTTCTAAGTACTAGGTTTAACATAATGTTAACGTGTTTTCGTTTTCCGAACGGTTCATGTTATCGTTGGTTTATAAATATTGAGTGATCACATCTTCAGCAAAGAATTTTCCAATTCGGTTCATAAATGACGAAGTTCTGAGGTCGCAAACATAAAGTAGAATATAACCGAATGAGAACATCCTTTTTTTTAAGTCTGTTAAAAAAAGATACAGTTTATTAAACTTCTAACCTTTTCCTAAGTATGTTGGGGTTGGCTTGCAGTTTAACTAGATGAGCGGGTTATTATTAGTTTTTTACATGAAACGACTGTCGTCAGACCTTCGCAACCCAATTTCTGGGCACCATCGATATTCGGAAGATAGTCTGGTTGTCAGCTTGTGAGGGTTTAATGATAATGATAATTTTCCCCACATTCAGGTATCATATCCGACTTGTTCCCACGCGTGGAGACACCTGTAGTGGACTACGGAATCATGGAGCAGTCTATTAGAGCGATGCTCGCCAAGAAAGGATACGATGATCTATATTGTGAGTCCATATGCTTTGATAAAAGTAACTTTAAGACCATTACATTATGGATTTTTTAGCAGTGGAATCCATATCTAACCCGACTTTGTATTATTTGCCGTTGCTGCGTCTGTCCGCCTGTCTGTTCACGATAAACTCTAAAACTACTGCACCGCTTTTTCATGCTGGTTTCTACAAAGGATAGAGTGATTCAAGACAGTGGCGTAGCATGGGTCACTAGCACCCGGTGCGGATCCCGAATTTGCCGCCCTTTCATTTTTTAAATGTATAACAGTGGCGGATTTACCAATAGGCTGAGTAGGCTGGAGCCTGGGGCGGTAGATTTGAGGGGGCGGCAAGTTTTGCAAAATAAATGACATCTTACTGAATAAAAAGAAAATTATACCTAAATGTTATTAGTGTGAGTGGATTCACAATTTAATCAACGTGTAATGTGTTTCACCACATTTTTTTAAAACAAACCTCACTTAAATAACGGAAATTATTGTATGATTTGGGATTGTTAGCGGAATACGATCCTTTTTTATTTGGGAATCAAGGATCAGGGAGTGCCAGTTACATATCAAACACCGTTAGCGAAACCAACAAAACTTTTCGCTTTTTAAGTGTTTTATTCTGCGCCTTCCTTAAATTGAGAGGGGTGTCTCTCGCGAACACAACAATGTTACACAGTGGTCGCTGTCTCAACCCCTCACGATGCGAACGCCTGCCCGAGAGGTGAGAGAACAATATGTTTGCAAAATTTTCGCGCGTATTTCTTGGTCCGAAATTTGGAGATTACTCTTTTGATATAGTTATTACGTATATTTTTTTTCTACTATATTAAAATTACCAATCTTTGAGCTCGTGTAACTTTTTAACCGTGTACATATTTAAATGAAGTTCTACGTTCAAGGAACACGTATTCTAATGATAAGATTGTTATTGCAAAATTTCAAAGACTTTCATTGGTTAACATTCAAGATAGGATAAAAATAAATTTAATACTGAAAAAGCGTGAAGTCTCTATACACGATTCAGTAGCTGCACAACTGCAGCTACTGAATCGTGTATATAATCGTGCAATGAATTAAAAGAATGGGCAGAATAAGACACTTAAAAAGCGAAAGGTTTTGTTGTTTTCGCTAACGGTGTTTGATATGTAGGTAACTGGCACTCCCTGATCCTTGATTCCCAAATCATTGAAAGGTTTAGGGTAAAAAACAATTAATCTCTATTTCCGGCAAAACTACAAGTGTTATGGAAAAAAGTTAAATGGCAAAGTTGTAGGTAATAAAGAGATCTACAACTTTTATATCTACACTTTTTTCACATGCCCGCAAAATTTATATGAAAAATTCAATTACTTAACCAAGTTTTTGGTTCCTTATTATTATTTCAAAAAAAAAATTTTTTCACGAAATTTGGTGAAAACTTACCTTCTTATGTCCCAAACACACTGTTTTTTTTTCTTATTTTGACTACATGTTCGAATCCTGTCCGCAGTCGAATTTTTCCTTCACAAAAATAAGTGAGATATGATTTTAAATAACCCTCCTTCTGGCGCAGTCGGGTAAAAATATTTATGAGGTGTAACACATTAGACGTTGACTAAATTGCGAGTGGATCTAATAAAATGAGGTGTAACTATACTTTTTTTAAGACAAAAAAATATGTTATCTATTCTTTCGGTCTAATATGCGGTCGGCCATCGCTGTATTAAAGCATATCATACCCCATCTTTTTTGCTTTTCACAACTCAGACTCACAACCCAAAACTATTTCTTGTGTACCTAATCGTTTAATAAATCCTTGGTTGTTTAAATAAATTAGGAACTGACATATTGATTCCCTATTCACAATCATAAGAAAAAAGTGGTTAAAGCAAGGCAAAATTGAAGAATAACAAAGAAAAATGTAATAAATTGTGTACCTACTACAGTATTAAATTGCAGAGGTCAGTAGGGGCGGCAGTATTTGTATAGCCTACTGGCGGCAAATCTCTAAATCCGCCACTGATGAATAACAAAAATATTAGGGCATGATTAAACTAAACTGAAAAGTAAACAAATGTTCTCACAAAAAAAAAAAAACTTTTTTTGTACCACCCTTGAAATGCCGCCCCCTCCAAAGTGCCGCTCGGTGCGGACCGCACCCGCCGCACCCCCACGCTACGCCACTGATTCAAGAGGAAGGTTTATATCACGGAGGAGTGAAAAAAGCGGAGATGCCGCAAGGCAAAATTTCTTTAGAAAGCAGCGTCGCCTAAATGCGGGTGACAGGGGGTCGAGGTACGGCGATAGCTCCACCCCACGATAGAAAACCCGCCCTTTATTTGTAAATCCATCTAGTGGTGAATGGAATTATTACAGTCAAATTGAACTAGTTATTTTCATTTTAGTTCGTCTATTTGCCACTATGGCGTAACAAAGCATGATACTTTGATCCAGAACATTCTATGTGCGTTAGAATTAGGGATGTTAAAAAATAATCGATTATTAAAAAAACTATTATTATTTCATAAAAATCGATTATTTATTCATCGATTTTTTTATTTTAAGCGTCCCCTTTTTCGTTTTTTTTCAACTGGCATTAAAATTAGAAGAAACACCGCTACCCGCTATCCATTTGAGGGCAGGGGGGGTTCGTTATTATTTTGCAAATTGTTCGTAGATAACCTTCGAGCAACAGGGAGTAGCCTTAGCGATTTATTACCAATAGTTCTGCCATTTTTTTGCGGGGGGAAATGTGCCCACAAGCGCAGTTCCGAATTACTACAAACAAAACTAAAACTGTAATGACGACACTAACACATACAAAATTAAACAATACCAACAAGCATTGCACAGCGCTGAAACAGCAAATAGCCGTCTAACCAGACGAAAAAACATGCAGCAATAAAACGCTTTTTAAGTTAAGGCTCTCTCGCTAATAAGAAAGGTCGAAAGCGCCGTAAAATTCATGGCGCTTTGACGCATAGGCGTTTGGTTAAAGTAACATCACTAAATTATTCATCGGCAAGAATTCGGATTTGTCGCTCGACCGATACGTATTTTGGAGGGGCTAGCGGACTCGAATGTTGGTACACAAATCTGATAATAATTTAAAATAGAATACACGAATTTGGTGTCTAAATGTAATTAAATAGAAAAATACGGTAAAGATTTATTTACATGTGAAATGTCATACCATGTTTTAGTAGATTTGATGTTCCAGAAAATAAAAATCGATTTTTAAATAATCGTTTTTTTTACCGCAAAGTCACATCCCTAGTTAGAATGGCTCATTAGAGGTGTTACATTAGGGTGGTATCTGGATATTACTATTATTGAATATATTCACTAGCTGATATTAGCATACCATACCTATTACCAGGTATTAGTCAAATATTAGTCAGCCATCTTGATATTCCGTATTCGTTATAATATTGATATCGTACCTATTATCCGTATTCGTTAATCTAACATAATATTGATATCGTGCCTATTCTCTCCGTATTCGTTAATCTAACATAATATTGATATCGTAGCTATTCTCCGTATTCGTTAATCTAACATAATATTCATATTATGCCTATTCTCTCCATATTCATTACTCGAACATAATTTTATATTTTAAATATTATTGATACCGTACCTTATTCTGTATATTATAGATAATAGTATTATGAATTATTTAATGAATAATAATTATTCATCGTAACACCTCCTAATACATGATATTAGTTTGTATTATAAAATATTATGCACAAACTAATATTGCATATTCAGCGCTAAATGTAGTGATTTTGTTTTCATTGAGTGTTTACTTTGTAACCATCACATTCAGCTTGCATACAAAGCCCGACGTGTATAATGTTGTCTTTAGAAATCTCACTCAAACACGCACGCACACGTCAAACAGAAGTAAGCAGAATCATATAGGCATCTCGCTCACTCCCCCGAATCGTCTCGCTATGACGCGGTTGCAGCGGAGTAATTGTGTGTGTGTGTGCGTGCGGCAACCTCCCGTAGCGCGCTCGTCGACGCACACAGCCGCGCAAGTCACCGCGAATATCAGAACACTGATCTCTTGACGTGCCTATTATTTGACTAATATCTGGTAATAGTCTACGCTAAACTAATATATACTAATATGAATATACAGCTCGTATCATAATATCTATACCTATTACGAATATATTAGTTACACCTCTATGGCTCATCAATTAAAACCGACTACCTACCAACAGATGGCGCATTTTTCTTATTTTCAATTCTTGTTCCTGTTTTATGCATAAGGTATATAATTTATCTATAAAGTAACTTTTAGTAAGCAAAATAAACATTAGCAAGTAATTTGAGCAGAAAATTGGCTACGAATAACATGCATTGATAGTATAAAAACACGTAATCTATAAGAAGTTGTTAGAAATCTTAGAATGCTTCTCTTCAACGGTAGATGTCTCTATCTTCAATCTGGCGATCAAGCTAGAAAATTTGTGACTTTTTGACTTACACGTGAAATATTATGCCATCAACATGTTTTAGTTTTGATCCGGAACAATTGTTGCATCCAACAACAGCGCACTTCATTATTAAAACAATGTAAAAATATTAAAAACCTATTAAAATACGACGGATCCACGGATCCGAACGCGATCAAGATTCATTCGAAACTAAGGTTTTCGGCCCCGCCCACTGTGACGTCATGACCTACTTGGAGGCGCATGACCTACTTGCCTTGTGGCATCTCCGCTTTTTTCTCTCCTCCGTGGTTTATATGTATAATACATACATATTACAGTACAGAAAAAGGTCCGTGTCAGCAATAATAAGATGATGATATCATTCCAACTATGTTATGATATTTTTGGGTTACATATATTGTAATATTTGCAGCGTTCATATTCAAAGTGATTCAGTTGTACGAGACGACAGTTGTGAGGCATGGTCTCATGTTAGTCGGGCCCGCCGGCGCCGGGAAAACGAAGGTAAATGCTTAATGATCAAATATGTTCATTATTTTCTTGCGCTAATATTTTATCAAATTATGTTCATCAGTCTAGCAGTACAAACGTAAGAAATAATCATTTTTTTATATTAATATCAATTTAACCTGATAAAATACTTAAAAAGTATAAAGTTTTATTTAAATTGCTATAAGGGGTAGTCTTATTGTCCTTAAATCTATTTTTTTTCGAAGATTAAGATAAAAGATAAAGATATACATACTAGCCAGCTACTATAGATTATATAACGTTATAATCTCTTACACAAATCTTTACATCTTTATAAATCTGGTACCTTTAAAAAAATTGAATATGAAGTTGTAACTGACGGATCGCACGATTTCCTACCATGAATGTGTTTGGGACATGCCAGTGGATTCGTTTTTCCCGTTTTAATTTAAAATAATAATCTTGCGTTGACCCTATTCCCGAATGTAATTTCTTGAATTAAAATTACCGGTACTTATCTATAGTAAACCGATAAGACTTTTCGTAACGATCCGACCTTTCCAAGTTCGATTTTGGCAATTGCAGCTCTACAAATATTTTTTTTCCAATCCAGTTATCAAGCCGTTCTTTATAGTATTTTTGTTGTGTCAAATATCTCTTTCTCTAGTGCTATGAAACCCTTCGAGACGCGCTGACCGCTATCAAGGGCAAGCTAGCGCCGGATGGTTTCCCCTTCACCCCTGTCCACTCGTTCGTGGTCAACCCCAAGTCCATCACCATGGGCCAACTGTATGGGGAGTTTGACCTACTGACCCATGAATGGTAAGTGATCTTATAAAAGAGAATAAGTACTCCTTAGTAAACATCATCTTAGCTCATTTAGCAATAGTGTTGATCAGAATAGACCGACTGCGGTAGCAGTGATATTATAGCCATAAAAACCAACAAAAAAAAACAGCTTTTGAGAGTATACCTTAAGGCTAATCGTTCAGCATTGGATGCCAAATATATTTTTTGTTTTTCTGTAACTTTCTGACCTTCATGTAATCGGTCGGTGTGTAGGTGATACCCAAGATACGAGTGAAAATCCTAATGTGGACAACTTTAAATAAAAAGAAATACATGATTAACTATTTATAATTTTCGGACGTTAACCAATCGAAACGTGTATAGGAAGCTATAGTGAAGTCGAAGCTAACACCATTAGTTCCTCAGTTCCCTACCTTATTGGATCACGAAATAATCTTATACACGTCAGAAACCATTAATTAGTATATATCCTTGCATCCATTTACATTTTATCTGTATACAATTTCGCCAGGACGGATGGAATCCTGTCGAGTTTGGTGCGCGCGGGCATCGCCGTTGAAGACATGGACAAGCGCTGGTATGTGTTCGACGGACCTGTGGACGCAGTCTGGATCGAGAACATGAATACCGTACGTTTAGTATCTGATATCGATAGAATCGCTTTTTTTATGAGATAACTCGGCAAACGAGCAGACAAGCTAACTGATGGTCAGTAGTCATCGCCGCTCATGGACGCGTTGCCGAGCCTATAGACCTTGATGAATGCCACTTTACATATTTATTATATTTTTAAGCTATTTATTTAGCTTATTTTTTATTATTTTTTAGCATTAAATATTGCGAAATTTTTCACAAAGAAATGAATTTTCTAATTAAAGAAAATTTCTAGTGAAAGAAAAATTCGATCTCAGGCAGGGTTTGAACCTGCGTCCCTCTGGTTAAGTACACCAGACGCTTTACCAACTAAGCTACCGAGACCACTGCCTGTGATGTCGAATTTCTCTTCCACCTTCTACGTCTTGAGGCGTCGTCGGCACCATCTATTGAAGACATTACTATGTCTTTCAACCAACACGACTGCCTTTACAGGTAGTTCAATGTCGAACGATGTTGCCTTACCGTATTATGCTTATTTTTTATTATTTTTTAGCATTAAATATTGCGAAATTTTTCACAAAGAAATGAATTTTCTAATTAAAGAAAATTTCTAGTGAAAGAAAAATTCGATCTCAGGCAGGGTTTGAACCTGCGTCCCTCTGGTTAAGTACACCAGACGCTTTACCAACTAAGCTACCGAGACCACTGCCTGTGATGTCGAATTTCTCTTCCACCTTCTACGTCTTGAGGCGACGTCGGCACCATCTAACCAGAGGGACGCAGGTTCAAACCCTGCCTGAGATCGAATTTTTCTTTCACTAGAAATTTTCTTTAATTAGAAAATTCATTTCTTTGTGAAAAATTTCGCAATATTTAATGCTAAAAAATAATAAAAAATAAGCATAATACGGTAAGGCAACATCGTTCGACATTGAACTACCTGTAAAGGCAGTCGTGTTGGTTGAAAGACATAGTAATGTCTTCAATAGATGGTGCCGACGTCGCCTCAAGACGTAGAAGGTGGAAGAGAAATTCGACATCACAGGCAGTGGTCTCGGTAGCTTAGTTGGTAAAGCGTCTGGTGTACTTAACCAGAGGGACGCAGGTTTAAACCCTGCCTGAGATCGAATTTTTCTTTCACTAGAAATTTTCTCTATTTATTTAGCCTAGTTTAGGTATCAGTACCTACAATAACAAGTCTTATTGGTGTTATTAATTAAATATAACAAGTATCTAGCATAATTATCTGATTACAAACTAAGGACTTATGATACTATAATATATTATGTCAATAAATAAACCTTTTTTTTGCTGAACTTGGCGGATAAATAAATTTTAATCAACCTTTCTTTAAGGTACTGGATGATAACAAGAAACTGTGCCTCTCAAGTGGCGAGATCATGAAGCTAACCGACCGCCAGCGCATGATCTTCGAAGTGGCGGACTTGGCAGTGGCATCCCCTGCCACCGTGTCCCGCTGTGGCATGGTGTACCTGGATGCCCAGGTGGTAGGCCTGGCACCCCTCATCAACGCCTGGATCAAGAGCAATCTTCCCCCGGTGAGTTTGATCCGTTTGTCGTTTAAATTAGTACTAATCGCGCTATTGTGTCAACGTCAAATGTCAATGTCAAATGTACTTCAACGCGTAGATAAATAATCAACAACCTCTCGACTGCCTCATTAGTCTAGTGGTCCTAAGCGCGACTGCTACGCTAGAGGTCTTGGGTTCTATTCCCAGGTCGAGCAGTTAATGGTAATAGGCTCGCGCCCTATTACATGGGACCTAAACATACTGGCGAAGTGTCGGTGCACATAAGTATACCTCTGCGTAACCTTTTGGGGAATAGAGGCGTGATTGCATGTATAATCAATAACTGAGTCGCCATCGAGGCAATATCCTTTCATCTGTCGAACGACCAGAAGCACAAAAAAGCGGCATCGTTCCCTAATGAACATCCAAAAAACCCGAACGGAACGCTTCAAGTCCACCGCCAGCTAATCTTCTCCATCCTCCTCCAGCACCACAGTTCAAATGCCTCTAACGTTTCTCTGTCTCGCATTAATAAACAGATAGCGGATCCTATCCGCAAGCTGTTACTGCCACTGATTGCGACGTACCTGTACCCTGCGCTGGAATTGCTGCGCGCGCGGCTGACGGAGATCGTGACGTCAATTGACTCGGCGTTGGTGATTAAGTTCTTGGAGCTGCTGGACTATCGCCTCAGGCCGCTAACGGGCAAAGACGACAGGCCGCCTCCACCTGCCAACTTTTTGGGACTGATGCGTTAGTCTGCATTCTATTATAGAATATTTTTAAATTCGAACAAATATTACTTGATGGGTGCTTACAAAAATGTTATTGGTGATTGCTATGTTGCTTAGAGGTCATCCATAAATTACGTCACAAATTAAGGGTCGGTGAAGTGTGACATTCTGTGATAAGGGTCGGGAGGGTCCTATATTTTGTGATGTCACATAATTTAAATGGAAATAAAACTAATTTCGGAACTGCTGTCTTAATTTAATGTTTTTTATGTGCAAATTTGCTACTATATATTACACTTACTCTTACAAATGTGTCCAGCTGTGATAAGGACGGAATCATGGAATTCGGGTTACGTGATTTATGGATGTCCCCTTATGTGAAAAAAACGCATTGACATAATAATAATTATTGTCTAATTTTATTTTTATTTTATTTTATTTTATTAGGGATAACAAACAGCAGTATATTAAACATTGTACATGACTGTAGTAACAAATTAACAGGTATCAAATACACTACTCACAACATTATCCACGTATTACAAAACAAAATAGCTAACAGTTAAAAAGGACGATTGAAATGTTACATAAATCTTTATAAATATATAACTAGTACAAACTTGCAGGTTCTCCAAAAACAATATTAAAGCTGTTCCTTTAAAGTGGCAATAATCCTACTTCTGAATATAGTCTTGCTGAGAAACATAATATCAATTGAACCAAACTGCTTATTATAAGTGTCAACCAATCGGTGCAGCGGTGATCGTGTGCCAGAGTTGGTACGACAATATTTTGTAGCAAACAGATATCTCTGGCGCACTTCCCGGCCGTGCACAGTACGAGGGACCAGGTAGCACAAACTGTTCACAAGATCAGTACAGTCAAAGTTGTTGCGGCATATACTGAATAGAGTCATCATTTCAAGAAGGGTACGTCTAGATTGTAGGGGCAAAATAGCATATTTTTCGAGAAGTGATTTGTAATTACCTTTTTTACGAAAGCATCTATAGTGCATAGCACGAAGATATTTTCGTTGAACCAACTCTAAAATTTCAATGTATTTCTTGTAGAGAGGGTTCCAAATGGGTACTGCATATTCTAATTGGGGCCGAATTATGGACTTATATAAATGTAAGTAGGTAGAGGGTCGGTGGAATTCTCTGGATGCTCTCATTACGAAACCATACATTTGATAAGCCTTATTGACTAGCTTATCTACGTGAGCATCAAGATGGAGCTTAGAGTCTAACTGAACGCCAAGATCACGAAGAGAAGTGACCTTATTTAAGACAGTATTGCCAAGACAGTATTTGAATTTGATCACATTTACCTTTTTTGTAAATGAAATGGTATTACATTTGGGGAGACTGAGGTGGAGCTTATTAGAAGAGCAGTAATCTAAGAAACGGTTAAGGTCCCTCTGTAAATCAATACAATCTGATGGTTTGGAAATAGTTTTGTATATTTTTAAATCGTCGCGTAAAGGAGGAATTTTGAGGTTAGAAAGCAATTTTTAACGTCGTTAATAAATAAAATAAATAATAAGGGGCCTAGAATTGAACCTTGTGGGACTCCTGACGTGATTTGGATTGAACCAGACTCATAGCCGTCGATCACTACTTTTTGAGTCCTATTAGTAACATAAGAAACAAACCACCGAAACAGATTTCCTCTGATGCCGTTAAATGCAATTTTGTGAAGCAATAACCTGTGATCAACTTTATCGAACGCCTTTTGGAAATCAGTATAGACGACGTCTATCTGCTGTCCATTATCGATGCCTTCGAATAGTCGTGAAGAGAAGATAAGCAGGTTACTAACGCAAGACCTCTCTTTTACAAACCCATGTTGTTCATGCAGTATTACCCGACGCATGACGGGGTAGACCTCATTATGCACGAGTTTTTCAAAAAGTTTTGAAAGCGCTGACAATAGAGAGATTGGGCGATATGTAGACACATCACTCTTAGCACCCCCCTTGTGTATTGGAACAATATTTGCTCTTTTCCATACTTCTGGGAATACGCCCTCAGATATACACTTATTAAATAATATAAATAGAGGACGGCATAGTGTATCACAGGTATTTTTCAAAAAAATAGAGGGAATTCCGTCAGGCCCAGGACCTTTGTGGGCATCTAATGACTTGAGTTCTTTCTGTATCTTATGTATCGAAAAGTATAAGTTGCAAAGATTAATATCATTGTCGGAGGTAGATGGCGGCGGTTCCCATGAAGTATGGTCAAACGTGGAGGATTCATATACTGAGTGGAAAAATGATGAGAATAAATTACAAGTAGAAACGGGGTCATTGGAAATCTGTTGTTGATAATATACTGTAGAGGGCACCCTATTTGAAGATTTACGACTGGAGACATAGGACCAAAATGCTTTAATATTGGTAGTAACGTTATCTTCCACCGTATTTATATACTTTTTAAAACATAGATCAACTTCTTTTTTAAATTTAGCTCTCTGAATAGAAAATATTTCATAGTCGCTAATGTTGCCATATTTTTTCCACTTGGTCCATGCGTGACTTTTCTTTTTGTATATATTAATTAGGAATTTAGAAAACCAATTGGGAAAATTAAAATTTTTGTGCTTGTACGTGGGAGTATGTTTTTTAATTATTTCGTAAATTTTTTCGTAAAAAATTGAAACTGCTGCGTTGGGAGGTAATTTTTCCAATGTATGATGCCAGTCAATGGCTGCGATATCGGTATTTATGAGAGTATAATTAGATTTGTAATAATTGAGTGGATTTCGATTTTTACGTGTTGATGCAACTAACAGTTTTTTATGCGGTATTTGTACATAAAAGGCAGGGTGATGGGAATCGATAGGCAAAAGTGAAATATTAAGAGAGTGAGCCACTGCATGCGTATTACAGAAAAACAAATCTAGGATACGGCCATTGCTGTTGGTGAGGCAATTAAATTGGTTCATGTCAAATTGTGAACAAAAGTTCAATAGTTGGCGACTAACATTTGAAATAGTGCTATTTGTGGCACATGACATGTAAGATGTTGATTTAATCCAATTCAGCTCCGGTAAATTAAAGTCTCCGCTTAAAACAACACAGTCTATAGAGGGATTATTATCAACCAAATTCCCAAGCGAATTAATGAAGTTAATATAAACATCTTCAGTTGTGACAGGAGGTATATAAGTGGCGCAAACTAATAAGTATTTGTTATCATGAACGGGAATTTGAATAATTGTATGTTCCGGCAATATTAATGGAGGTGAAAACAACACACAGGATGGGTTTAGGTCTTTAGAAATCGCTATTAAAACGCCTCCCCCGTCCCTTTTGTTAGTAACAGAACGATTGCGATCGCATCTGAAAACCGAGTAACGTTGGTCAATAAATTCATTTTCTGAAATTTCAGGCGTTAACCATGTTTCCGTCAAGATAATGATATCGTAGGCATGAGACAGTATATTAATATACAATGTATTCAGTTTGGACCTGATCCCTCTGCAATTCTGATAATATATACATAAGTTATTAGCCATTAATAAAGGGTGAAGAATCAATAAAATATAACTTATGTCGTAGAATTGTGAATTTCACATTAAGATTTATAAGAAAAATAATGATTGATGGTTTACAAAACAGCCAAATATTCATATGCGAAATACTGATTTTCAATAATAATACAAATATCAGCAAATGTAAGAAACTATAATGCCCGTATGAGCCCCATACACCGATATGTGTCACCTTAATTTTGAAATTTAAACAAGTAAAACTGCAAGAAATAGAAACAAAACAGAGACCCACATAATACAACAAAATATACCCTAATATCGCCCGTAATGTATTTATAACAAAAAGTAACGGCAATTTTAATTCAAGGTTATTTAATATTGACAGCAGCTGAAGGCTGGGATTTTGATTTAATCTTACTAGAAATTTCATCTTCCGTGCGAATGGCATAGGTGGAGGAGTCTTCAGATTCTTTGACCAGAATGGTAGCATTCTTAACCCACACAAACTTAAATTTGTTGGACTTAGCTGCTTCGCGACATTTGCGAAATAAATCCTTGTTACGCAAAGTCAGGTGCTCGTTCAGGTAAATGCGACCAGGCGTCCCTGAGATACCGATGCGATCAGTAGTCAGTCCTTTTGACAGCCGGTACGCACTTAGTAGATTATCTCGGATAATTCGAGAAGTAAATTTAACAATAACATTCTTGGGTCGATTATTTTGAGCATGACCATGAGGAACGCGGTGGATAGATACTATGTCTCTTGACGCTATTGGCATATTGACGGCTGATCCAATTGACTCCAATATAGTATTCAAGTTTTCACTTCGTTTTTCCGGCAAATTCGCAATTTCCACGTTGCATTGCCTTGCCTGTTGTTCTAATGCGTCGATTTTTCTTTCGAATGAACCAATGGTTGTGGCCACAGAAGTACTGATTTTTAGTTCCAGATCTTTTAGACATTTTGTGCAGTCAGCGTAGCTGTCGGAGTTGAAGTTAACTGTACATTTCAGATCAATGACTTCCTGCGAGAGTAGGGCTTGTTTCTCATTCAAGTCCGATATTTCTCTTTTCATATTGGAATATTCAGCGCGCAACTCTTTTACATCATTTTGAATTTGGAGTGAAGAAGTTGATAAAGCATTTAACTCATCTCTGAGGTTGTTAATGCATGCATTTACATTAGAAAACTGGCTACTTAGGTCAGCTCGAAGATCCGAGATACTCTTTTTAAGCTCGGCAGATAACGAATTCATTGCCTCTGATAGTTCACAATCCGGTTGTTTACGCTTTCGTTGGGTAACGTTAGTACCGGCTTCCTTACTTGAAAGCAGGTCTGGATTTGACTTGCTTTTATTCTCCGGTGACCGCAACATTGCTACGCCACTGATCGCTTGAGTAGTAGTTACCAATACGATAATTCACCGTAGTGACCTCACGCACGATCGGCTCAGTGGTTCGGCCCGCCGCCTTCACTCGATGCACTCGACGGTTCGCGCCCCACAAAATGCAAAACTTTTTCCGTTTTTAAATATTGTTTCCAAAGCACTGTCAGTATAGGTTGTCCGAGAGGGACACCGCGCTACAAGTTTCAAGATGGCGCGGACTGCTTACGGCACTTTACACAAGATAGTACGAGAGGGACCGATTTAGGAAACCAAGCAAGAGAAACTAGCACTGAGTAGCTTGTAATTAATCAACACACGTCCGCTAACAGCTAGCACAAGAGCGAAACTGTAATGAAATGTTTATTATCCATGAAATGATTTAATTATCGCCTTAGTAAATGAATGGACAAAATTGTGTCGCTTGAGGTTTGGTTGCGCCGCTGCTTTTTCCCAGCAAAGACATGACGCGATGAGGACGGGGCATTTTAGGACTGTCTACAATGTAAAAATGACGTTCAAAAAGTACTATCTAGTAGTCTATCTTGGGACTGGGATTTCTCGGCAAACGAGCAGGCGAGCTACCTGATGGTAAGAAGTCATCGCCGCCCATGGACATCTGCAATATCAAAGGAGTTGCAGATGCTTTGCCAAACCTATTTAAGGAAAAGGAAGGGGAAAGGAGAAGGAAGAGACCTGAGGGAGGAATTGGGCCTCCGGCGTTTCACACTCACCGTACGAAACGCAGCAGTATGCATACTGCTACTTGACGTCGATATTCTGTGAGAGGATAGTACTTCCCCGGTCGTGCGACCCATTCATGCTGGCATGTAGACATACCAGCGAGGCTCTACTACTACTAACTAACCCTTAACAAAATATGATGGTTCCAGCGCGGCTGGCCCCGCTGTGGGTGGTGTGGGCAGTGATCTGGTCTGTGGGCGCTACCTGTGACCACAACGGCCGCGCTATATTCTCAGACTTTATCAGAGAAATCATGACCGAAGCCGGCATCAAGCCGCTTTTCCCGCCCGAAGGAAGAGTCTATGATTACACGTAAGTTTTCTCCGGGATTGGTGGAATGAAACCTAGCTTCCGTAACCCCAGCAAAAAGTGCGTGAGAGGAAAAAAAACCCCTGTGGTTTTAGTCGGTAGGTCACCCACTCTGGGTGGAGTCCAAAACGCTCGGTCATTTAAGGATAAAGATTTCCATACGCAAAAAAAAGGGTTGGTTACGGGAATTATTATTGTGCTCTATTCTAACCCGTTCACCTAACACTCGCGGGAGACCTCAGTTATTAACTCTCATTAGACCCAGTCATTTTACTGGCTACATTACCTTAACAGTAATGTTAGCGCAATAACAACTTTAGCGGTACAATATTTGCCAATTCAAGAGCGATGTTTTTTTTTTAATTATTTTTAGTAGCTTGTGGTTTGTGTTAGTGCCTGAAAATCGTGTACAAAAAAAAAATCGTATACCGAAATAAATTACAAATATGAAATGGCAATAGGCTCGTCCCTGAAATCATACCGAAAGTTGGATTACCTAGATATTTATATCTAATAAATCATATATTCATTTCTGTAAATCAATGTTTTAATTTTTTTTTCCTATCATATTCATCTGCGTTATCCTTTGGGGAATACAGGTGTGTAAAGTATTTACTTGTTATGTCAGTCTCCACGACGGCGGCTTCACTGACACGACAGAGGACGGCGAGCCCGCCAACCCGTACTGGTACAGTTGGATGGCTAACATCGGCAACTACGTCGTGGACCCCGAATGGCAGTACGCCGGTGAGTACGCGATCCAAGTGATAAGTGAAGTATTTATTTACTGCCTCGTTAGTCTAGTGGTTCTCAACGCGACTGCTACGATAGAAGTCCTGGGTCAGATTTCCAGGTCGAGCAAAGTGTTATTTGGTTTTGCTATGAAATTCTGAGTACCAGCTCGGATTTTGGATTTGTGACTTTGTTTTTGGACTTCTTTGTAGGTCACAATTATTTTTTTTGACATCTGTGACATCCTTATTAGTCTAGTGTACCAGTATACCTACCTAAGTGATACTGCTACTCTCAGCCCAGAGTTCAATTTCCACGTCGAGCAAAATGTTATTTGGTTTTGCTATGAAATTCAGATTAGCAGCTCGGATTTTGGATTTGTGCCTGACTTAAATATACCAGCGAAATGCGGGTGTACATTAGTACACCTCTGCCTAACCTTTCGGGGATTACAGGCGTGATGGTATGTGACTACAACTTATTCGTCCACGATTAAATCCAGACATTGAAGTCCCAACGCTGGACAACGTGCGCAGCGCTGCGATCATGGGTTACAAGATAGTGAACTATAACCACGTCATCTGCGTGGGCCCCACTGGCACCGGAAAGACCGTCACCATCACCGCCAAGCTGTCTCGAGGTCTTCACAAGAAGTTTATCTGCGAATTCCTCGTCTTCTCCGCCAGGACATCCGCTAACCAGACACAGGTAAGCATCATTATCGTCCTGTCCTTATCCCAATTTGGGGTCCTTTTCATCTATCCCATGTTAGCGGACGTATCATCATTCACTGCCTTTTCCATCAATCGGCCTTGGCTAATTTTTTTTGGTATTTCGCAAAGGGGTTCGAACCTTTTTGTATGGAAGCTGGCATATCGACCCGCCGCCACTTTGGTTTTTTTTTGAAATCGCGGTGCACGGAGCCAGTGGTATGTATGGGTAGAGGATACATAAACGAACCAACAATTTTCGTAACATGGTACCCTAAAGTATCACGGTAATGAGATATTTGGAGGAAAACATTGACATTTGAGTACAACGACAATCATTAAAAATATACTTATTACGTGTCCACATGCGTCAGATTGTATCCAAATAATCGTTCCCAGGTTATTATTATTATTACTGTTTATTGGAAGTACCTTCATGAACAGCATCATCATTGCATCATCAGGACGTGATAGACGGCAAGCTGGAGCGCCGTCGTCGCGGTGTGTTTGGTCCTCCGCCCACGCGGCGCCAGGTGTTCTTCATCGATGACCTGAACATGCCCGCCCTGGAGGTGTACGGCGCCCAGCCGCCCATAGAACTGCTCAGGCAGTTCATGGACTTCGGAGGTACAGACGACTACACATTAAGCTATACAAACCCAGTATCGTCTGACCTTGCATTGTAAACGCTTTCTGCGAAATACGAGAACAGCTTTTACTGGATTTGTAAACCGATTATCTAACCTTTTTCCTCAATCCTGCCGCGTGACATGTGTTGTAGCACTTCATATAAGAATATAAATACAATCATTAGATTTTAAACAGGATAGGCCAGTTCACTTATATATTTTTATCCCGGTCCTATAAAAAGATTAGCATAGAGCTGAACATCAAAGACAAAATTAAAATCGATAAAAGAATGAGGAAGTTATTTTCATTTTATGCTGGCATGACAGAGTGCGCACTTTATCTATCATTTTATTCCATCCCTTTTGTGGGTAATGGTCAGAGCATCACCTGCCTGCCCCTTCGGCAACGAACGTATCTATTATTCATCAAAGTTAATTTTCACTCTCTTAAACCGTGAAGGAAAACATCGTGACGAAATTTACATATTTGTGATATTTTCTCGACTGCATGTGAACCCGCAGTAGGCTAGCATGGAGGACTATAGCCTTATCCGTCTCATTCTGAGAGAAGACACGTAACCAGCAGTGGGAAAAATTGAGGCTATCAGTGCAAAAGCGGCCTAACCCTCAATTTCTCATATCCTGACTATTATTTTAAAGGCAAGACTGGCCAATCTCTTGTTTCATAAATCATCAACAGACGGCATAGCAAAAGTAAACGATAAGAGAAATTGCAAGGGTGCAATAAATTTTAGCACATTTAACATAAGTCAGAAAATTGGAAATTTAGAGTAAGGCCACTTTTGCGCTGACAGCCTCAATTAAAGACGTACATTCGCGCCAGGTTGGTACGACCGCGATAACATCGGCGAGTTCAAGACGTTAGTCGACGTGGGCATCGTGGCTGCTATGGGCCCGCCGGGCGGCGGACGGAACCCCGTCACCATGAGACTCATGCGGCACTTCCACTACGTCTCCTTCACAGAGATGGAGTACTCCAGCAAGGTACGCAGATCTCTTCCTCAACTAAAAGTTTTTTTATGGGATTCTGCAATCGAACAGGCCAGCTACCTGATGGTAAGTAGCATCGCCGCCCATGGACATCTGCAAAACCAAAGGAGTTACAGATGCGTTGCCAAAAAGGGAGGGGAAGGAGAACAGGACAAGGAAGGGGACTGAGGAAGGAATTGGGCCTCCGGCGCTCCATACTCACTGTACGAAACGCAAGAGTATGCATTGCATACTGCTACTTGACGTCGATATTCTCGACGCCGTACCAACTTATTCATGCTGGGACGAAGACATGCCAGCGATACACTAATATTGCTACAGTTGTTTAATTTAGAACAATAAAATTATGAAGAAATTTCAATGTCGTCTCTCCCTTACTATTCTTGTTGGTAAGTTCGCTGACATGTATCGGAAAACTTCTGTAAAATCTCTGTAAATCTCCTCGATGAGGCAGGCGTTTTCTCACAATACGAATTGCCGCTTTCTGCATCGATCCCATTAACAAATCTAATCCTTGTTATAACAAAATCTAATTAACTTCACTTCCAGTACGGCATCTTCGCCGTGATCCTGAAGTCTTGGACGCGGGGCATCGATCCTAAAGTTACTATTCGCGAGGAGCCTTTCCTGAAAGCCTCCATAGAGATCTTTAGCTCGCTGGTAGAAGAGCTGCTACCTACCCCTGCCAAGTCGCACTATACCTTCAACTTGAGGGACCTCAGCAAGGTGTTCCAAGGGGTACTGATGATGGATCCTAAAGTGGTTAAGGTAAGGTATCTTTTCGGGCACGTTACTGTATTCTAATGATAAAAGATTATTCGATTCATGTAAATCTTTGAGAAGTATTTTCTTGTATTTAGCATTAAGATATATGTGAAGGGGAGTTAAAGGAATTGTAAATCTTGTCTTCTTTGAAACTAGGGTCATAACATAACATACCATCACGCCTGTATTCCCCGAAGGTTTAGACAGAGGTGTACGCCCACATTTCGCCGGTATGTTTAGGTCCCATGTTATAGGGGGCGAACCTATTACCATTAACCGGGCACAAATCCAGACTCCGAGCTGCTAATGAAAATTTCATAGAAAAACCCAATAATACTTCTCGACCTGGGGATCGAACCCAGGACCTCTAGCGTAGCAGTCTCGCTTAAGGCCACCAGACTTATGAGAGAGTCAAATAATAATTGATTTTTCGATTTATCCAAATCTTTGAAAAGTATTCTATAATGTTTGCATTTTAATCATGCTTATATTTTTCCAAAGATATATGTGAAGGGGAGTAAAAGGAATTGTAAAGCTTGATTTCTTTGGAACTAAGGTCAACCTAGCCTTTTCCCAACTATCTTGGTGCCTGGGGGCCTAGATAATGTTACATTTCCATATCGAAAACGAAGTTAGATTAATCTGAAATGTATGGAATTGGCATAATCTTTCGATATGTCATGTGATGAAATTATGTCAAATCCATACATTTCGGATATCTAACTTCGTCATCTGTAATAAAGATGTGACATTGTCTAGACCCCCTGGTCTTAGTCTCACTAGTTGCGGTTGAATATCATTTTTTACACGAAGCGGCTACCATCAGTACTCCGCAACAAAATTTCTGGACAATAGAAGCCGAAATAATCTGCTATATAAGAATAAGTCGGGTTTTCCTTCCTGACGCTATAACTCCAGAACGCACGAACCGATTTCCACGGTATTGCATTCGTTGGAAAGGTCTCGGGCTCTGTGAGGTTTATAGCAAAAAAAAGTCCGAAAAAAAAACGTGGGCGGAAAGCTAGTTAACTTATAAATTTATCTGTCCATCTGGCTGTACGTCTGTCTGTCTTTGTATTCGAGCAACTCGGAAAGGGAGAAGCCATCCTTTAACGTTCCCCTCTGCCAAAGTACAAGCCCTGTTTGTCAAATAATTATTTAATTTTGTATGTGTTAGTGTGGTCATTACAGTTTAAGCTTTGTATGTAGTAATTCAAAACGGCGCTTGTGTGCACATTTCCTCTCCGCAAAAAATGGCAGAACTATTTGGTCGGTAATATATCGCTAAGGCTACTCCCTACCGTGTTGCTGAAAGGTCTTTATAGATGAAAGCTAGAGTTTCAAAGTTGTATTTCTGGAGGTCCAACTTAAAATCTAGTGCATATTTCATCTTAATACACAGTCTAAAAGCCGAGTTAAAGTAATTAAATCCAGCTGGTTCGTAATAACCTAAACACGAAGGTTTTATCTACAGGATGAAGATGACGTCATCAGGTTATGGTACCATGAACACCAGAGAGTGTACCAAGACCGTCTGGTTAACGACATAGATCGCGAGTGGTTCATAGAGTACGTATACCATTTGATCTTCATTATCACTATATGGTATAGCGGGCTATTTTCCGCAACTCCACGACTAAGCGCGTATTTTGCGTGTGGTATCACTATATATTATATGAGAAAGTCCTCCGCCGCGTCTGTCTATCTGTTCGCGATAATCTCAAAGACTGCACTGATTATCATGCTGTTTTTGCCAATGGATAGCTTGGTTCTCGAGGAAGGTTTTTATTCCTATATTCATATTCTAGAACAGAAAAGTCGAGAAACCATCCGGGTGGGTGTATATGTATAATACATAAATATTATTATAGTACAGAAAAGTCGAGAAACCATCCGGGAGAAGCCGTGGGCGGAAAGCTAGTAGAATATAATGTAGGTAAACTGGAAGCCGCATAAGATTGGAGCCACACTCAGGCCACCTTCAATTTTTCTCCTGCCCCTCCCTTTTTGCTAACGGTATTTAGCGGCTTGATTGTTTACTATTATGTGGGCCTCCTTACTCGTCTATCACAGTGAATTGTAGAAAAAAACACATAATATGCATTAATGGTATTATAATGTCTGCAAGGAAACATAATTAAGATAATTGAATAACATAAGGTAGATAATCCATTTATTTTGTTACGCATTTCAAAGTTAACTTTTACGTTATCTGGAACAGCTACGCTCTAAGGAAGTCTAAGGCATCTGTCAAAAACGGTTCACATAATGGACAAAGTATAGTTAGCAGTAATTTTGTTTGACACATTTACTTTGAATTTTAATTCGCTCATTTAAAGAAGCCATATCTAATCCATTTTGAACTTTTGTTGTCTCCTAAATAAACTTAATTTATACCAAGAATTTTTTTTAGTGTTTAGTAAAATATATTTTTTCAGGCTAATGGACAAGAAAATCCGCGAAGAGTTCCAGAAGAGTCCAGCTGATATATTATCTGGCAGGCTGATGCTGTTTGGAGACTTCATGGACTTGGGTGCGGACGATAAGAAATACATCGAAATTGTGGATAAGGAGGAGGTGGGTTAAAGTTCAATGTTTTTTTTTCAAATAAGCGTTTCAGGGTCGATGAGTTTAGATGCACGGGTCCCAAAAAGTTGATTATATGCTACGAATAAATAATACTCAGGAAATGTAACTGCGTTAAGAAAATGACCCAACAAAAGTTGTGTCCAAGTAGGCGGGGCTTCAAAATTGTGTCCAGCGCGCCATCAGTCGGACATTTTCCTTGCAAGCGAGCATATGTCAAACGTTTTAGCTTAATATCATTGTGAATCATCATGCCATCATGTGTTGTGAAGTGGTGCAGGAGACATGCAATATTAAAATGTCCAGAGATCACTTTTCACTTGTAAGTAGTAGCTTAATTATAATTATATTCAAAGTTGTTCAAATACGTTATCAAAACGAGATGGTCAATATTATGCAAAATGAAGTCAGTAAATTTTTTACCTAATTTAGAAATAATTTTTTCTAGATGAAATATTGAAAAGTAAATCGATTAAATTTAGATATTTTTATAAGACTAATGAATTTGTTTTTTTTTTTTAGTTTCCCTGCCGATGCCATTTGGCAAAATAAGTGAATAGCTGCAGTTCAATTAGAAAGACGAGAGTATAACTGGATGCCTGTGAAACTAGCAGAGTATGCTCCATGCATTTTGATGAAAAATATTTTTACAAATCATTAAAGGGATATACCATGTTACACAAAACTGCAGTACCAGTTTGTACAAATATCCACATAAAACTGAAGTACCAGGTCAACAGAAATCTTAAAGGAACCTGGTGACCTATTGCCAAGGTTATGATCAGAGCAAACAAACGACTCAATTGAATACACTAACACTATTTCAACGTTCCAACAATAGATGAAGTCGCAATTCTTGTTGGAAAACCATCGGCTTTGTTCGTTTTAACACCATAGAACAAAACGAAAAAGTACCCAATCTAAGCCTTTTTAGTAACCGACGAAAAATATCTACGCGGGGGGGGGGGTTCCAGAATCATGTACTGAATTTATGGTAAGCGTTTGTGCGTCGATGTCCTTCCACCCTGTATTAATATAGTATAATTTAAAAAAATCACAACACTAGTTATAAAATATAATTATAATATTGTTTTATTATTGACTTGGTCCGGTCTACTTATTGCATAATATCGTACACGCCATTTTGACTCTGATGTCATAACAGACATTACAGCACGCGCGCGAACCAATCCCTGTCTTCTCTTTGAATTTAAACCAATGACCAACCATGTCTATTTGAAACATCGCAGGTGATTCGAATTTTGAATCGTCGTCATTTGGTTTGAAGTAGGTCCACTTTTTGAGCAGAATTTGTTCCGAGTTACGCTTCCTGAGTATTATTTATTCGTAGATTATATGGAGAAGAACCGAGGAACCCCCATTTCATAAAACCATTGAACTAAATTTCACATAGTCAAACATCCAGTTCCAGTAGGTACAACTCACTTTTTAGGGTTCCGTAGCCAAATGGCAAAAAACGGAATCCTTATAGATTCGTCATGTCTGTCTGTCTGTCTGTCTGTCCGTCTGTCCGTCTGTCCGTCCGTATGTCACATATTTTTTTCTCCGAAACTATAAGAGCTATGCTGTTGAAACTTGGTAAGTAGATGTATTCTGTGAACCGCATTAAGATTTTTGCACAAAAATAGAAAATAACAAAAAAAATGGGGTTCCCCATACTTAGAACTGAAACTCAAAATTTTTTTTTCATCAAACCCATACGTGTGAGTTATCTATGTATAGGTCTTTAAAAATGATATTGAGGTTTCTAACATATTTTTTTTCTAAACTGAATAGTTTGCGCGAGGGACACTCCCAAAGTGGTAAAATGTGTGTGTCCCCCCCTGTAACTTCTAAAATAAGAGAACGATAAAACTTAAAAAAAAATATATGAAGTACATTACCATGTAAACTATCAACGAAAATTGGTTTGAAAGAGATGTAGTAAGTAGTTTTTTTTAATACGTCATAAATCGTAATGGTACGGAACCCTCCGTGCGCGAGTCCGACTCGCACTTGGCCGGTTTTTTTTTCATTTATAAAACGAGAGTAAGTTTCGTGTCTGAAGTTATGTGCAAGTGGTTTTTTAAATGCAAATTTATATAAAAATATCTGTAAAATCGCTTAATTGTTTGTATACATAAATAACGAAATTAGTAAGGAAATATTCACTTATCATCAACCCATATATTGACCCACTGCTGGACACGGGTCTCCTCTCAGAATGTGAGGGTTTAGGCCACCACGCTAGCCTACTGCGGGCTGGCATATATAAATATTCACTAGCGCGAAATATATACAACCCAAAATGTCTTAACACTGACTCTTTCTATTAAAAATTACCACTGCAAACCCTTGCGGACAACTTCAGACAAGCTTAGTTATTTCGAACAAACTGTACTGTAGTTATTTTGACGTTTGCATGGTTCTTTTTTCAAAAAAAAAACTTACTAGCAATGTGGGTCACACATTACTAGTATTCTTGTTAATCCCTCGTGCTAAATGCTTGTGTTAAGAGTGGGTTCACGTTGGTAGTGCAATGGGTGAGTTTCGAACCGGCAGCCACATGATCGCAAGTCCGACGCCCTAGCCATTAGGCTACCGCCGCTTTTTGTATGGCATATTGTACGAATACTGTATTTTAATGTAGCTGGACGATGTCCTATCCCATTACCTGGAGGAATACAACCTGGCGACGACGGTACCGCTGGACCTGGTGCTGTTCGAAGATGCAGTGGCGCATCTGTGTCGGGTGGCGCGCATCATGAGACAGCCGATGGCTAACGCGCTGCTGCTCGGTATGGGCGGTTCTGGTAAGTACTACTGATTCTGTCTTAGCATTTTATCTTAGCATTTTATTAGTTGATTATTTCAGTACAGTCTTACATTTAATTATATTTTACAATAGTTCTATTTTTTTTTTAATAAAAAAAGCTTACTAGCAATGTGGGTCACACATTACTAGTATTCTTGTTAACCCGTCGTGCTAAGCTAAATGCTTGTGTTACGAGTGGGTTCACGGCGGTAGTGCAATGGGTGGGGTTCGAACCGGCAACCATATGATCGCAAGTCCGACGCCCTAGCCATTAGGCTACCGACGCTTCAAAAATTCAACACTCAGTCAAGTACCTTATGATATAACCAGGTCGGCAGTCTCTGTCGCGTCTGGCAGCCAATATGGCGGAGTTGACTTGCATCCAGATAGAGATAACGAAGGCATACGGACAGTCGGAGTGGCGCGAGGACCTCAAGCAGACCATGCTGAAGGCGGGCGCCGAGAACAGGGGCATCGTGTTTCTGTTCTCTGATGCACAGGTGACAGATCCTTCCTTTTAGCGATTAATTTTGTTATCTTAGGCATTTTCCCTGCAAAGATTTATAAAGTTATTTTACTTCACCTCAAAAGATGTAAATTCAAAATGTAAAGGTTATTTTCGATGTGGCGGGCTGGACTCACGGTTGCTTAGTGGTTGTAGCGTCTGAAAAATATGTTTGCAATATTCGTAAGTCTGGCTAAAATACTAGAAATATTTGTGGAAGTCCAGGACATGTTTTAACGGTGTGAAAAATGGACCCGGTAGGTGGTGCTGTGATCGAGTTTGGGCAGGACAACGTCTGTTGGATCCACTAGTCTTCTTATATCTATCTAAATCTAAATCTAAATATAATATATAACTCAAAGGTGACTGACTGACTGACATAGTGATCTATCAACGCACAGCCCAAACCACTGGACGAATCGGGCTGAAATTTGGCATGCAGGTAGATGTTATGACGTAGGCCTCCGCTAAGAATTTTGATTAAATCTACCCCCAAGGGGATAAAATAGGGGATCCAAGTTTGTATGAGAATACACGCGGGCGCAGCCGTGGGCGGAAAGCTAGTATAAAATAAAATGCCGTTCGCTAGTCTCGCTAAAACTCAAAAACGGCTTGACTGGTTTGAATATTTTCTATTTTTTTTTGTTAACTTGAATACAGGGGTCCTTTAAATTTTTTATTGGACCCCAAAGATGGCGCTGCGATCGAGGTCGGTCACGACAACGCCTATCGGGTCCACTTACTTAATCATTCCAATTGTTTGCCTGCAGATAAAAATGGAGTCATTCCTGGAAGATCTGAACAACATCCTGAGTTCAGGCGACGTGCCCAACATATACGAGCCTGAGGACCTGGATAAGATCTACCAGGCGGTGCGCCACGCGGTCATGGAGATGAGCCTGGCCGCCACCAAGACCAACCTGTTCGCGTGCTACCAGAAGCGCGTGCGCAGCAACCTGCATATGGTCGTCGTCATGAGCCCTATTGGAGAGGTCAATTACATACTTTTTAGCAGTAGTAGCATGGGTCCGCACGATTGGGGAAGTACTACCTTTCCATAGAATATCGACGTCAAGTAGCACTATGCGTACTGTTGCGGATAGTTTGGAGCGCCGGAGGCCCAATTCCTCCCTCAGTCCCGCTCCTTTTCACCTCCCCCTCCCTTTTTCTTGGCTCAGCAAGGCCTCTGCAACTCCTTTGGTATTGCAGATGCCCATGGGAGTGATAACAACTTTCCATCAGGTAGCTCGCTTGCTTGTTTGCCTTGTTATAACATAAAAAATTAAAATAAATACTTACGGTGGATCGTTTCGCCTTAGGCGCCAAATTCAAATTTTATTTGGTTCTTCGCAAATTCATTCACGTCTATAGCACATTTTTTTATGGCAGTAGAAACCACACCATTGCCACATTTATTTGAATGTTAAAAATGGGTTTCGTAACAGATACAACACATACCATCACGCCTGTATTCCTCGAAGGGTAAGGCAGAGGTGTACTGTAAGCCCACATTTCGTTGGTATGTTTAGATCCCATGTAATAGGTGGCGAGCCTTTTGCCATTAAACATGCACAAACACTGTGCTCGACCTGGATTTTGAACCCAGGACCTCAAGCGTAGCAGTCGCTTAGGACCACTAGACTAATGAGGCAGTCTAACAGTAGTCGTAATGGATAGTAGTGCATATTGTCAATTCTGTCAATAACGATTTTTAAGTAATAATTACATAATACTAGTTTACTGAGAACCTAGAATGTGTTATAGACGTACAATTCGCGAAAAAACAGGGCCCGAGGGGAGATGATCTGCCTTAATAATTTACGTTGAGAAACTTTGCCGACATGGTTTTCTCACGTTTGTCGTCAGGTATTCCGGTCTCGTCTCCGGCAGTTCCCGTCTCTCGTGAACTGCTGCACGATCGACTGGTTCAGTGAGTGGCCCAAGACAGCGCTGGAGTCAGTCGCCTACCACTTCTTCGAGTCCATGGGCGAGCTCACCTCTGTTTCAGATGAAGTTCTACATGCCATGGTGGTAAGTGACTTTTATTTGTTTGGCTACCGCTGATCGTTTCGCCTTTTGCGGCAATTATATTTTTTTGGTTTCAAATTGCTCGTCTATTACTCGTTCGCCTTTAGTAGCAGCCAGTTTCAATAAATTTTAAAAAATAATGTTTTTGTGTAACTCTCTAAAAATACTTCCATAGTAATCTACAAATAGATTAAACAAATTATTTTCTTAGATCACGCAACGTGAAACTATTACTTAGCATATTACATGTGATCGAAGTATTGTTTTATTTAATTAGCCAATAAATGTTTATTATTACTTTCGCATTCATTTCTTACCAGACTCAGACATACCGTCGAGTGTGAATAATTAACTTTGCTTTGATTTCTGAATGATAAACTTTGCTTTTTCACTTAATTTTTTTTTCTATTCAATTTGTTCCGTGACATTTTGTTCTATTTTTATTTTACTTCTTTGCTCCGTCATTCTTATTTTGTCATCTATGGAAATGTGAGATAAATGTTAATGTGTGAGTATAAAATCTATAATCATCCTTCACAAAACCAGTCAGTCTGCTGCTTCGCGCATCAGTCCGTAGTAGACGCGAGCGAGCACTTCAAGGCACAGTTGAACCGCATCAACTACGTCACGCCGATGTCCTACATGGAGATGCTGGGAGCTTACGCCGAGATGTTCAGGAAGAAGCAGAAAGCTATACTCACAGAGTCCAATGCTCTCAAGACTGGTAAGCTATATTTATATTGTTTTTAAGTATTTATAACAACTAAAAACTCTTTGTATGGATCCTTTGATATCCGAAAAAAAAAAGTTTTATTTATATACCATCACGAGTTCCCTGAAGATGATTTATTTAAATAACAAACACGCCTGTATTCCCCGATGGGTTGGCAGAGGTGTACTAATTTACATCCACACTTCGCCGATATGTTTAGGGCCCCTGTAATCCCCTGTAATAGGTCTATCTGTCTCTGTATCCCCTATTACAGCTATTAACCGGGCGACATTCTGAAAAGCTGGTTTTGTAGTATTATTTTTCTTACTAATTTCGATGTTTATATATGATTTTACCAGCGTGACAGCGGAACGGCTAACTTCAGATACGGATTTCGGATGAAATATGAAAGGCGCTCATTGTTAACCCAAAACTATCACTACATAGTATAAAACAAAGTCGCTTCCCGCTGTCTGTCTGTCCCTATGTGTGCTTAGATATTTAAAACTACGCAACGGATTTTGATGCGTTTTTTTAATCGATAGAGTGATTCAAGGTTTATATGTATAATACAAACATATTATAGTACAGAAATTTCAAGAAAACACGCGGACGAAGCCGTGGGCAGAAAGCTAGTGTATGTATATATTTTATCTGAGCGACAGCGGAACGGCTAACTTCAGGCTCGGATTTCAGATGAACTATAAGAGGCGCTGTTTGTTGCCCCAAAACTATAAAAGTATAAACTTAACATGAATAATTATCAATACCTAGGTCTAAGCAAATTGAACCAGACAGAAGTAGAGGTGAAAGAGCTTCAGATTGAGCTGGCGGAACTGAAGCCGCTGATGGAAGCAGCCGCCGAAGAAACACGGAAGGTTATCGAACAGATCGCCACTGATACTGTGAGTTTTGGATTTAATAGGGATGTTGACTATATTCATAACATAACATACCATCACGAATGTATTCCACAAAGGGTTAAACAGAACTGAACAAATGTACAGCCACACTTCGCCGGTATATTTAGGTCCCATGTAATAGGGGGCGGGCCTATTGCCATTAACCGGGTACAAATCCAGACTACGAGCTGCTACTGAGAATTTCAGAGAAAATCCCAATAACACTGTTCGACCTGGGAATTGAACCCAAGACCTCAAGCGTAGCAGTCGCGCTTAGGACCACTAGACTAATGAGGCAGTCCTAGTGTCTCTAAATAGTTTCATTAATATTAAATAAATAAAATGCTATTGAATCACTCTGTGGTCACGGGACAGCAAACATCAATCAGATTGCATGACGTCATTTGTGCACATTGTACATACAACATAACATACTTTCCCCGAAGGCAGATAGGCACAGTTTACCGATATGTTTAGGCCACATGTATAAGGCAAGCCTATTGCCATTAACCGGGCACAAAATTATACGTCCTTTGAATACAGTCAACATGCCCATTCTACATCATTAAAGGGGGCGGGGAAAAGGGTGCTAAAAGTCGGTGTCACTCTAACATTGGCAAATGATCATACATTTTCTAGGCAATAGCAGAGGAAGCTCGTGAGAAGGTGGAAAAGGAGACGGTGATGGCTGAAAAGATGGCCGCCATCAACGCCGCCATGACGGAGGATGCTACGAGAGACTTGGGCTAGTCATGTTTTTAATTATATTTTTTTGAAGCGGCGGTAGCCTGATAGCTAGGGCGTCGGTTTTGCGATCATGTGGTTGCCGGTTCGGAACCCACCCATTGCACTATTGACGTGAACCCACTCTTAATATAAGCATTCGAATAGTATGAGGGGTTAACAAGAACACTAGTAATGTGCAACGCGACCCACTTTGTTAGTAAACTTAAAAAAAAACCTTTTTGAAACACGTGCCGCGATGATCCTATCAAATTCATTTATGTTTTGTTCGTTTTGAGCGATTGTTTCAAATGAAATAAGTGATTTTATCCATTATATTAATATAAAACGGCCAAAAAATTTCCTATAACTATGCCGCATTTCGCCATATGAGAATAGCCAATACTACAAATACATCAAAAAACTTCATTAAAATTGGTTTATCTGTTCAGAGACTGTGATATCACAGACACAACAACTTACAGCACCCCTCTTTTTATGTCGAGGTTTAAAAATGGAACTGGATTAGTATGAAATATACTATCGAGTAATTTAACGATCTAATTCGGATTTGGTGAAATGCGTCCTAACTGCGAAAATGTAAGTCTAGAATTTCTTTGAGCGTGTTCGTTTGAACTTTTAGAGGAGGCAATGCCTGCGTTACGCGCTGCGGAGAAAGCTCTGCAAGAGTTAAACCGTAACGACGTCGTTGAGGTGAAGGCTATGAAGAAGCCCCCCGGGGGGGTCGTCCTCGTCATCGAGTCACTCTGCGTCGTGTTCGACATCAAGCCAATCAAGGTTAGTTCCTCCATCAGTTAGGTCCGTGCCGTTAGTTAGGTCAGGTCAACTCAAAATTGCTAAGGTTCTTTCTTCGAAAGGCCTGTTCAGATTTTCACTACATTGTAAACTCGCATATCCTGAAACATTACTACTGTCTGGACTTTCAAAGCGACCATAATTCTCTGAGTTTGTTTCGGCTATGCCTATGTCTATGTCAGAATGAGACTATCAAAAAAACCTATACACCAGCGGAGTGATGCCAAGGTCTCACACTGCCCCTGTGTACAAATATTAGTAGTCCACATTCCCCCAGAAGGTGAAGTTCCCTTTCATCAACCGTCTAAAACAAAAGTAGGTTTTTATACCAGGATTAGGTTGAACATGTGCTTGTTGAGGCAAAGTTCCACACATACTAACTACAATCTCCTCATATATAAATCTATTTCTTAGGAACCAGGCGCTCAGTTCGGTGAGAAAGTGCTTAACTACTGGAAACCAGGATCGCAAATGTTAGCCGACCCCACGGCCTTCCTGGAATCACTCATGAAGTTTGACAAGGAGTCCATCACAGAGGACATGATTAAGAAGCTCAAGCGGTTCGTCGTCAACCCTGACTATGAACCTTCTAAGATTCTTAAGGTATATTATGGATCCTTTTTTTAATTTAAAGCAATTATTATTATACTTCAAATGGTGCTGATGCAAAAGTTCTGTACGAATTTATGACCCTATTATTATACTAATAAATTAAATGTTAAGGGTACGACGGTCTATCCTGCCCGTAAAAGTCCATTGAACAAAAAAGAATAAAAAAAAATGATATTTGCTCCAAAGGAGAGGCTACATATACTCGTAATTACGCCAAAATGAGGTTCCATCATCACATCCTTATAACCGCTAATTTTGTATTTTCAATAGGCTTTTTATATAGTGCGTTGATAGCCTAGTGATATGACCATTGGACTGCCAAGTCAAAATCCTAAGTTCGAATCGAAGGCAGCTCTGACTTTCGATGGTGCACATAAATAAATTTAATTATCACGCGCTTGAATGGTGAAGAAAAAAATCGTGAGGAAACCTGCATGCCTGAGAGATTTTCTTGTGAAGTATGCCAACACGCAGTAGGCTAACGTGGTGGACTATAGTCTTATCTCTCTCGTATTGAGAGGAGACACGTGCCCAGCAGAGGCGCCCGCCTCTGCTGGGCACGTGCGTTGTGCTATACCGGTAACATTCGTTCTATGACGGATTACTTCATTGCGGATTTTGTTACTGAGAGAGACCACGACTCCACAAGCGTAATAACTGTTAATATTGCCATCAGGTGTCGAAAGCGTGCCAGTCCCTTTGTATGTGGGTGCACGCCATGTACAAGTTCTACCACGTAAACAAGGGGGTCGCTCCCAAGAAGGAGGCGCTAGCAAGAGCCACCAGAGACCTACAGATTGTTGAAGGTATATTTATCTCGTATGGGGACGGGTTATAATACAATTCTTCACTGCCGTTCAGATCGGAATCTAAGACGTAAGACAAACATACATAACATTAGTATGTTATGTATGTTTTTCTACAGGCATGGTAGTTCATGCCTGTATTCCCCGAAGGTTTAGGCAGTAGTGTACTAATGTACACCCACACTTCGCCGGTATGTTTAGGTCCCATAGGAGGCGAGCATATTGCTATTGACCGGACCAAATCCAAACGCCGAGCTGCTACTGAGAATTAATTAGAAAAACGATTTGGGCATCGAACCCATGACCTTCGTAGTATTGTATGGTCATACATAATTATTAATAATAATATGTATAAGCATAAGAATAATTTTATACAACATCTTCCAATCTCACGCTGTCTCGTTCTCGCATACGGCTTATAATAAATAGTGTGTATGCTGATTCAGTGTTCGATTATTTGAAAGAAACACCTTTACAAAACATTTCCTCTAACAGCCATGTTGGCTGCCGCTAAGGCCAAGATGATAGCGTTATTGGAAGGCATCGCAAAACTAAACGCGTACCTCGTCGAGAAGGAAGAGGAACGGAAGCGGATGGAGGAGGAAATCAACGAATGCCTCGCCAGAATGGACCGTGCTAACAGGTCTTATACTTTTTTATCATTCCAAGTTGATAACTACATTATCATTACCATTAAACTATATGATCGTCTCACTGCTGGACACGGGATTCCTCTCAGAACGAGAGGACTTACGCTGCAGTCCACCACGTAAGCCTACTGCGGGCAGACCTCACACTCCGTCAAGAAAATCTCTCTCTCAATCTACCTCTCAATCTCTTTTTTTTTTGTAACGAACAGGCGAGCTATCTGATGGTAAGTAGTCGTCGCCCATGGACATCTGCAATACCAAAGGCGTTAACATGGCAAAGGCGAGCGCGGACCATGTCACACGAGTATAAGCTGATGATGATTAACTAATTAAATGTTCTAGATTATTGAACGGCTTGTCCAGTGAACGTGTTAGATGGATCAAGACAATCAAAGACTTGGATGTGGCGATTGTGAACTTGATCGGAGACATACTGCTTAGCGCATGTGAGTGCACTAGCTTACAGCTGCTATAATAATTATTTATTTAATGACATCCAGGGATAGTACACAGGTTAAAATAAGTACCTAACTCCCTACATAGATCGGCCTTTTTTTCAGGAGTTAGTTCCTTCCCAGTATTTTTACAATTCAGGTTACTATGGTCCAATTATTGGTAGAATATTCATAGCTAAGACAGGACACCAACATCAACGTCTGTCAGGTCAGCTAGTTATAATATATAAATAGTACACTTTTTATACTCCTGTATTCCTCGAAGGGTTAGGCAGAGGTGTACTAATGTACACCCACACTTCGCCGGTATGTTTTAGGTCCCATGTAATAGGGTGCGAGCCTATTGCTCAGGGCACAAATCCAGACTCCGAGCTGCTACTGAGAATTTCATAGAAAAACCCAATAACACTTTGCTCGACCTGGGGATCGAACCCAAGACCTCTAGCGTAGCAGTCGCACTTAGGACCACTAGACTAATGAGGCAGTCAGATTGTCAGGCAGTTTTTATAATTCAATTTCGTAAATATATCCCTTTAGTACTTCTTTTTACGTGGTGGGGTGAGGTGTCTCTTATAAGTTTAAAACACCTTTTTTATTCCCATAATGAGTGATCTACCAACTTATACCATACGAGTGTTTCGCCTCACCACTTTTTGGTAAGGCCATAGGATCGAGTGGTAATTCCTCCACGAGCCTTAGCTATCTTATCACCTAAAGCACATTCTTATATTTATTCGCTAGGCGCTGTGGGATACATAACGCCATTCACAGATGAATTTAGAAGAGATCTTCTTGATCACTGGATAAATCATATACAGGTGATTTCGTAGTTTGCAGAAGAATAGAGAATAGTTGAGCAGAGTAGAATAGATTTGACTGGACAACAATTCATGTCTCCTCCCATGGC
This sequence comes from Subacronicta megacephala, assembly GCA_958496365.1. Lineage (NCBI taxonomy): Eukaryota > Metazoa > Arthropoda > Insecta > Lepidoptera > Noctuidae > Subacronicta > Subacronicta megacephala. Next base: position 11,777,696 of record OY292528.1, read on the forward strand.
GGTTTTTTCACTGCAACTCTTTGTGTAAATGCGTGTCATTTTTTTTCTATGACTGTCAAGCTTGATCTAAGGAATAACAGTCCGCCATGGTACGGCTGAATTTTAAAAAACAAAATACACCAAAGGTTTCCCTTAGATTCAAATTGAATTAAAGCAAATAATTGTTCCTATATGAAAACAATTTGTAGTACTTTCGCGGGTTGCTAACGTCTGGATAATTAACAAGATATTAACGCGTCTTGAAGATTATGCTGTGTTTAGCGATTTTCATTGCCGAGGCTACGTAGAATTAGACAGTTCGGTAGATCTGCAAGATTAAACTGCGGAAAGCCAGTTGTCCTACAAACACTTATGACAGTTGTCAGGGATAGTCAGAAACCCAAAAAACATAACAAGCAGTCCACGTATTAGATATCGGTAATGTCCGAAAATGGGGTTGCGGAAGTCGAATTGAATTCACTTCGTATAAAATACTGATATTATATCCAGCCGTAAATGGCTAGACTGGAAGTCGACCCCAATACAGTTGAAAAAAGAATAGGATGATGAAGGAGGATGATTCAATATTTTTTTCTTCAGGAGGTCAAAGTTCCGCATACTTCTGGCGCGACGCCTCTCACCACCTTGGGTGATGCTGTCCAGATCAGGTTAGTAAAAATAATATGTATGTATGTATAGTCTATACTATAAACATAACATACCATCAAACCTGTATCCCCTAAGGGTAAGGCAGAGGTGTAATAATGTACACCCACATATCGCCGGTATGCTAAGGTTCCATGTAATAGGGGGCGAGCCTATTGCCATTAACCGGACAAAAAACTCGAGCTGCTACTGATAACTTCATAGAAAATCCCAATAACACTTTGCTCGACCTGGAGATCGAGCCCAGGACCTCTAGCGTAGCAGTCACTCGTAGGACCACTAGACTAATGAGGCAGAATATAGTCTTTGTTTACTGCTTATTGCTCTAGAAGCCGCAATTGCTATCAGCGTGGTTTCTTGGATCGATTTTCGCCAAGATTATGTTCTTCTGATTTTTTTCTTAACAACGCTATATTTTATAGATGTTTCAAGTTCAGATTTCTATTATTTCATATAACATTTTACAAGTCCGACTGCTACAATTGAGGCCTTTAGTTTGAGCTAAATGTTATGGGGTTTTTCTTAAAAATTTCTCAGTAACAGCCCGGAGTTTGGATATATGCCCGATTAATGGCAATAAGCTCCCCTCCCCATAAGGTCCTATGAGACCTAAATAAAACTTCGGAGAATACAGGAGTGATGATGGTATGATACTATATATAAAAGCTGATCAATTAGCTGAGCTGATCATTACATTGGAAAAATAATATAATGTGTAGCTATGTGTCCGGGAATCATATTGTAACTCATCTAAAGTGACCATTAGATGAGACTCCATAGGATCAACTTTTTGGAACCGTGCAACTAGTCAATAACGTTTCATAATCGCTTGTAAAAGCTTATTTGAAATAAAAACATTTGATTTGATGTGAAGGGCCAAGGCCAACGCCAAGTTGTGGGGTGATTCTCTATCTAGGTTTTATCCTTGGATTATTTTAGTTTATACCTTAACTGTAATGGGCAGGACGTGGCAAATGTACGGGCTGCCCCGCGACCCTATGTCCGTGGAGTCCGGCGTGTTGATGTCCAATTCTCGGCGCTGGCCACTCATCATCGACCCGCAGACGCAAGCCAACAAATGGATCAGAGCTATGGTAATAATTGAATAATGGCTGAATAATTTTGTTAGTTATATTTAAATATTATTATTCTTTATGTTATTGCTTTGTACTAGTTTGTATCATTATAAAGTGTAGGTTTGCAAACCACTATTGTATTGGGGTTATCCTGTAAAGATAGTGTGTGGAATAAATAAATTATAATATTTTATTATATTTTAGCATTCAATAATGTATTAAACTAACAAACATAGTAGTAGTAGTATCTTCAATACATGTTTCTGACTTCTCGGTAGCTTAGTGGCTCCAGTGTCCGGTGTATTTATCCTAAGGGAAGCAGGTTTCACTCAGCATTATGTACTAGCTAAATGAAAGTCGACTGACAAATGGAATTTACAAGGTGAATGTCAGTGGCAGCATCAGATAAGGTCACTGTAGAAGGACATACCTTGCCAATAAGATCAGCTTAAAGTATATACGCCGATCTTAGTGGCGAGGTCCGTAAAAAATGACTTATATAAATTCACATTTATTTATTTATTCAGAATGAGTATTATATAAATTCATATTACCATTCAGGGTAAGCTGGAGGGTCTGGTGGTGTGCAAGCCAAATGACCGTGATCTACTGAGGAACTTCGAGTCCGCGTTGAGGTTCGGCAAGCCCATACTACTGGAGAACGTTGGCCAAGAACTCGACCCAGCTTTAGACCCCGTGCTGAAAGTAAGTGGAAACGGTATTTTTATTTAATGAACGTATACCTAGCTTGAGGCGTCTGAGTCCATTCAGAAGAAAGCCAAGAAGCTAATCGACAATGACGCACTCTGCATTGCCAAACTGCAAAGCCTTGAACATTGGCGCAAAGTCTTTCTTTCTTTCTATTGTGGAACTCGCTGGCAGAATCTTTGCTCACTTTGATTTGGGTGTCTTCAAGACGAGAGTGAATAGAAACCTATTCACTCTCGTCTTGAAGACACCTAGGCAAGCACGCTCCATCGTACACCACATCGTTGCCATATATCAGGCGCGGTCAAGCGCAAGCCTATCTATGATAAAAAAAAACCAGGCTCGGGCATAGAGTATTCTTCGGGATGAATGGAAGAAAAAGACAGGCTGCGCCGACCCCAAATAATTTGGAAAACAGGCAGGAAGATGATGATGAACGAACCCAGACTCGAAACAAATATTAATGAAACACATACATTGTGAAGGGAAACATCGTGACGAAACCTGCATGCCGGAGCGATTTTCTTGACAGAGTGTGAAGTTTACCAACCCGAAGTAGGCTAGGGTGGTGAACTATAGCCTAAATCTGTGCCCAGCAGTTTTCTATTATATTTTTAGTAGCAGTTCGTAGATTGGATATGTTCTCGGCGAATGGGAATAGGCTCGCTCGCTATTACATGGGCCCTCAACTAATCGGCGAATTGTGGGTATACATTAAGACTAAATGTATACCCACAGTTCGACGGTATGTTAGCTCTCATTAGCCCTTCGGGAATACTTAAGGGTATGTTATAAAAGAGTAATATTAACAGTCAAACAAATTTGATCGAATAAGTTCCATAAAAACATATTTCCAATTCAGTTCCTGTTTATAATATTACTTTAAGTTGAAAATTTTCGCAGCGACAATACTTCCGTCAAGCAGGACAGCTGGTGCTGAAGCTTGGTGACTCTCTGATTCCATACATGGCGGGCTTCCGGCTCTACATTACCACCAAGTTGCCCAACCCCAAGTACACGCCTGAGACCTCCGTCAAAGTCATGATCGTTAACTTCGCACTGGTGCCAAGGTAATCTTGTTATTTCAAATTAGTCTTATTCAGAATCCGATGCACAGGACGAGTTAAATATTTATTATTTATTTATTAGTTTTTCTATGGAATTCTCAGTAGTAGCTCGGAGTTTGGGTTTCGGCGCGGTTAATGGCAATAAGCTCGCCCGTTATTACATAGGACCTAAACATACAGAATAACTGTGGGCGTACATTAAGTACACTTCTGCCTAATCCTTCGGAGAATACAGGCGTGATAGTATGTTAAGAAGAGTAATATTACTGCAAAAATGTGGGTGTACATGAACAGTCAGCAATGAAAGTTGCTGAACACGATGAAATCTTCAAAACGCTTAAACATATTTATTATCCAAAACTTACTGACCCGGGATGTTGTAAGTAGTACGTGTTTCTACATACTGGACCATATTTTTTTCCCAAGTGAATCTATTATTGGTGCTGAGTATATTAGTGCTTTGGTGAAAAGTATTGGTGCTGTGTTGTTTTCAAAACTTGGCGGTGTGCAGCAACTTTCGTTGCTGACCGTACCTATATCTCGTCCTTAACTTTGCGGGGAATACAGACGTGATAGTATAAATTGCATCTGGAATTTAAAAGAGATCTCTGATTCTGCTTAGAAAAATTCTCTGATTTTCTTTTGGTGTTTCTTCTTTGAGGTTGTTAGGAGTTAGGAAATGCTGATTCCACCTAGTACGCACGGCTACAGGTCGAGTTATACAAATCCACTTTACGCTGGCCTCTTATTGTATGGTAAGCCTATACAATGCGAGATCAGCTTAAACTGGAATTGTATAAGTTGACCTGTAGCTGTGTGTACTTAAAATATAATCGTATCTAGTTAAAAGATTTATTTAGAAATAAATAAAGTTTATCATAACTACTGGTTCGTTTGAAGCAGTGATAGCCTTGTGATATGACCGTTGGACTGCCATGTCAAAGGTTTCAAGTTCGAATCCAAGGCACACACCTCTGTCTTTTCGAAGTCATGTGCGTATTAATAATTACTTATCACGCGCTTAAACGGTGAAGGAAAACATCAAACAACAAATATAATAGGTTGATGATGATGATGTTCGTTTGACAGTGGCTTAGCGGAGCAGCTGCTATCGATCGTAGTTGCGCAAGAGCGTCCCGATCTTGAGGAGTTGCGCGGTCAGCTGATCGTGTCTCGTGCGCAGATGGCCGCGCAGCTGGCAGAGATGCAAGCGGACATCCTGTACGGGCTGTCCAACAGTGAGGGCTCGCCCGTCGACGACCTGCCGCTCATCTTGACCCTCGAAGCCATCAAGATTAAGAGCGCTGAGATTCTTGTGAGTACCAAATTGAATCAAACCGTTCGATGTAAGAAACGGTTTTTTGATAGTCTTTCGTTTTCTTGTTTTACCACTCAAATAAATTTCCATTAGAATCGGGTAGGTATAGGGCAGTTGAAAGATGTTGAATTTATGAAACAGACCTATTGTGAAATATACTCGTTTAATAGTATACTGAAGAAAATAATTAAATGGCTTATGTTAAGTTTTTGTAGGAATTGAAAGGGGATGCTCAGTCTCATTTCCGCAAAATGAGTTTTAGTATACAATTTGTATGGTGTATCAGCTTGGGACATCACAAGCTGTTATAGTACTCTCTGTCTAGCATCAAATAAAATAACGCCTTATATTTTTTTATCGAAAATTTCTTCCTTCGTTTCCATTTAAGAGCTCAGCTCTTGAAGGTGGAGTGATCGCCACTCTTCTCTATTCTCTGTCTTCTGTTTGACCTCTTCATACTACTCTACCCCCAACTTTTTCTTTCACGTGTGCAATAAAGTTTTTCTAGGTCTTCCCCTTCCTCGTTTTCCTTCAACTTCTTTAAAGGATCATGCAAAAATATAAGGCATTATGCCTTTAGCACACTGATGTTGCGAATTGCGAACTTAGTGCCACAGTATGTTTTTTCTCACTTTAACTTAATGTAAGTTCCTATACTCGTCTCTTTTGTATGAAGCATTTCGCATTTGTTTCGCTGCAATACGCGTCAGCGTACAAAAAGCGTTAAGATCAGTATTTTATCTGACAATCTTTTAATAAATGTATTATTGTATAGATAAAAGTGGAGGACATAGAACGCACGACGCTGGAGATCGACGAGGCCCGCAGCGGTTACGTGCCGGTTGCGGACCGCGGACAGATCCTGTTCTTCTGTCTGTCCGACATGGCAAACGTCGACCCTATGTACCAGTACTCGCTCGAGTGGTTCGTCAAGTTGTTCATCAGATCCATGTCCGAGACAGAGCCTAATGGTGAGTGTTTGGTTAAAATATGTGGAAATGGAAGGAAGAAGATGGAAGGGACATCGACGCTTAACGGCTTACCATGAATTCAGTACATGATTCTGAACCCCTTTGCGTAGCTATTTTTCGTCGGGCTTAAAAAAAAAATTAGCTGTTCCAAAGATAAGAGCGAATCAGGTTCATTGCCCTAACCAAAAAGATGTGTAACAATTAGCACAGAAATATTTGAGACGAGGCATAATATATCGTTGTACAAAACGATAATAATAGCATGCAGATCCATAATAGTATCCTCCTCTATCTAAGACTCAATTTATGCTTACCATATTCAGGTAAGACTACGGATAAATGTTAACCGTGTCATGTCTCTTTGTAGTGTATAAATAATCTGGCGTGTTTTTGTCAATGTTGTGTTTGCCCGTAATTGGCATATATATTAGAATATTACCATAAGACAACAATGTATCTCTGTCCATATATGTGCTGTGGGTGAACCTTAAATAAATAAAAAAATACTCAAAGTTCTGCTCTACTCAAAGTGACCTTAGGGATATATATTTTTTTTATTAAACATGATGATGGATGTATGTTAATAATTTTCAGAGGACATAGTGGAGCGTGTGGACGTGATAATCGAACACTTCACGTTCCTGTTGTACCAGAATGTGTGCCGGAGCCTGTTCGAGCGCCACAAGCTGCTGTTCGCGTTCCTCGTGTGCGCGCGCATACTGCTCGACAAGGGCGTCATACGCTTTGCGGAGTTCAACTTCTTTTTGAACGGCGCTAAACTTGAAAAAGTAAGATTTTTTCATAAAGTATTGCTGTTGCGTCAAGGGTGCAATGTGGATCCAAAATAAAGCTTAACTGGATATTGCAGACCCTTATAATTTGGATTGGCAGACTTCACACGCCATCGAGAAAATCCCTCGAGTATGTAGGTTTCCTCACGATGTTTTCCGTCATCGTTTAAGCACGTGATAATTAAGTATTTACACGCCTATGACTTCGAAAAGTCACAGGTGCGAGGACTTGGATTCGAAATCAAGACCATTGACAAGGAACTCCAATGTATAGCCCAATAAGGCTCTGCGCTTATGAAATTTGATACGTTTGTACAGGAAATAGAGAATCCGGACCCGAAGTGGATATCTCCAAGGATGTGGTTAGAAATACAACAACTGGGAACGTTATCCACTATGAAAGCATTCGTCAACGACTTCACCAACCACACCAAGTTCTTCAAGACATTCTACGACTCATACATACCACATAAGTAAGATAATTGCGATATTTATCATTTCATTTCATTATGCTTCCTCCTAGCCTTTTTCAGCCTAACGAGATGCGGCTGAGTATCAGTATTTTTTTTTAAAGCACTAGCAATGTGGGTCACAAATTACTAGTATTCTTGTTAACCCCTCGTACTAAGCTTAATGCTTGTGTTACGAGTGGGTTCACGTCGGTAGTGCAATGGCTGGGGTCCGAACCGGCCCTAGCCATTAGGCTACCGCCGCGTCAAGATTTTACACGAAGTGCCTCCGCAACCCAATTTCTGGGCAACACCGATATTCGAATTATAGACTAGTTGTCACACGTTGGGTTTCTGACTACCTCCAACGCTCAGTGTGATAAGGGGGCGTTGTGGAGTGAAAGAAGATGTAGTAACAAGGATTGATAAAGGTATGTTAAGATTTTTTGGTCATGTAGAGAGAATGGATGAACGGAGATTGACGAAACAAGTATATATGGTGAGTATGGATGGACGAGTTGGAAGGGGAAGACCTCGGCGAACGTACCGCAACCAAATTGCGGATGTTCTTAAAAAAGGCCAGGTTCCGAGCACCCTAAACCGACGGTCATGCATGAAGAGATTAATGAATGTAGATGAAGCGAAAGTAGTGTGCCAGGATCGTAGCAAGTGGAAATCTATAGTCTCTGCCTACCCCCATGGGAGACAGGCGTGACAATATGTATGTATGTCCAACGCTCAGATCAAATAAAAAATTGAGATGGAACTTTGCGAACAAAGAAGTGAGGCCGGCTAAAACTACGCCATGCCGTTTACAAACACAATTTTACACTATATAACAACACGGAAACTACGCCTTATCTTATCGATATATATATATCGATAGCTTGATATCTCGACTGACAAGGTAAGGCGTAGTTTCCGTATTGTTAATAATAATAAGTTCCATCTTAACTTTTTATTTGATCTGAGCTCTAACGATAGTCATAGGTGTTCGTATGACAACCGGGACCAGCAGCTTTACGTGCTCAGGGCACGGAGGGGTTTCGATATGTCAAGAACCCATCCACAGATGACCGCGGCAGACGCAGCTTAACCTAGCAGATCTGTTGATCAGCGAAATTACAACTTAGCCCAAGCCCCACAATTATCCATACTTACTTATTAATATTGCGAATCCAATGAATGTTTGTTTATCTGTTACCTTTTTACGCGTATACGGCTAAATCGACTTCGATAAAATCTAGAGAGGAAAAGGACTGCATCCGGTTGTAGGACAAAGATCCGATGCGTTATGTCGAAAAAATAAATACTCAATTTAATTTTCGTGATATGCTTTTTTTACATGTCAAAAGAATCGATAGCCATTCGATGCTGGTGTTAAAACGTTGTTTATGGAAGACCAAAGTCTAACACAAGAATTACTTGCTTATATGGAGGTCCAATCACGAATGTTTGTAAAACCATTTCTTGAAGAAATAAACTTTATTTGTATTTGTATTTTGTCTTTGTTTGATAACAGGTTGTCGTACCCGAAACCACTGGATAGTCAGTATGACTTGTTCCAAAAGATGCTTATTCTCAAATGTGTAAGACCTGATAAAGTGATTCCAGGCCTCCAGGTGATCATATACAAAATTTTATTTTATTAGCTGTGCCCCGCGGTTTCATCAGCTTTGCCCTGCTCTTAAAGGTCGTACAGTTTGTTCGAAATAAGTAAGCCGATCGGAAGTTAGCCGTTCCGAACTAACACGGTGATAAAATCGTTTAATTAAGTGTTTTAATACATAAATATCGAAATTAGTAAACAGAATCATTAGAAATGTGAAACATATACGACTCTAATTATCTTTACACCGACTCTTTCTATTAGAATTTATCACTTCTAAGCCACTTGTAGACAACTTCCGATCGGCTTACTTATTTCGAACAAACTGTACCGTGATGTTAAATAGCCTATGACCCTGCTCAAGAATTGTGCGTTTAAATGCATTTTTTTTAAACCATCTGGTAGTTCCAGAGTTTACTGCGTCCAAACAAACTTTAGCTTTATTATGTTAGTATAGATAAAACTAGAAAAAAAAAACAGTTCTTAGGGTTCGATTTAAGGTCGAGGGAGGTGTAATTGAGTCTTTCTAAGATCTGGTTACTATATCGCCACTATATCGTAGAACTAATGGCCGCTGGGGCAAAAAATCTCGACCGGAACGCCCGGAAAACGCAGTGTGGGACGACCTTTAACAAGACCATTGCAACGGTTTTGTGGGGCTTAGCTTATAATATACTTACCTTTTTGAATAAAGATAAATAAATAAATAAAAATAAAGATGGACAGAGGACCTACTAAAGGCCGGTGCGAGTTGTTTGATGCAGGAGGCATATAACCGGTCGTTGTCGAAGTCTATTGGGAAGGCCTTCGTTCAGCAGTGGTGCTCATTTGGCTGATATGACGACCGGGCAAGTACTACCTTCCCACAGAATATCGACGTTAAGTAGCAGTATCCTTTTGCGTTTCCTACGGGAGTATGGAGCGCCGGAAGCCCAATTCCACTCTCAGACCCCCTTTTTATGGGATAACTTCGCAAACGAGCAGGCTAAGCCTATTTAAGAAAAAGGAAGGGGAAAGGAGAAGAAGGGAGATTGAGGGAGGTATTCCTTCCTTTTCTCGTTCCCCTCCCTTTTCCTTAAATAGTTTCGGCAACGCAACTCCTTTGGTATTGCACATGTTCATGAGCGGCGATGACTACTTACAATCAGGAAGATCGCCCATAAAAAATATGATTATTATATGATTAACAAAACATAATGTTCAGGACTACGTGGTAATGGGTCTGGGAGCGAGGTTCGTGGAGCCGCAGCCGGCGGACCTGGCCGCGCTGTATGCGGAGTCAGATCCCCTCGCACCCATCATCTTCGTGCTGTCCACCGGCACTGACCCTGCCGCTGGTAAGTGCACTTCTTAGAGACGGATACTTCTTAAAACTGTTAGCATAGAATATTTGACTGCTCACAAAGATATGAATTTTCTAGGTCTTCGGTTACGCACATCGGACGTTGTGCCAACTAAGCTACAGAGACCACTACCTGTAATGTCGAATTTATCTATCACTAGAAAATTCTTATCTTTGTAAATGTTTCACATTATTTAATGCTAAAATCTATTTGACTGTTGTTTGATATCTTCAAAATAACAGGCTTAGTGAAAAATATAACTTCCTATATTCTGTGTATTAGTTTTTTCTAGTCTAATTAGTTTTAGCTCGTTTCGCTCCCGTAGATTTATGGAAAGAATTGAATCAGAAATCAACAATGATGATTCCCTCTTTCTAATGATCTCGATGTTTTTCTATAATTCTCAATAGCTCGGAGTTTGGGTTTGTGCCCGGATAATGGTAATTGACTCGCTCCCTATTACTAGTACTTAAACATAACGGCGGGTGTACATTAGTACACCTCTGCCTACGGGGCAAACAGACGTTTGTAAAATTTTAGTTTTGATGATTGGAAGTTGATTTTCCTGCAAAATCAATGTAGAGTAATAGAATCCGTGTGTCACAAGTCAAAAGAGCTCTGAAAATTAAAAATATATATGTATGTTTCCTCTACTTCCAGACCTTTTAAAGTTTGCCGATAAAATGAAGATGGGCAAGCGTTTCGAGAGCATTTCTTTAGGCCAAGGCCAGGGGCCGCTGGCCGAGGCCATGATGAGGATCGGCTGTGACTTTGGCAACTGGGTGTTTTTCCAGGTAATTAACCCCACCAATAATTCATAGCGACGGTAAAACTCAAATTTTACCACTGGATATATTTACTCACTGCACTATAATCAGTGGACAGTCTCTCCTTAGCCAATACCAACTGCTCAAAATGATCGGAGCAACTAAGAAAATTAAACTTTGTCTCAACGACTCAAAGGCTAGTTTAGAATGAACAGTATGAACACCGTACACGACAGCTGTAATTCGGACATGTATTGAGATAAAGTTTAATTTTCCTAGTTGCTCAGATAATTCTGAACAGTCTGTTCGTCGATATATTTGATGCTGATAGTACCTAAAACGTCTGAAATAAAAAATATTATCAAAACTGTTTAAAATCACGCATACTGATTACTTTCGGTAATAAGAGTTTAAGTTAAAATGTTTTTTAACCCCCGACGCAAAATTTATGGGTTATAAGTGTGACGTGTCTGTGCGTGTGTGTGTGTGTCTGTCTGTGGCATCGTAGCTCCCGAACGGATTGACCGATTTGGATTAAGTTTGTTTTGTTTGAAAGGTGAATTAGTCGGGAGTGTTCTTAGCTATGTTTGATGAATCTCCGTCGAGATATAAAGCAATTGTCGGGGGTTTTTTAAATTTAACATTTTTAATTTTATTAAGGTTTTACAAGCGTTTATGAATCATTTTTGACTAGTATGTTAGTTGTGAATAGTAGTTTTTATATCAGTTTGCTACCTTGGTTGTCTCTAGAACTGCCACCTGTCCCCATCATGGATGCCGGTGCTGGAGCTGAACGTGGAACACATCCAGCCGGAGCTGGTGCACAAGGACTTCCGTCTCTGGCTCACCTCCACACCGTCGCCCTACTTCCCCGTGGCGTTGCTGCAGAATGGTATGAACCATGAAACATGGCTTGATTTTTTTATGGGTATAAGAGCAGGCGAGCTACCTGATGGTAAGTATTCATCGCCGCCCATGGACATCTGGAATACCAAAGGAGTTGCAGATGCGTTGCGGAGCCTATTTAAAGAGAAGGGAAGGGAAGGAGAAATGAGAAGGGATTTGAGTGAGGAATTGGGCCTCCGGCGCTCCACTGAGTTCACAAATAATAGAATGGAATAATAGTTTATTGTTTACAGTCAGTGATAACCTAGTGATATGATCACTGAATTGCCAACTCAAAAGTCTCAAATCCAAGACCTCTGTCTTTTAAGTCATATGAAAATTTAAATACATACTATCATGTCTGTATTCCCCGAAGGGTTAGGCAGAGGTGTACTAATGTACACCCACATTTTGCTAGTATGTTTGGGACCCATGTAATAGGGGGCGGCGTCTTTTTTTTCACTTTTAAACTATAAAAATTAGTGCGTACTTTACCTTAATCAATATTAATATTTTCAGGATATAAAATGACAGTGGAGCCACCTAGGGGCATAAAAGCGAACTTGTTGAAGGCGTACATGAATCAAGTGCCGGATTTCACTGATTTTTTCAATTCACAAGATCCTAAAGTTCCTAATTTTAAGGTAAAATGGTAAAAAAGCACTTATCTTTTTCTAATGTACGTTTGGTATAGCAGGTCACATAGTTACCCTGTCACTACTGTGTTGGTTTGATTCCCAGCCGAGCAAATATTTGTGTTTTGACGTTTTTTTTCAAGTCTGGGTGTAAATAGCCTAGTAATACCTAGTATCTGCCTACCTGCCACTAACACTACCTAACAACTGCTACGCTAGAGGTCCTGGGTTCGATCCCCAGGTCGAGCAAAGTGTTATTGCGTTTTTTTATGAAACTCCCTGTAGCAGCTCGGAGTCTGGATTTGTGCCCGGTTAATGGCAATAGGCTCGCCTCCTATTACATGGGACCTAAGTATAACGAACTGTGGGTGTACATTAAGTACACCTATACCTAACCCTTCGGGGAATACAGGCGTGATGTTATGTTAATCTTTGTTTTGGGTGCAGTGGTTGCTGTTCGCCCTGTGTCTCTTCCACGGCGTGGTGCTGGAGCGGCGCAAGTTCGGTCCACTTGGGTTCAACATCCCCTACGAGTTCACTGACGGCGATCTTCGCATATGCATATCACAACTGCATATGTTCCTCAATGAATACTCTGAAGTACCACTTAGGGTGAGTTGTGCCTCTTATTTATTTAATTTAAAACGACAAATTAAACTATTTGACTGCCTCGTTAGTCTAGTGGTCCCAATCGCGACTGCTACGCTAGAGGTCTTGGGTTTGATCCCCAGGTCGAGCAAAGTGATATTGGGTTTTTCTATAAAATTCTCAGTAGCAGCTCGGAGTCTGGAATTGTTCCCGGTGAATGGCAATAGGCTCGCCCCCATTACATGGGACCTAAACATACCGGCGAACTGTGGGTGTGCATAAAGTACACCTCCGCCTCACTCTTCAGCGAATACAGGCGTGATGGTATGTAATTAATTACAAAGTTCATGTAAAATGTACAGTTTGTTCGAAATAAGTAAGCCGATCGGAAGTTGTCTGCAAGTGATTTAGAAGTGGTAAATTTTAATAGAAAGAGTTGGTGTAAAGATAATTAGAGTCGTATATGTTTCACATTTCTAATTATTTTGTTTACAAATTTCGATATTTATATATTAAAACACTTAATTAAACGATTTTATCACTGCGGTAGTTCGGAACGGCTAACTTCCGATCGGCTTACTTATTTCGAACAAACTGTAAAGTATGAACAATAAACAATCTAAAGTATAATTCTCGCAATGGAGGTTATATTCCAATTAAAAAACTATTAACACTCAAAATTTGATATTTTGGAAATCTACCCACTGGCAGACTGGATGTATAAGTACACCTCAGCCTAACCCTTCAGGGAATGCGGGCGTGATGGTATGTTATGTTCCAGATGCTGACGTATACTGCTGGCCATATTAACTACGGAGGTCGAGTCACTGACGACTGGGACCGACGCTGTCTGCTGTGTCTATTGGGAGACTATTACACTTTGACCGTGCTAAGTGAACGATATACTTTTGATGAAAGCGGCGCGTATCGGCAGGTCAGTGGAACTGTTACCATCACTGTCTTGACTTGTAAAAGACATCATAATCATAATGTCGACGACATTTTACCCAAAAAATTATGCCCACGATTTCAATTTCACCTTGTAGATTGGAAGCAGAAAGGACTCAATCCACACAATGGCCGAGTTAAATATGCCACCGTACTACTGTTAATATCTCGTAATGTATTGCAAAATATATCATTATTTTGATAGACTAAATAAAATATAAACTCTCCTATCTTTTTGTATTTTTTAGGCATTTTCCATGCAAAGATTATTAAGTTATTATTTTAGTGAAGGAAAAATACGACCGCGGGCAGGATTCGAACCAAGACGTCACCTCAAAGACGTAAATAAAATTAAAAAGGTGAAGGCAAATTTCGACATGGCGGGTAGGGGTCGCGGTGGCGTAGCGGTCATAGCGTCTGGTGTACTTAACCAGAAGACGTAGGTTCGAATCCTGCCTGCGGTCGTATTTTTCCTTCACTAAAATAATAATTTAATAAACTCTCCTGTCAATAATAAGGGTCAAAAATTAAAAAAAAAAAATAACTTTGTGTTAGAGAAATCACAGTTGAAACTTCAATCACTCAAAAGTGACATTGTGTGGATTGAGTCCTTTCTGCATCCAATCTACAAGGTGAAATTGAAATCGTGGGCATAATTGCTCATTAGTCTAGTGGTTCTAAGCACGACTGCTACGCTAAAGGTCCTGGGTTCGATCACCAGGTCGTTTTTCTATGAAATTCTCAGTAACAGCTCGGAGTCTGGTTTTGTGCCCGGTTAATGGCAATAGGCTCGTGGGACCTAAACATACCGGCGAAGTGTGGCTCTACATAAGGACACCTCTGCCTACCCTTTGGGGACTACAGGCGTGATGGTATGTATATGTAAGTATGTTTTTAAGTATCATTCAAAATAAATACGTTTCCCAATTGTACACAAGACCTGATTGAGCAGTGTTATTGGGTTTTTCTATAAAATTCTCAGTAGCAGCTCGGAGTTTGGATATGTGCGCGGTTAATGGCAATAGGCTCCGTATTACACCCGTAATAGCGGGCCGGTATGTTTAGGTCCCAACCTAAACACACCGGCGAAATGTCTGTACAGGCATCATCATCATCATCATACCAGCCAAATGAAGTCTGATGCTGAACGAAGGCCTCCCCCATAGACTTCCAGGTATGATGGTATGAAAATAAAGAGATTTACTGACTGCGACATTTGTTCCAGCAACAACCAGCGTTAAACATCGAAGAGTACACGAAGTATATCCGTACGCTGCCGCTCAACGACGACCCATCATTGTTCGGTCTCCATGGCAACGCGAACATCAGCTACGCTATGACGGAGACTAATACTTGCGTCTGTTAGTATGTTTCGATAAATAAAACCGACTTGCTGGATTGCTTCACTAAATAATAATGTATTCACAGACTTAGAATTAGAATATGTGAATGAGAAGAGATTCTGTCAGATTCAGTAAAACATCGACTTGTAAAATTGTCTTTAAAAGACCTATTTACAGAAATACTAGGTAAGGTAATTTATTTAAGCTTTGTAAGCCTAATTGCTAGAGCGTCGGACTTGCAATCATGTGGTTGCCGGTCCGAAACCCACTCATTGCACTACCGACATGAATTCACTCGTAACACAAGCATTTAGCTTAGCACGAGGGGATAATAAGAATACTAGTAATGTGCGACCCACATTGCCAGTAAGCATGCCAAATGTATCATTATCATTGCCTCAAACTTTAGTGGGAACGCTTTTCTAAGGGATTACTCGGCAAACGAGCAGGCGAGCTACCTGATGGTAAGTAGTCATCGCCGCCGATGGAAATCTGCAATACCAAAGCAATTGCAGATACGTTGCCGAGACTTTTTAAGTTGAAGGGAGGGGGAAGGAGACAGGAAAAGGAAAGGGACTGAGGGAGGAATTGGGCTTCCAGCGCTCCAGATGCTTTATGTATTAACTGATTTCCACCAGTCACTCTGCGCGACCTCCAGCCTAAAGAGATCGTGGCGGCGGGCGGGATGACCATCGAAGCTATCATCGAACAAGCTGCGAACGACATCATCAAAGTCATGCCGAACCTGCTCGACACAGACCATATTGCTAACACGTAAGATATTTTTTTTAGGGATCCATACCTTCAAAAGGAAAAAAAGGATCCTGAAGGCAGGCCTTCAGGGTCCTTTTTTTTCCTTATGGCACACATGGCGAAGCGCAGCGCAAAGAATTTTCACTGTTAAACTATTATCGACATTGTTCGCGTTGAGATAATATAGAGAATCAATTAATAAGAATATTCTATTCTATTCTACTCGCATATTCTCGGGTAAAAATTTGCCTGACTTGTCACGCGTTTACAAAACTTCGCGAGAATGCTCTGTGCTGCGCTTCGCCATAATATGTGTGCCGGCCCTTATAGGATCACTTTATTGTCCGTCCGTTTGTTTCTCAAGACACGTTATCTTGGGAACGCGTGGAGGTATCCGAGTTAAAATTAAAACCACTAAGGTCTACAATTCCTTGAAGCAGTGAAAAAATACAAACTGATTAAAACCAACCCCGGTGTTCCCTCTCGCACCTACGTCGGGTTACGGGAGCTGTACATTCGTCAGCGGCCCCCGACTGAGTCTACTGCCTCCTTAGTCTAACCGTCGTAAGCGTTTTGGTTCGATTCCCAGGTTGAGCAAAGGCGGGGCAACGGCTAGTCGTAAAATGTACAGTTCTATTCCGGTTGGAAACATTTTATTTTTAAAAACTTGCTTGCTTACATAATTAAGCGGCGGTAGGCGGTAGGCGGTACAAAATTAGGCGGCTAGGGCGTCGGACTTGCGATCACGTGGTTGCCGGTTCGGAAGCCACACATTGCACTACCGACGTGAAATCACTCGTAACACAAGCATTTAGTTTAGCACGAGGGGTTAACAAGATTACTAGTTATGAGTGACCCACGAGTTTTTTTTTTAAAAAAAGCAAACATTGTATTTCTACTTTAACTTATTACTTTCTAACAGATATCCGGTGTCATATAAGGAGTCTTTGAATACAGTGCTCATACAAGAGGCCAACCGCTACAACAAGCTTCTAAGCATCATCAACAACTCATTGAGGTAAGTTATAATTACTGAATCATCATCACCCTATACTCGGCCACTGCTAGACGAAGGCCTTTTCTAGTGAACGCCACAGAGCCCGATCTTCGGCTTAAAATGAATGGAGCTACTTAAAATCAGACCAAAGATAGCGTGTTTATTACTCATTGCAACTGTCATTTTCCCTTACTGTATAAGGGAGCTGATGATATGGGGTGTTAGCTGATAGGGTGCTAACTAATAGAATAGAATAGATAGATAGATTATTCTTTATTGTACACAAGAAACAAAATACAAAACAAACGTAGTAAGTAGGTACAATTGGCGGTCTTATCGCTAAAAGCAATTTCTTCCAGACAGCCATTGGGTGGACAAGATTGATTAAAAGATAATGGGCTGTTGCAGGTGTATATAGTAAATAGAATGCTAGATGATGGGGCGATGATTGGGGTGCAAGCTAATAGAACCCAAATGAATGGGGTGCAAACCTTTGCTGATGCTTGCTAGCTTGTAGGGTGCTTACTAATGGGATGCTAGCTTATAGTGTTTACTGATGCGAGTGCTAGCTGATGCAGTGCTAGCTGATGCAGTGCTAGCTGATGGAGTGCTAGCTAATGGAGAGCTAGCTGATAGGGTGCTTACTAATGGGATGCTAGCTTATAGTGTTTACTGATGCGAGTGCTAGCTGATGCAGTGCTAGCTGATGCAGTGCTAGCTGATGCAGTGCTAGCTGATGGAGTGCTAGCTAATGGAGAGCTAGCTGATAGGGTGCTTACTAATGGGATGCTAGCTTATAGTGTTTACTGATGCGAGTGCTAGCTGATGCAGTGCTAGCTGATGCAGTGCTAGCTGATGCAGTGCTAGCTGATGGAGTGCTAGCTAATGGAGAGCTAGCTGATAGGGTGCTTACTAATGGGATGCTAGCTTATAGTGTTTACTGATGCGAGTGCTAGCTGATGCAGTGCTAGCTGATGGAGAGCTAGCTGATGGAGACCTAGCTGATAGGGTGCTTACTAATGGGATGCTAGCTTATAGGGTGCTTACTGATGGAGTGTAAGCTTATAGGATTTTACTGATGGAGTGTTAGCTGGTGGAGTACGAGCTAATGGAGAGCTAGCTAATGAAGAGCTAGCTAATGGAGACCTAGCTGATAGTATGCTTACTAATGGAGTGTTAGCGCATGGCTTCTAGCTAATGGGGTACCATCTGATGGAGTGACAATTTAAAGGGTGTTTACTGATGAGGTGCTAGCTCTTAGGCTACTAATTAAAGGGATTCTGGTCGATAAGCCGCAAACTGTGTGATTTATTTATTTACTTCAATTATAACGGTACATACCAATTACAATAATTGAAGATACAGAAAAACTTATATTGAACTAAGACCGATCATACATCCCTCTCGCACACCTTCAACAGCTTTGCCCATCCGTCCTCAAACAGGAAATCCAGGAGATCGTTGATTGTGCGCGGTGTTGGGGATCATAATCCTATATGAGAAGAGTCTCATACGCAAAAGCAAAAGATATTCGCTTCAGACTACTAATCCCAAAATCTGTAGGCCGCAATAGTATAAACCGCCTACATCAAGAAAACGCTAAGAATTCCAATATGTGCATAATTCTAGTTTATTATAATTGTAATGCTTGTTCAGGGATCTCCTGAAAGCTCTCAAGGGTTTGGTGGTGATGTCCGAGGCCCTAGAGAACATGGCCAACAGCCTCTCCAAGAACCTGGTGCCACTGATGTGGAGCTCCAAGGCATACCCATCATTGAAACCACTAGGTAATCTTGTCTTACTAATTTTAGACATTGCTAGTTTTCTAGGCGTAGCGACTACATACCTGCACGTATCGACTGTATATTTTCACGTAGGTAGATTAAGCACACTGTTCACCGATAAGTTTAGAAAGTAATACGCACGCGCCACATTAGTATATAAGGTTTTTTTTACTCAAATAAATCAGACAAAATACCATCTCGTGTCTCACTTCTTCTCTTGCCAATATACTGGCTAACTAGTCATCATCATCATCAGCCCGATGCTGTCAACTGCAGGACCAAGGACTCTTTATGCATCTCATTCATTCGTGCTCTGGACTGCTCTTGTCCATTTCTTCCCTGCTGCCTTCACTATGTCGCCGTACCATCTAGCCGGGGGTCGACCGGCACTTCTACGACTGGTCCTCGGTTGCCAATCGAGGGTCTTACGACTCCACCTCCCGTCCTCTCTACGACATAGTTTTCTTGAACTCTTTATGATTTTAAGTAGGAGAACTCTCTATCTTTTTGTATTTTTTAGGCATTTTCCATGCAAAGATTATTAAGTTATTTTAATGAAGGAAAAATACGACCGCGGGCAGGATTCGAACCTGCGTCTTCTGGTTAAGTACACCAGACGCTATGACCGCTAAGCAGCTTAGCGGTCATAGCGTCTGGTGTACTTAACCATTGGTGTATTTTTCCTTCACTAAAATAACAGGAGAACTCTCTGTTTGAAAGATTTTCTCACCGGTGTGGGAAGTGTTCGAACACCCAGCAGACTAGCGTGGTGGATTATAGCTGCCTTTAGCATGAATAATATTTTTCGTTAGTCTAGTAGTCCCAAGTGCAACTGCTACGCTAGAAGTCCTGGGTACGATTCCCACGTCGAGCAAATTTTTATTGGGTTTTTCTATGAAATTCCCAGTAGCAGCTCTGAGTCTGGATTTGTGCCCGGTTAATGGCAATAGGCTCGCCCCCTATTACAGGGGACCTAAACATACCGGCGAAGCGTAGGTGTACATTAGTAGGTACACCTCTGCAGAACCCTTCGGGGAATACAGGCGTCATGGTATGTATGTTATGCTATAACCATATAGCTGAACAAAAGAAAATTCAAATTGGTTCAAAAATAAGAAAGCTATAAGTATTTTCATTATAAGTGCGACAGAGGCAACTATAGTAAGTTGTGACGTCTTAACGTGCGGGCGCCATACAAAGCGTATACTAACACTCATTTTGCGGGAAAGAGACAGAGCATCTCCCTTCTATCCCCACCAAAAACATCTTAGACCTTAATTGGTTGATTTCAAATATTATTAGTATGACAACATACCATCACGCCTGTATTCCCCGAAGGGTTAGGCAGAGGTGCACTTAATGTACACCCACAGTTCGCCGGTATGTTTGGGTCCCATGTAATAGGGGGCGAGCCTATTGCCATTCACCGGGCACAAATCCAGACTCCGAGCTGCTACTGAGAATTTCATAGAAAAACTCAATAACACTTTGCTCGACCTGGGGATCGAACCCAAGACCTCTAGCGTAGCAGTCGCAATTTGGGACCACTAGACCAACGAGGCAGTCAGTTATTAGTATGAATTATATATTTTTTCGAAAGTCATGTACAGTCGCCAGCACATCAAGTTATACAAAACTGACTAATTTCTCCAAATGATTTTAAACCTTAAATTGTTGACGATAAAGTTCAAAATCAACTGAGAAAAATTTTCATTTTGTGGTAACTTGATGATTGACCGTGCTTTAAATAATTCAAAAACCAGTGAATTCAAGACGAGAGTGAATAGGTATCTTCTAGGCAAGCGCGCTCCATCGTAGACCACTTCGATGCTTAACATCAGGCAGGTTGTGGTCAAGCGTAAGACTATCGGTGATTAAAAAAAAATACCCTATGTCCTTGACAGCTGCGTGGGTGAAGGACCTGTGCCTCCGCGTGCAGTTCATGCAGGAGTGGGAGCAGGGTGGCATCCCCAAGGTGTTCTGGATCTCTGGCTTCTATTTCCCCCAGGCCTTCCTCACCGGAGCCCTGCAGAACTACGCGAGGAAACACGTTATAGCGATCGATACTATCGGTTATGCGTTTGAGGTAAGCTTATGTTATATCGTATGGTATGTTAAGATGGTTTGGTCATGTAGAGAGAATGGATGAACGGAGATTGACGAAACAAGTATATATGGTGAGTATGGATGGACGAGTTGGAAGGGGAAGACCTCGGTGAACGTACCGCAACCAAATTGCAGATGTTCTTAAAAAAGTCCAGGTTCCGAGCACCCTAAACCGACGGTCATGCGTGAAGAGATTAATGAATGTAGATGAAGCGAAAGTAGTGTGCCAGGATCGTAGCAAGTGGAAATCTATAGTCTCTGCCTACCCCCATGGGAGACAGGCGTGACAATATGTATGTATGTATGTTATATCGTATCGTAGTAGATAGTAATTTAATTTGTAATTTTTGACAGAATCCTCTGTTATTTGCCACAATATCCTTTATGTTATTTTAGTGAAGGAAAAATACGACCGCGGGCAGGATCCGAACCTGCGTCTTCTGGTTAAGTACACCAGACGCTATGACCGCTAAGCCACCGCGACTCCCACCCGCCATGTCGAAATTTACCTTCACATTTTTAGTACGTAAAAATGTGTACTTAACCAGAAGACGCAGGTTCGAATCCTGCCCGCGGTCGTATTTTTCCTTCACTAAAATAACTTAATAATCGTTGCATGGAAAATGCCTAAAAAATACAAAAAGACAATATCCATATTTAAGCAGAAGTTTAAGTACCTACTCAGTTGTGAATAAGTTACCTATAGTTATCGGAATTCCTACTGCAATAAACCGTGAAAGACTGCCTCGTTACACCCACACTTCGTTGTGGCCATTTTTCTTTCTTTTGTTTTTTTTTTATAAAAAACTTACTAGCAATGTGGATCACACATTACTAGTATTCTTGTTAACCCCTCGTGCTAAGCTAAATGCTTGTGTTACGAGTGGGTTCACGTCGGTAGTGCAATTACTCTACCGACGCTTCATATTAACATTAACCGGGCACAAAGCCAAACTCTGAGCTGCTATGGAGAATTTCATAAACAAACCCAATGATACTTTCCTCGACCTGGAAATCGAACCCAGGACCTCTAGCGTAGCAGTTGCGCGTAGTACGGTCAGCAACGAAAGTTGCTGAACACCGCCAAGTTTTGAAACCCACACAGCACCAATACTTTTCAATAGATTCATTTAGGAAAAAAATCTTTGTCCAGTATGTAGAGCACGTACTACTTACCACATCTTTCGTAAGTAAGTTTTGGATGATAAATATGTTAAAGCGTTTTGAAGATTTCATCGTGTTCAGCAACTTTCATTGCTGAATGTACCACTAGACTAACGAGGAAGTTTACTTATTTTAAGAATACTAAATCATTTATTTGGAACATGCCCGTATTACGGTCTCTAGTTCCTTATTACACAAAACATTCATAACAACATAGACTATATATAATGAAAATAATTCTTATTAAGAACATAAACTTGCGGTTTTTTTACGGACCTTGTGTTATTGTCTCGCTAGGCGCTTGCGCAACCTCCTCAGAAGAAACCGGAGGACGGGTGTTGCGTGCGCGGCCTGTTCCTGGAGGGGGCGCGCTGGAACACTGGCGATATGGCACTCGAAGAAAGCAAACCCAAAGAACTGCATACGCGTACGTACATACATACCATCACGCTTGTATTCCCCGAAGAATTAGGCAGAGGTGTACTTATGTACACACACATTTTGCCGGTATGTTTAGGCCCCATGTAATAGGGGGCAAGCCTATTGCCATTAACCGGGCACAAATCCAGACTCCGAGCTGCTACTGAGACTTTCATAGAAAAACCCAAAAACAGGTTGCTCGGCCTGGGGATCGAACCCATGACTTCTAGCGTAGCAGTCGTACGTACTACGTTATGCACTATGCTGGTACTGAACTGTACAATAAACTCTTTTCAACAGAGATGGCGATCATTTATATGAAGCCGGAACAGAACCACAAGCTGCAACAGAATCTATACGAGTGTCCTACTTACAAGACGTTGTTGCGCGCTGGTACGTTGTCCACTACTGGGCACTCCACTAACTACGTCATGACCATCGAATTGTTCACGCATAAGTCGCAAGCGCATTGGATCAAGAGAGGCGTAGCTTTATTCTGCGCACTAGATTACTAATTAACTGACGCACATGAAAAAAAAAATTCGCAACCGCATTGGATCAAGAGAGGCGTGGCCTTATTCTGCGCACTGGATTATTAAGTCACTGACGCACGTAGTTGGCTCAGGGCAAAACCAAATACATGACAATAGAGTATTATTATATAGACGCAAAGATAGACGCGTATTATTATATAGAAACTTCAAAGCGTCCAGAATCATTACTGAATTCATAGTAAGAGGTTGTGTGTCGATATCACTTCCATCTATCTATTTATATAAAAATCAATGCCACTTTTCGTTGTAATTTTATAACTCAAGAACGGGCTCACCTATCCAAACTAAATGTTTAGGCTTTGTTCGGACTATTTAGTAGATGGTTTATGTGAAGTTTACACAAAATCGGTTGAGCGGTTCTTCATTCATCACATTTTTTGTAACAAATGAATTCAATAAATGGCGGATCATTTTGTTAATGGTGATTTTGCTGTCAAATTGAAACGAACACGCGGGCAACGCCGTGGGCGGAAAGTTAGTCCTGTATAAGTGTATAGCTCCACCGTCGTCGCCACACCATTTCGAAAACATACACCCAAAACTTAGTATTATTATATAGACGCGTTATTCACGAACATTACGGCTATCAAAAACAGCACAACTATTTAGATAGCGCCTATACGTGCGAAAAAGGGAAAGAAAATAAATGCCACCTCACGGTGTACCTGTTGTTAGAAAGAGACATATATACATTTTTAGTTACGTTACGATTAAGTGTTGTATTCTAATTGGTCTAGCGCAACGCTGGTTGGTGCGTAACTAAACGCGAATCGGGCAATTGCCTTGATTTCTTGTTGCCATTTTAGAGAGCGGGTAACGTATATATAGTTTATACATTGTTGGGCAAAACAATATATTTTGCATTGTGTCCACAATATGGCGCGTGACGGGTTAATTTTATAAAACGACGGTAGCCTAATGGCTAAGGCGTCGAGTTTGCCATCATCTGGTTGCCGGTTCGAAACCCACCCATTGAACTACCTACGTAAACCCACTCGTAATACAATCATATAGCTTAGCACGAGGGGTTATCAAGAATACTAGTAATGTGCGACCCACATTGCTTAGTAAGCTTTAGAAAAAGGATAGGGTCATATGTATTGTTTGTTTGTATGTATTATGTGTATTTATTGTTTGATACTTGATAACAAACAATTAGTGAGTTTGTTCGGCACCACCGGAGAAGTACTACCCTCCCACAGAATATGGAAGTTAAGTAGCAATATGCATACTGTTTCGTTTCGTGCGAGTGCGGAGCGATGGAAGTCCAATTCCTCCCTTAATCTGCTTCCTTCTCCTTTTCTCCTTCCCCTACTTTGACCTTAAATAGACTGCAACGCATCTGGAATTTCTTTGGTTTTGCCGATGCCCATTGTCGGCGATAATCAGGTTATTTTTGAATCAGTAATACCCTCTTAGGACAATATTACTAACAACAAACAACTGTTATTCTATGACTATTAACAAAACATAATACATTTACCAAAAAACTCTAAAGAATTCGTTGTACTATCTAACACTTTACCTATTTCCTTCTCCGCCGACTGGGGTGTTTCAAAGATAGGGTTATTTTGAAATCTTGATTTTTTTCATACCATTAGGTAATTTGGATTTGAATAGTTAAAAAATAGTTATAATTATAATAATATTGCCAAGGAGTTGAGCTAATAGAATGCTAGTCGGTTATTATTGTAAACTATTATAATTTATTGTTATATTTGGTTAATATTTTTATTATAAATAAAGTTATGGATACTTAATTTGTGTATCATTCCATACATACACTATTACGCCTGTTTTTCCCGAAAGGTGAGGCAGATGTACCTAATAATGTCTACCCTTTTCGATTACATTGTCCCATTACTGGGCACGGGTCTCCTCTCATAACGAGAGAAATTAGGCTATAGTCCAACATGCTAGCCTACTGCGGGTTAGCAGACTTCACATGCCGTCAAGAAAATCTCGGGTATGCTGGTTTCCTCACGTTCTTTTCCTTCACTGTTAAAACGCGTGATAATAAATTCACTGACGCCCGTACGTGTCCAAGGAGACCGAAACAATAGAAATTGCATTGTGTCTTGGGGCTTAGGCACATGACTTCGAAAAGTTTGAGGTGCGTGCTTTGGATTTGAACTCAAGAGTGAAAGTCAAAGTCACAGTTCTTTTTGCTTCATGTGTAATAGTTATTTGTGCAACAAGAGAGCAAAGTCGTTTTTTGCTGCGAGTGCTGATTTGGAATACTGAGCAAGCGAAGGATTCAACGATTGAATCACGAGCATAGCAAGTGATTCTAAAGTTGCCACATTACAAAAAAAATGGGCTGGTCTTTGTCTCTCTCTCTTTCTATTGTAATGGCGGGAAAGAGATAGTGTGAATGTTTCGAATTGTATAATGATTAATCCAAGGCTGAATAAGATATTCGCGGCTTTCTGAGAAACAAATTAAAAAGTTACTTTGTCTCACTCAGCAAAATCGCATTTTGCTCACTGATTTCAGGCAGCAAAATCTACATGTTTGAGCTACTGAAGTGAATTTTTTAAAAGCTTACTAGCAATGTGGGTCACACATTACTAGTATTCTTGCTAACCCCTCGTGCTAAGCTAAATGCAATTATACATTAGACTTGACAGTAATAGTTATATCAACACGAAAATCATATCAATCATATTGAGTTTATTTATATCTTATACAAAAAAATAAAAATAATCTGTGTGTTGTTTTTTTATCTATGGCCATTTTAGTCCATGTTTATTCGCGCATCCATAAGTTGCGTCGGCGCGCGGTGTTCGATTTTTATTAAAAATACAATCAAATCTTAGTACTTAGTACGCAATTCTCAGGTCATGTGTGGTTTCTATCTATGTAAGAACGTGTAGCGCTGTGTTCGTATTTGATGTGTTAAAATAAACTATTGTGATAAAAGCAGTTCATTCAGCTCTCAGTAAGTACTTCCATTTTTTTTTGGTGTTGGCGGGTAGTGCGAAAATTTGGCGCGCAGATTTGTTTTTTATTGCTACGGCTTATCCATCTACTATTTTGCGGAGAAAATCTTTAACATTAAGATATTATTATCGGGTAAAAGTAAAGCGAGTCACCCTCGGTTTTTGACGAAATCAATACTTTTACACCTGTCACCTCGAAGACGTAAATAAACAAAATGTGAAGGCAAATTTCGAGTTGGCGGGTGGGACTCGCGGTGGCCTAGCGGTCATAGCGTCTGGTGTACATAACCAGGAGACGCAGGTTCTAATCCTGCCCGCAGTCGAATTTTTTCCTGCATTATAATTACTTTTACACCTGTTTATCACTACTAATAAGTATGGTCTGCTCCACAAATGGTTACTTACTTATACACGGTATTGGAGAATTACCGACGACGATATGACTGTCTTTATGAGATATAGATACTTAGTAGGTACCTATAGATATTAGACGAGTGCAAGTGGAGTGTTCTTACTTTGGATTCACTTATAGGTACCCAAATATCTAAGACTATCTGTACGCTTGTACGCACGGCTACACATCAAGCTATAAAAAAAATAGTTTACGCTGGCTTCTAATTGTACGGCAAGCCTTTACAATGCGAGATCAGCTTAAACTCGATTTGTATAGGTAGACCTGTAGCCGTGTGTACATGCATCGCGCAAAAACTCAAACAAACAAACGACAAAACGAAATTGAATAAGGTTCTCACAGTTGTATTGTTGGAGGTCGAACTTTAAATCTGGTGCACGTTTCATGTTGATATGCCACTTAGAAGCCGAGTTATTGTAAGTAAATCAACTTGTAAAGACCATAAAAATTGACACAAATTTCAAGAAGATAAGTTTAAGAAGTTTATTTCTCAGAAGAATATACATTCGCTTATTGAGAAACATAAAAGTTGAATATAACTAAAATAAGAAAAACGTTAACTACAGAACACACACAAAACAACAACCCAATTTACGAAATCCCTGTCAACACTGATAATCTTGGACCTATCTATTACATAAGTACCTACTTATATATATTGAGATCAGGGCACAATCCTACAAAGGAATACTTCCAAAACTCTCGTAGGTAGGTACCACCCGCATAATGACTTACAAACTCTTTATCTCAAAACAACTACTTATCTGTTAGACTTGCATAAAACGTATCCATTTCTTATCAGGGGGGCTGAAATTATGTCTGTTATTAAATACATAGTTTTGGGCAAAGAGTATATAACCAAATTAAAAAAAAATACGTAGGTACCTTCGACACGAAGAAGAAGAATTCATAGGTACCTACTTAAAAGGCTAAGTTATTATTTTTTACCTGGTACCTAATGGTAAGTAGTCACCGCGCCCGTGGACGTCTGCAAAACCTAAGGAGTTGCAGATGCGTTGCCGAGGCTATTTAAGAGGATAGTATCCGCTCCGCGCTCCATACAAACGTAGTTTGGTCTTATCTTGAATATTAACAAATGAAAGTATTTGGAATTTTGCAGTAACAATCTTATCATTAAAATACGTGTTCCTGTAGTATACAATTTCATTTCAATATACGGTTAAAAAGTTACACGAGCTCAAAGATTGGCAATTTTCGTTGAAAAACGGCCCAACTTTATGCTAGTATTTCTCGACAATGTATCATTACAGAAATATTCTGATTCGAGAGAAACCCAGATAATATAGTGAATATATTTTTACAAGATTTTTTTTTACGTATTAACAATATTATAGGAGTAATCTCCAAAATTCGGAACATAAGAAATACGCGTGAAAATGTTGCAAATGTATTGTTGTTTCTCCTCTCGGGCACGCGTTCGCATCGCGAGGGATAGAGACAGCGACAACTGTGCAACATTGTTGCGTTCGCGAGGGACACTCCTCTTAAGAAAAAGAAAGGAAGGAGAAAAGGAGGAGGAAGGGGACTGAGGGAGGAAACAGTATGCATACTGCTATTTGACGCCGATATTCTGTGGGAGAGTAGTACTTCCTCGGTGGAGCCGACCCATTCATGCTAGCATTTAGAATTGAGATATACTAGCGCGACACTAATACAACTAAATAATTTTACATAAATATTATATACCACGCTAGTTTTTAGGCAATAGTGTGCCGATTAAAATGTGGGACGGCCGCCCACGACCTAGTTAAGTCGCTGTATCTGAAAGTTCTTGGATGTAGATAGCTTAAAAGCAGTCCTTATGAAAACCTATATTGGAGATCTTCGTAACTTTCGTACTGGTTGTCTTGTATATTCCGGTATATTTTATCATATTAAGCCGAAATAGAGAATGCTTTGACTAAATATTTGAGTGCTATTATTTTATTTAATCAGGTATAAAGTGGCCTATATATGCGAAAAGTTTATCTCATTGCCAAATTTTATTGTTCTGAGATTTAAATGTAACACACAAACGGAGTTAATTAGTTTGAAATAGCTATAAGACTAATCACGAATACAAAAAAAATACGATCTCAATTGCCCCAGTTCCCTACATCGAGTTTTTATATTAAAATTTATCACTGTAAGAGCACAGTTATGAACGCATTATTCTTTCGCATTTATAATATTTAACATGGTTGACAAAGTCGTTAATAAGTAGGTACTTAATTTACCCATATTATCAGTCAATAATAATAAAGAAATACTAGGTAGGTAAACGTCAATTAATACTTGAAAATTGTCTGATTTGAAACACTTTAGTAGTAGGTATAATAATAATAATAGTGATTATCGATGTCACCGTCCCGCATGACGAGAACCTCGTGAAGGCTGAGAGAGAGAAGCAGTTGAAATATCTCGACCTTGCTCACGAGGTGGTCGCCATGTGGGATGTGGACACGGCCATCATTGTGCCGATAGTCGTGACGGTCAATGGACTTATTGCGAAGAGCCTTGACCATCACCTCAGGCGGCTCGAGTTGGGTGGCTGGGTTAAGGGCCTGATTCAGAAGGCAGTACTCCTTGATACGGCGCGATTTGTGAGGAGGTTCCTGTCTCTGGGGCCCTAACCACCGGTAGCTTGGACCCTGTTTCCCATGCCGGTGGATCCCTATTTTTTTATATTTTTAAATATTTTTTTAATACTTATATGTAATGTATTTTATATTAATGTTGAAAAAAATATTTAGAAATAAAAAAAAATGTATATAAGTAAATAAAGGAGATAATAATAGTAGATCCGGCAGGCGAAACTTCGCAAGTAGTTTGTATTAGGTGATTCCAAGATTCAAAGAGAATATATAATATTCTTTGCCAAGATTCAAGCGGCAAAATTGCCGTTACAAAGCTCATTTAGAAGGTACTTACCTAAAGGACTAATGTCACTGCAATTGGATTCAATTTACAGTCTACATCAGGGGTGGCCAACACGAGGCCAGTGCGTCCGCGGACTACTAAACTACTACTAAAGGTACTACTAAAAGTACCTACAGTTAGTAATGTTTCTTTTTTTTTTAAAAGGCATGTATTTATTTGATCGTTTTAATTTGACTATATACTGCAAGCAAAAGAATCTAAACGGTCTTCTTTTCTAATGATTGCAGGTCTTCTTTTTAATTATTGATCCATGACTCTCCGAGTTTGTTTCGGCGTTTCTTGTCGTTAGATAGGAAACACCGGCGCCATCTTATTAAATATCGACTTGTAAAAGTGCCCTTAAAAGATGGATTTACAAAAAAAAGCATTTACCATTATCATTACAGACTGGAAATAAATATCTGTGGATCACACAAAAATTTTCTCTGGTGGGAATTAAACCCACGATACTCAGCGCATTATTATAGTCGAGATGTCAATCTGAATCGTTATAAAATCATAGTAATGATTTCACACGAAATTATTTTTAAGAAATTGGCCCTGCTAGCGGGAAGGTTGATTACCCCTGGTCTACATCTAGCAGTCGCTAATAGAATTAGTCTCACAGCACCTGGATTTAGCTTTTTATTGTACCTGTTGCAGTTTTCTTTTTTTACAAAGCTATTCCAATGTTCTGTTAATTTGGTTAGCTAGTTATTTCACGCCTGCCGTAAGGGCAAGGATCACAGTGCCAATTTGGATTATATTAAGGCTGCCCCCTATTACATGGGACCTAAACATACCGGCAAAATGTGGGTGTACATTAGTACACCTCTGCTTAACCCTACGGGAAATACAGGCGTGAAAGTATGTGTTTTCGAAAATTATTCATTTAGCTTTGGTATTGAAAATGTCCCTGGGCGGCGACTACTTACTTTCAGGTAGCTCTCTTGTTCGTTTGCCGAGATATCCCTTAAAAAAATACAATTTTACATAAGTATTGTGATATATACATTTACCTACACATACATACATATATTATAGATAGACTGCCTCGTTAGTCTAGTGGTCCCAATCGCGACTGCTACGCTAGAGGTCATTAAACATACCGGCGAACTGTCGGTGTACTTTAAGCACACCTCTGCCTAACCCTTCGGGGAATTCAGGCGTGATGGTATGTGATGGTACATACATATGTAACTGGTAACGATACAATTAGCTTTAATTACTACTTAGGCTTAAGGTCGGTTTTCGCATAAACCTTCGAGCCCCGAAACAATGACATTTAAAACTGAATTGGCACCGGCTTGTTGGACACTCTTTCTAAAGAGGATTATGGTAATTTTAATTTAGTCCTAGCATAAAATCTTACTAAAAACGCTTAATGAAGGCACCGCCATCCATTTAGTATGCAGGATTTGACCTATACATTGTTTTTACGATCAGGACTTTAACATGTGAACATTTCAATGGGCTATAAAAGTTCTTGAACATCTTGGGAACATCGCCATTTATTTACATAATTTTACCGTGATAAGTAGTGCCGATCAAAAGAAATAAAATTAAAATTGGTTCATTAATAAATTAGCATTTTTTTTTGTACAGTCATCAGCACATCAGGTTATACAAAACTGTAAAATTTCTCCAAATGATTTTAAACCTTAATGTTTTGACAATTAAGTTCAAAATCAACTGAGAAAATAGGTCATGGATTTTAATCCCAGGTAGAGCAAAGCGCCATCAAATTCTCCGTAGCAGCTCGGAGTTAGAAATAGGCTTTAACCGTTTAACATAGGACCTAAGTAAATACTAAAATGTGGGTGTACATTAAGTAGTACACCTCTGCCTAACCTTCGGGATATACAGGCGTGATGGTGAGTGACTGTTTGTCAATGATTTTAATTGATTTAAATTCTTCATCATAATCATATTCATATCCTTTTCCTAAATTATCTGAGGCCGGCACAGCATGTCCTTTTCTTCCGTTCATCCCTGTTAGTCGATATAAAATTCTTTGAAATTAAATTCCATGGTCCTGTAAGGTGTGTGGGTTAACTGTTTGTTTGTATAAACAGATGGGTTGACAACATTCAACCAACATTGTTTCATTCTACAGGAAATTGCCTTTCTCTCGACTAAACATACAATGTCCGATCCGTAATCCAATTAGAATTCAATTCATCTGCAATACCCACCAAATAGATATTCAATTCCACCTCATTCATGTATTTCTAAAATTACGTTTTTGGACCATAAAAACCTTTTTGGATTAAGGTTGATCATTTCGCTTCGGGCGCCAAATTTAAATATGTTTTTGGTTTCTCGCAAATTGGACATATAAAATGTATTCCAAGTTCATGCTTGTATGAATTTTATTGTGATATCAACCATAACTTATTCAAAACTGAGTACTAAAACTTTTGATACTTAAGAAAGAAAGAAGAAGAAAGAAGAAAGAAAGTTAAAGATAGTAGTGTAAATTGTAATTTTTTATAGTATATTTTTATCGTATGTGGTATTATTAGATGTTAACATTTCTAAAGATATAGATTCCATCATCATCATCATCATCATTATATCAACCTATCGCTGTCCACTGCGGAACGTAGGCCTCGACTATTTATTTGACAATAAAAATTTTTTTTTAAATAGTTACATACAGCTATAATAATTACGCGGTAGTACCGTACATTCTGATTAAGTAGGTGCAATCGGCAAAAGAGTAAAGTATCCAGAAACCTCATGACAACACGCAATACGTGTCAAACGTCGCATGCCTAACTCTTTTTCAAATAATTGATTGTGCAATTTGTGAAAATATGCCTATATAAAGTGAATACCTAACTGTTTTGCTGACCGTACACCCTATTGCATGCTGACCTTCCTTTATACAAGTTTGAACCGTACACTTAAAGCGTTGACGGTCACAAACCGCAGGTTTCTATCAGATAACAGAGGCCGTACCAATACGTGTTAGGGAGATAAATTTTTGGCTGTGAGAAAGGGATATCGCTATTTAATGTGTAGAGCGGCGTCTCTCTCTTTAAATTGCGTGATTATCGTAGTGTCACGTGGTACGGCTTACGGTCAGATACGCCCACATTTACGAGCAAGCTAAAGAGGTTTTCTACGCGAAATGTGGCTGCACTTTCGTGATTTTAGCTCTAAGGTGACAAGGTCTGTTTATCCTAGTTGTCCTGTTTAAGTTTACTGCTAAACCCTGTGGTCATTATAAACTGCAGGGGTTACTGTTGAGCTGCTTTATTTCATCTGAGCTTCGAATATGTTTATCTTGTTTTGGTGTTCAGAAAATCTTCATGCGACCTTGGGAGAAGGCAGAGTATGTCGGACAACTGGATTCACGACATTCGCTACCACCGTGACAGTTCTTATGTTTTTTTATGGGATAACTCGGCACACGAGCAGGCCAGCTACCTGATGGTAAGTAGTCGTCGCCGCCCATGGACATTTGCCACACTAAAGGGGGCAGATGCGTTGCCGAGCCAATTTAAGGAAAAAGAAAGGGAAAGGAGAAGGAAGCTTCGTGAAGGAAGCAAGGACGCTTCGTGTCTCGAGGTGGTGGTAATATTTCATGAGCGTTCGTATAAAGCTGGCAGTTGTGTCGCTCAAGCTTAGATTGAGCATGTGCTTGTTTAGGCTAGTTTATCAGTCTTCATTAACCCATAATTGTCCCATTGCTCCGCTCGAGTCAGCTCTTAGAATGAAACGGGTTAGACTGGCCTAATACAGGATACAAAGATCTCGCGATTCCGAATCCAAGCCACGACACCTCTTACTTTTGGAAGTCATATACCTATGCGTATTCATAGTTAATCATGTGCACTTAAGCGGTGAAGGCAAACATCGTGTGGGAACCTGCATGCCTGAGTGATTTTCTCGACGGAGTGCGAAGTCTGCCCGCAGAAGCTAGCGTGGTGGACTATAGCCTTATCTCTCTCTTTCGGAGACCTGTGCCCAGCAGTGGGACCATGTAATGGGTTGATGATGATAATGATTCTTAAGCGACAGAATCCTGCCACAAATAGTACCTGCTCAGAGATATTGTTGGTGTACAACTGTACACCTGTACTTTTTATGTCACGGTAGGTATTGTTGAGATTGTGCCCTCATGGAAAATTATGAAAACTAAATTAAAACTCGAGTGGTTCTACGAAGTCAGCTGAATATATATTTTTTTATTTCTATTGGATTTGAAGCTGGTGCCTAATTGCCGAGTGACCATTGTACGTCTTCTGCAGCCACAACTTTATTAATAAATGCTAATTAATTATAATAAAGAGAGGAAAATAGCTGCGAATATTTTTTTAAAGTGTTTGCGTGGGAATTTCTTGATAATGAAGTTTTAGCTGACTTATAATGAAATATTTCATCACTATACTTATTTGAAAGTAATGAAAGAAAACCGCTTTATATAAGTGAGGAAGTCTTTATGTTTCCGTTAAAACATAGTCATTTACAGCTACTAATTTCAGTTATTTATTTTTCACATATTTGGAAGACCAAATGGAAGAATAAGGAATTTAGTTGGCATTAAGTTTAAAAAACATTTAGCCATTATTAGGCGCCCACGTATGACACCTCATATTTAAAATTTGAAATTAACTATTTTGTATTTGTACAAAAATGTATATTATAACTAAATTAATTATCGCGATTGTTTCGTGTTATTGGAGGTATGTGCAGGGTTCATATTCGATATATTGCAATTAACCCTAAATCCATAGAATCGGGTGGTAGGCATTAATGCCTAGGTATATCTAGTAGGATTTACGATTCCAAATAGCCACAGAGTAAAATAAATATGTTAAAAAAAATAACACACTATTTGTAGTAACAGTTTGCTCTATGGCTGGCAATTTTAAAATGGAACGCAATACGCATGTCAATGGCTTGAAACTTTAGGGTTCCGCATAAAAATCACACAACCCACTTTACCTTAAAACTGAATAAAATTATAACTTTTACACTATACTTATTTTGCGGAGAGAGGTTTTTTAAGCCATTCTTTAATTATGGCGCTACGTTTCGTTTTGAGCGGCAAATTCATTATATTATCGGTTTATGCAAATTCATTATGTTATCGGTTTATGCAAATTCATTATGTTATCGGTTTATGTAAGTTGTTCGTCTGTATATCTAGGTATTATTATTTATATTCTAGGATCATGGCAGTAAGAATTGCGACATCAAGTATAACTTATTAAAGATTGAGTACTAAAACTGTTGCTTAAAAAGTACACGTAGCAGAAGTAAAGTAAAATAGAGGATTCGGCCAAAATTTACATTTTACGATAACTAACTAACGATACCTACTTAATTACGAATAATTAATCTTTAATTTGGCGCCCAAAACTAACTATCCGCCTTAAAGGATGGCTTTAAAAATGTCAAAATTGTTGCATTCTGACAGTTTTGTCTACGAATCTGTCAGTTCTTATGTCATTTAATGCCATAGGTCTACCATTCTGATACAATTGACTTAATAGACTAAGGCCCCAAGACCTATACATTAGTAAACCTCTGCCAAATCCTTGGGGGAATACAAAATATAAGCGTGATGGTACTATGAATGTACGGAACATGTGTTTTAAAATGGTGCTCATTTAGTGCCCATAGTTCGACCATTCTGATGACTTAATAGATTTTGTGCCCCAGGCTCTATACATTAGTAAACCTCTGCCTAACCCTTCGGGGAATATAAGCGTGATCGTACTATGAATGTACGGAACACAACGTTTTAAAATGGAGCCGGCTTTCCAGTTTAATATTCATGTCGTATGTGCAACAATGCTTGTCTGATTCGGCACTCTTGTCAGCCCTCACCCCTCTCATTGTTCATCAACTGTTGTCAAGTGTTTGAAAATATACGGAATGTGGGAACAGGAATTGATTAGGTATATAAACTTTTTCAATAAAAAATCTACCTTAGGTATACAATCTTCGACGTATCGCTGATAACGATGATCAGGAAATTATTTCGAGAAAAAATATTTTCTAAAATATTTAATTGAAACGGGCGGGCGTCGTACTTGCGATCATGCGGTTGCCGGTTCGAACCCCAACCATTGCACTACTGACGTGAACCCACTCGTAACACAAGCATTTCGCTTAGTACGAGGGGTTAACAAGATTACTAGTAATGTGTGACCCACATTGCTCGTAACTTTTTCTTTAAAAAAAAAAAAAAATTCGAAGTCTGTTGTATAATTTTGCCGTACAAAATTAAAAATAAATTCTCATCAAAAATCTTTTAGTCCAGTTACTTGTTTGCGAAATTATGATTTTACATGAAAATGTTTTTGGTGGTACTGTGGTGATCGGAGTAACACACCTTTTTATAATGAAACTATACTTTGTCCATTATGAGAACCGTTTTTTGACAGATGCCTTTGACTGCCTTAGAGCGTAGGTGTTCCAGATTACGTAAAAGTTAGCTTTGAAATGCGTCACAAAATAAATGTATTATTTACTTTATGATAATCAATTATCTTAATTATGATTCCTTGCAGACATTATAATACCATAAATGTAACGGATTTTCCAAAAAAAATGATTATTGTTAAGCGTATTAAATTTAGTTACATTCTACCACATTCTACCGTGTCTAGTGATGCAATCGAATGTATTCGCTGCAATCATTTTGAACAATGACATTAAATCAGTATCGGAAAATGGCATTCACTCTAATATCAACAAAATATAAATTAAACAATATTTTTGAAAAGAAATGGATGGAAAATGAATATTATATAAAAAATAATACAATCAGATGAATATTGTACATATTTATTTATTATTGGTCGTCGTTGCACCATTTTCGATATAAAGATTAAATTAAGAATAAGCAATCATCTATTTAATTCAAAAGTAGAACTGTTTGAGACGTCAGTCAGAAGACGACGTAACCTATATATTTTTTCTTAGGGCTTCGCCTTCTTAATAAACTGCGCTGCGCTACGTTCCCCACAGTACCTATACATTTTCTGTGATATGTTAATAAGTTTACTATTGACATCATATCCCGATAATTTTGTTTATATCTGGTATAATCCAAAAACAATTGCTATTGCAATATGTATGCATGTAATGCAATTGCAATTGCTTGCCTCGTTAGTCTAATGGTCCCAAGCGCAACTGCTACGCTAGAGGTCCTGGGTTCGATCCCCAGGTCCAGCAGTGTTATTGGGTTTTTCTGTAAAATTCTAAGTAGCAGTTCGATGTCTGGATTTGTTCCCGATTGATGGCAATAGGGCCTATATATATAAATGGGACCTAAACATACCGGCGAAATGTGGGTGTACCAGAACATCAGGTTATACAAAACTGTCAAATTTCTCCAAATGATTTTAAACCTTAAAATGTTGACGATTAAGTTCAAAATTAACTGAGAAAATTTGACATTTTGTAGTAACTTGATGTGCTTGCCACTGTACATTAATACACATCTGCCTTACCCTTCGCGGAATAGAGGCATGATGGTATAATATGTTATGTTAGTAACATTACCCTAAAAAGGAAACTTGAGAGGTATAAATAACATTGACATAAATGGTAGGAACACACTAAAAGGGTGGTGTTTGCTCTAACAATAACTTAATAACAAGTTCTGTTTGCATCTCGTGACGGAAGCGTCACTTGTTCCGTTCTGACGCGTCATTTGTTATGTTTTGTATACCAAACCATACAAAAACTTTGTAGTTTTTTATTGATTATTTGCGGCTATGCGACCGCAGTCTGTCTATTTGTGATGGACAATAATTGTAGAGTTAGAGTTCATAACTAGTTCATAACCCTGCCACCCTGACCGCCTCATTAGTCTAGTGGTCCTAAGCGCGACTGCTACGCTAGAGGTCCTGGGTTCGATCCCCAGATCGAGCAGTGTTATTGGGTTTCTTATGATTCTCAGTAGCAGCTCTAAGTCTGGATTTGTGCCTGGTTAATGGCAATAGGCTCGCCCCCTGTAAAATTGAACCTAAAAATACCGGCGAAGTGAGGGTGTACATTCTTACCCTTCGGGGAATACAGGCGTGATAGTATGTTATGTTACTAAACCCTGCTCATCATCATAATCATCAACTCGTTTATTTTATTTTTTTAATCGTGTTTAAATAATTGTTGTTTTTTTTTGTGTTTTAAGTTTTGTAATAGTCTTGTAAGTCTCATCTTGTTTTGCAGGAAATAAATAGTTTTTCTTTCTTCTTTCTTTCATTTGTGGAGCGCCGGAGGTCCAATTCCTCCCTCAGTCCCCTTCCTTCTTCTTTCTCCTTCCCCTTTCTTTTTAGGGTAGTCAACGCGCGAGTGATACCCCTGGTGTTGCAAGCGTCTATATGCTACGGTTACCGCTTACCATCAGGTGGGCCGTATGGTTGTTTGCCACGTTTGTACCATAAAAGAAAAAATTTTACTCCACTGCTGGGCACAGATCTCCCTTCAGAATGATAGAGATTAGGCTATAGTCCAACACGCTAGCCTACTGCGGGTTGGCAGATAAGCGCGCCATTGAGAAATTCTCTCAGGCATGAAGGTTTACTCACGATGTTTTCCTTTATCATTTTAAGCGAGTAACCAATAATTTAATTAATAATACGAAATCAAGATCTATGACTTGGCAATCCAATGGTTATATTACTAGGCTGTCAATTCATAAACCCTGCGGCTACTGTAAACTGCAGGATTTCCTTAGGGGTGAGCTCCCTTTTGTATCTTTAAGGTATGTTTGAGCATTGCGCTTGTGTATTAGCGGTATGTAATCCCCGAGAAGATGAAATGAGTGAGAAATAATGAATGATAAATGATGAATGGTGAATGATGAAGGACCTTTTCAACCGACTTCAAAAAGGAGGAGGTTCTCAATTCGTCTGTATCTTTTTTTTTTGTATGTTTGTTACGCGATATCTCCGCCAATTGTGAACCGATTTTTATTATTGTTTTTTTGTTTGGTAGGTCATACTTCATCGGTTAGGCAGTTTTGAAAATATCAACAAAAGTCTAAAAATCGTTTACATCGATGATATTATTGTTTACTCTGAAACATCGCTGTCTTATTGAAGCAGTGCGATTAGTTGGCTAATAAGTACATCTAAACAAAACTTTCCACTAAAAATTACAAAATAAAATTACTTTTAACAAAAAAGTTAAACCGCCTTCAAAAAATAATAAAATAATTTTGTCTACAACAGTTTGGGAAGTCGGTGGCAAAAACAGAAGACCCACTCAAATAGAAGTCACCGACTTCCCAAACTGTTGTAGACAAAATTATTTTATTATTTTTTGAAGGCGGTTTAACTTTTTTGTTAAAAGTAATTTTTACAAGAGTAAATGTTTATATTTTCACTACACAACTAGATACATATATCATTTTTTTTAAAGCTTACTAGCAATGAGGGTCGTATATTACTAGTATTCTTGTTAACCCCTCGTACTAAGCGAAATGCTCGTGTTACAAGTGGGTTCACGTCAGTAGTACAATGGGTGGGTTTCGAACCGGCAACCACAGAACCGCAAGTCCGATGCCCTAGCCATTACGCTACCGCCGCTTAAACATATTTATTTATATACATACGGTATACATGCATGCAGGCCATTACTGAGCTTCGTATTGTGCATAAGGTTCTAATTATTGTTATGGTGCTTCTAAACCACAATTATGATAAAAAACGTAAATGTCAATTATTGTACATTCACAAAGGAAGAGCTTATTATACAATGCAGTCTTTGTTGTGGAAGTAATGTTATTAGATACGTGTGTTGCCCGCGGCTTTGTCTGTGTTTGTAACCGTTGTCTACTTACCTAATTAGCTATGTCTGGATCTCGGTCTGATACTTGTTAAGACAATGTCTAAGATTAAAACAAATATATCTGCGAATTGTTAGTGCCTGAATAATAGCCGGGTAGGTTCTAAGGGGTTCATTTTTTAAATACTAACACGCCTGTATTCCCTGAGGGATTAGGTAGAGATCTACTGATGTAACCCACACTTCGTTTAAGTCCGATGTAATAGGGGGCGAGCCCAAAAAATCCAGATTTCGAGCTGCTACTGAGAATTTCATAGAAAATCCCCATTAACACTTTTTGACAAAATATTAACTATGTCATCATACAACCGGCGCGTGTGTATGATAAGATGTTTGAATGTGAAAGAAGCGAATAAGATTTGCAAGAGTCGTAGCAAGTGGCAGTCCAAAGGTTCTGCCTACCTCTGTGGGAAAAAGGCGTGAGTGTATGTATGTATGTGTTAACTATGCTGCGGTCAGCTTCCAGTCTACCCGATGCGGCCAGCAACTGCCATCACTCCTGCGTAACCGTAGTAGTACTAGTGCCTGCTAACATGTCTACATGCCAGCATGAATGGGTCGCACGACCGGGGAAGTATTACCCTCCCACAGATATCGGACACAAGTACCAGCATGCATACTGCTTCCTTTCATACAGTGAGTGTGGAGCGCCGGCGGTCCAATTCCTCCCTCAGTCCCCTTCCTTCTTTTTTTCTTCTTTTGCTTCATTTTCCTTAAATAGGCTCGGCAACGCATCTGCAATTCCTTTGGTTGGGTCATAGGCGGCGATGAATACTTACCATCAGGTAGATCGCCTGCTCGCTTGCCGAGTTATCCCATAACTAGAGCCCTACCCTAATTTCTGAGCTATTTGATGGGTAGAGGTAGGGTAAATGACAGGTATTTCTGGCTTCCAACAATTGTCTGCTCTCAATATGGGTTGAGGTACGGAGGGCTGTGTCAAGATTATTCATCAATCTATAGACTGAAAGAACCCTCCAAGCTCCTCTAAAATATTACTAAAGATGGAGACAAAAGGTTTTGAGCATTTCACATGACCTACACAAACGTCTTGCTGATCTGGTATCGTTGTGCGACGGGTCGTTGAGCTCCCTATAAAATGGTTGAGCTACACGATGACTGATGTATACATGCCGTTAGGACAGGTCAACTCAAAGCTGCTATGGCTCTTTCTTCAAAAGGCCTGTTGAGATTTTGCCGTACATTGTAAAACTCGCATATCTAATAATATAACTATTGTCTGGACTTTAAAAGGGACCATGATTCTCTGAGTTTGTTTCGGCATTTCTTCTCAGAGGTCGTCAGATAGGAAATGTCGGCGCCATCTAGTTTAAAAAAAAAGAAAAACATCGACTTGTAAAAAGTGTCTTGAAAGATCTATTCACAGAAATAAATATTGTTTATCTTTAAAGAGGAGTTCATGCCTTCGTAATAAGTACGCATATTTGTCTGTGTGTTTAAAAAAATGCTTTTTCAACAAAATTAAGTTTAACCATTATTAAACAGACAGACCTGACCGTAATTATTTATAAGTGTGGTACTTTGTTTTACGTAATGTCTAAATATCTACACGAAAATGAGCTTTAAAAAGTTATTGGGAGTAATTATCATTAATTTTGACCCTTCACATCGTTATCTAGGATGTTTGACTGACTACTCCAATTATTTTTAATTGTAAGCTTAAAGTACCTAGGTAGGTAGATACCTACTTGTTTTTATTAATTTTGTAAAAACATTTTTTTTTTAAAAGCTTACTAGTAATGTGTCACACATTACTAGTATTCTTGTTAACCCCTCGTACTAAGCTAAATGCTTGTGTTACGAGTGGGTTCACGTCGGTAGTGCAGTGGGTGGGTTTCGAACCGGCAACCATATGATCGAAGTCCGATGCCCTAGCCATTAGACTACCGCCGCTTTCGAACTACTGAATTTGGAACGATCTTGAACTTGCGCCATCATCATCAAATCAGTCAAAAGAGGTAACTAAAGGCCATTCCACAAGTACCTTGCGATTTTTTTTATTTTTCTGCTGCCGCTGAGTCCCTAGGCTTGTCCCTCGTAGTCGTATCCTTAGTCGATGATCTAGTGACCAAAAGTTACAAGGCCAAGACCAAAAGTTATGCAGAGGTGTACTAATTTACACCCACATTTCGCCGGCATGTTTAGGTCCCTTGTAATAGGGGGCGAGCCTATTGCCACTAACCGGGCACAATGGATTTGTCAACTCGGAACAGAAAAATTCATAGAAAAATTCAATAACACTTTGCTCGACCTGAAAATCGAACCCAGGACCTCTAGCGTAGCAGTGTCGCTTGGGATCACTAGACTTATGAGGCAGTCTTATATGAGTCAGAAATTATGTTTTTTTTTTATAATACGATCAAGCTATACAATGACTGAGGCATGCATGATGCCAGCGGGAATCGGGGACCTAGATTCAGATCTGGATATCGAAGTTAGATATCAGAAATGTATGGATTCGACATAATTTCATCACGTGACATATCGAAAGATTATGACAATTCCATACATTTCAGATTTATCTAACTTCGTTTTCGATATGGAAATGTAACATTGTCTAGGCCCCCCGGTTTACTCAAGCCGCTGAAACTTTCATTAGCAAACTAAAGATTGGATTTATGCCCGGTTATTGGCAAAAGGTTCGCCCCTAATTACTTGGGACCTAAACATATCGGTGTAATAAATAATATATAGTGGCTGTAATAAGTACACTTCTGCCTAACTTTTCGGGGAATATGGTTACTTACTTATGTTAAACTGCTTATTTTTTATAAATTTTAGCATTGAATAATACGAAATGTTCACAAAGATATGAATTTTCTAATGAAAGAAAATTTCGAGTGAAAGAAAAATTCGATAGATGTTACTGACGTCGCCTGAAGACGTAAAATGTGGAAGAGAAATTCGACATCACAGGCAGTGGTCTCGATAGCTTAGTTGGTAAAGCGTCTGGTGTACTTAACAAGAGAGTCGCAGGTTCAAAACCTGCCTGAGATCGAATTTTTCTTCTCACTTGAAATTTATTTTTAATAGAAAATCCATATCTTTGTGAATACTTATGTAAAGTTAATTAATTCGTATAGCAAGGAACAAAAGTGTGCCCTTGCGATTAGAATTTGCTTTGAAAAAGCTAAGTAAATACAAAATGGCTGACAGCAACTTTGTATGAGCAATAACTTTTTATCAGTCGCTTACAGACCACAGAGTATAATATTATTACTCTTCACGTAGTGTAGTTAAACCTTTGAGTTTATCTCCAGTTACATATGGAAGTGTTTATTTGTGTAAATAAATATCGAGGGATTTAGTTGTTTGTAAGGTTTGGAGAGGTCAGATTATGGGTTAAAAAGTAGCAGGAAAAACCTTTTTAACACTGAATGGACTATCAGTTCTAATGAGCCTGATGATAAATTCGTGATTTAAAAGACTGAAAGAAAGAAAAGTTGTGTTTAATAAAAATATTTTCATAAGAACATACATAAGTTCATTTATAATGAGATACAAAGTAATATCAAGTTCCAGAGTGTTGAAGACAATACAATGATAGGACTGTAGATAATTTAAGTATATTAAATTAGACTGTATTTACATGCTTCTTGAGTTTATTTTTTATTACACTTATAAAGTTAAGTTATTAATTATGCAACGCATGGATACCAGTGCACGAACTGCGCTGTCAACACAATATTTATCTACATTTATTAACTGAATCAACGTTATCAGCGTCGCGGGTCGGGAATATAGGTATCCACACTTCATCAATTATAGGGTAACTATCTTCTGCACGCTACTTCGTCGGCGTGTAATATGTTTCCCAATCCTGTGGGAATTACCCAAAATATCGTTATAAATTAAAGCCTATATGTAATTCTGATGTATAAACAATAGTGCTGTAAAGTTTCTTCAATATCCGTTCAGTAGATTTGCGTGAAAGAGTAGGTAACAAAAATCTATCCATCCATCCATCCATCCGTCCGTCCATCCATCCATAAATCCTCATAAAGTTTCACATGTATAATATTATTATTAAGTAGGAAGTAGGTTAGGATCTGTTCAAAAATAAAGTACTTACCTATTTATATTACATACTTAATTAGAACGACAATCGAATACCGAGTACTCTATGTACTAAGTATCGAAAGAAGAAAGAAAGAAAGAAAGTTTATTCAGACAATCAAACAGAATAAAATAAAATATAAATAAATAAATCAAAGAACATTATCTTGTGAGATGTCAGAATGGTCCCTATCTCAGCACTATGCTGCAGCAAGCACATCTAGCTGTAGCGCTGATATTCTGACAGGGCCCGCTGATGACGCCAGGGACAGTTTATATAATGATAAAAAAATAATAAAAATAAAAACAAAAATAAGAATTGATATATAAATAAAACTATAATTAAACCAGGGTATGTACCGAAGATGCAAAAAAAATATATATTTAAAAAGTATACCATAAATTTCTAATAAAATTTTACGTGCAACAACTCATTCACGTCTCAACTTTGTTTGTCTATGACAATGTCAAAGTGAGCGAGAGCGAGAGTTCATATCGTTCATTTTTATGAATATGGCGTCTCGTCTAAGTCGTGTAAATAAATAGTATCGTTAGTGTATTACCAGTCAACATGTAAGTATAGCCAAATACTTGTTATTTGATTGTTCCCAAAATGGTTTGGATATCGAGATAGCCTGGATCCCCGGTCACTCGGGAATTGTTGGCAATGAGTGCGCTGATTCTTTAGCAAAGTATGCCACATCGAATCCGGTTGATCGAAAGCACTACATGGTTCAACTACGATTTGCGGGATGGTGCCAAGCCTAAGTTATTTAACTCGTGGACTGAAACATGGAAGACGACCTCTAAAACCAAGGGCAAATACTATGCAGCTATCCAACCCGATATCCAACGCAGGCCTTGGTTCTTTAAATGCCCTAAACTGTCGAAGAGAACTGTTTCGTCACTCTGTAGACTGAGACTCGGACATGGTTGTAGCCCAGTGTTCCTGAATAAGATCCATGTTCGGGATAGTTCCCTGTGCGAGTGTGGTCTTGCGGACGGCA
Source organism: Subacronicta megacephala (assembly GCA_958496365.1). Classification (NCBI taxonomy): domain Eukaryota; kingdom Metazoa; phylum Arthropoda; class Insecta; order Lepidoptera; family Noctuidae; genus Subacronicta; species Subacronicta megacephala. Next base: position 11,821,790 of record OY292528.1, read on the forward strand.
CACTAGACCATATTTTATTTTCTTGCTCCTTATACAGCAAATCTTTCGACCTCTATCGAAAACTTCCCAAGTGTAACATCCCTCTCCCAACCAATTTTTATTCCCTTATCTCCCACTTCTCTCCTAAATTAATAAATATTTTGGCTACATTTATAAATGAAAACGATCTTAAATTTTAACTGCTAACACTAACATCTACTTACCACGAAGTCAAAAGCTCGACGGTGGTCTTTAGCGAGTCGCCGTCTCAACGTGACACTGGCAGAATAGCCGCAATCGGCTCAATTGCCACAAAAAAAAAAAAATCTAACTGTCTTCGGCTATAATAATTAAAAAACAACATCATGGTGCGGTTTGTGATTGCAAAAACACAAGGTCAGCGTGGTGGACTCTGTCTTCAATCCCTGTAAATGTATGAATTTCATAGAAAACCCAAATAACACTGTTTGACCTGGGAATCAAACCCGGGACCTCTACCATAACAGTCGCACTGAGGCAATATGTGCTCAATGAGGCAGTTGATTGTTACAAATCTCGATAAGAATGGCAACCCATCCATGAATTGAACGCGGGAGCCTAGTCAAAGTTAGCGTAACGTCAGCGTAGTTAATAATAGGCATGATGACAGTAAGCAAGAATTACTAAAATAATATGTTCATATACTGGAATATAATTAATATGTTTAGAAAAGAATATTTATTTTTATTTATAAGACGGGATTATTAATTTATTTGATAAAATAAAACTACAAAATATACTAGTCCGCCATGTTCAGTTGAACACCAATCAGATTCAGTTACGTCACATCTATGTTGAACTGTCGCTGTCACGTAAATTTCGTACGAATTTCGACGATCTCCGCGCTTAAAATTGTTTATTATGTATTTCCTAATTGTATATTACTTAGCTTTTGTCCTACAACTTGTGTAAGAACTTATTAAGTAATGGAACAAGGGTTTACCAAGGCAAACAACTCTAATTTGCCCAGAATTGATTTGTTAATGCTGGGACAGTTCCCGGTATTAAACAAAGAGTTCTGTTCAGCAGAATTTAGAAATGTTAAAACTACAATGTAAGTATTATTTATTATTATTTGTATTATACCTACTATAATTAAAAAATAAAATCATTTTTAAAAAGCACAGCTTCGTATGTTTAGTTTTAATAATGTTTTGATTTGATAAAATATGCTTTCCTATCGATTTCTTTGTTTTAGATCCTTCAGGCCATCTTATGGGGACGACGCGATTAGCTACGTTCAGTTAAAACGCGATGGAAATCTATGTACTTATAGTTAAATCAAAAATCTGCCCAGAACACAAGGTCCACGCGACGTTATATGCAGTGACGTTAATAGTTGACGAAGTAAAGGAAGAAGTTATATCGGTAGCATGCCATGACTGCGTTGCCTCACAAGGAGGCTGCAAACATGCCATTGCATTTCTCATGTGGGTCCATCGTAGGAGTGAAGAACCGATTATTCAAGTAGGTAATTTACGATCCATTCGGCGAGGCTCAGGCTCAGTCAGTGTCTCGCCTCGTAAGTTACTTGAATAATTGATTAAAAATTTAATGTAATAAAGAAAATCTATCGGGTAAAATCTCTCGAGCTATCTATGAACTTTATTTTAGTAAATAAAACATGATGTCAAATCATTTTCGGTTTTATTATTTTAAGAATAAAATCGAAAATGGAAGATAAAATTACAAAAAAATTTCTTTGTGAATTTATTCTATCGAGCCAACTTTATCAAATCGTGTTTTCCTTGTATGTGTTCCCTAGAATATATACTCAACAATATAAATTTATTTTCTCAGATTTTAATTTTTTTATTTACTACTTAAAAAAAAACATTTTTATGTGGGCTTTGCAGTACCACCCGGCCTTAATCTCCTATTGTATACGATGTCAAAACATAGAAGTGACGTCATAAGCAGACGCCATGACACCAGGGACCGTTTTCGCGCTAATTTAAAAACATTGAATTAAAATCGCATTTTTGTATCAAAAACCTTTTTTAATTGCAGAAAAAAATTATTTTTCGGAAATACATATACATAAGAATATTTTAGATCAGTTTTTGAAAATCAATCATCATATTATGTTGTTCAATTGATTACTACATATTAGTAAGTTTTGATTATCACGTAGCCAAATTCTCTGATTGTATTTGTATATATCATCATCATCATCATGATCCTCAACCTATTCAATTGTCCCACTGTTGGGCACGGGTCTCCTCTCCTCTTTTAGAACGAGAGGGATTAAGCTATAGTCCACCACGCTAGCCTACTGCGGGTTGACAGACTTCACATGCCATCAAGAAAATCTCTCAGGCATACAGATTTCCACGATGTTTTCCTTCACCGTTTAAGCACGTGATAATTAATAGGCACATGACTTCGAAAGACAGAGGTGCGTGCCTTTGAGTTGGCAGTTCAATGGTCATATCACAAGGCTATCACTGCACATTTGTGCACAAATTTGTATATATATTAGGTACCTAATAAGGTAAAATAAATAAACAAAGGCTGATGCAATTTCACTATTATTTGTATAATTTGATTTTAATTTGTATAATCCGTATGGTTATATTCAAAACAACATTATTAAGTCTTACATTATGTTTAATTACTTAGTATTCTAATTACTGGTAGAGCTACGATGCACTATTATAATAAGAATCGATTGTTTGGTAGATGATAAAATATAATTTAATAAAATAAATAAACAGTAGGTAAAGATTTTCATTTAAATTGATTAATAAAATGAAATAAATTATACTGTCGAAGAGCGAAGAGGAATTTAAAATATTCGAAATAATTATATATTAAAATAAAGTTATTAAGACTGTTTTTAATTACGATATATCATTGACTTAGTACAGTTTTATATTCCTACAAAGAAAAGATAAACTTACGAATATGTAAACTGTCGTAATACTTTCATAATTTGTATAAACTTCTAGATAATAGATACCTAATGTAAGTTTTAAGATTGTAGATACTATTTCTGAAATTTTCCTTTAATAATAAATACCTACGTTATTACGTAGGTATTTATTATTTAGTAGCGAAATAAATGAAGGAGTTATGAAAAAGAGACAATACATTTGTTTTTAGATAGTTGAAATGTAATCAAAACACTTTATCATATTCATCATTTATTTAATAACATAAATACCACTTCAAGCTTATATTAAGACTTATTTCGCAATCGTAACTCCACATTGACTATGTCTTACAATGATGTTACATGAATAACTACATATTTTTAACAATAATATACAAAATAATTCAATAAAAATGGTTCTCAACCAATTAAATGAAACACAAGTGAAACTTATAATCGAATCATTACATATTTTAACGTAAAATGAATATTTAAAAACTCCATAAAAATACACTCTTTTTAAATCACGCGTTCTAATACATTTTAAATAGTTATACGAAATGTCTAATTTATGTGAATTATGCAGTCAAAAATCTTATCATTATTAATTAACGGTTTTGTATGAAAACTTGCGTGGAAATTTAAAAAAATATAAAATGCATTTTTTTATTTAAATGAAATTCAAAAGAGCGTATATAGGTTTCCTTGTGAAAATTGGCTGGGTTTTTCACAAGAAAACCTGTTTTAATTGAGGTAGTGTTTATAAAATAATATATACCTTAAAATAATAATATGGTCCTGTTATTAAAGTCTTTGATAAATTCAATCTTTGGCACATTGAAAAAAAAAATAGTTTCCCACGTAAATTCTCAATAGCGAAGCCACTTAACTATAACATAACAAAAAGATTTAAACGTCAAAATAATTGTCGCTGTCCTCGGCCGAAGCGTCTTCGGCCGACCGTTTGCCGAGGCCGAAACTGAAGCGGTGCATGTCCCTCTCCCTTTTGCCTAGGCCAAAGTTAAATTTGCTGCTTAGTCGCTTTCCTAGGCCGAAATTGTAGCTCTTCGCCCGCTTGCCTAATCCGAAGTTGTACATGGGTAATCGTTTTCCTAGGCCGAAGTCGTACGCCCTGGCTCGCTTCTCTTCCGATGTTTCGTCGTCGGCGAAGCGTTTGCCCAGGCCGAAACTGTAGGGCCGGGCGCGCTTAGTTTCGTAACCTGTAAAATAATAATAATCCATTGAGTACAGTTATTACTAATTAAGTAATCATTTCTTGATAAACAAATAAAAAAACTAATAAATAATCCATTGAGTACAGTTATTACTAATTAAGTAATCATTTCTTGATAAACAAATAAAAAAACTAAGGCTTTTTTCTAATTAGTACGTAATTAGATAAATGTTTTCTAAAGGTTATTTCCGCTTTCAAAGATTTGCTTCTCAAACAAGATTCCATTGAAACTCGCAATCCACTTGTTCGATGTTTTTAGGTGTAATTGATATACAAAGATATAAATATATCTGTTAGCTATTGTTCTGATTGAGGTTACGTTCTGAATGAAGAAGATTTAAGTTTTTTTTAAGTAAGTAGAAAATTTTAATAATTCTGGTTTCAGAAGTTCTTCTTTGAGTTATTGAGACGAGACGGTAGAGAGTGTTAAAATTTTGGTCTTTTAGATACACTTTTGAAATACAACTCCAACATTTTACCATGGACTGGACTCTTTTCAAATATTTTTTTTTTAATTTCAAATAAGCTTATACAAGCGTGTATGAATCGTTATTGACTCTAGTTGCACGGTTCCAAAAAGTTGATCCTATGGAGAAGAATCCGGCAAGAAACTCCATGGACGGACACTCTTTTAAAATAAAAGATTATACATTATTCACTTTACATTATGGCGATAACAGGATGTGAAAAGATTAGTCCTTTATAGCCAGGAGGAAGAAGAGTGGGGAGGCTTTTGCCCTGCAGTGGGACACTACAGGCTCATTATAATAATAATATTTTTTTATTTTATCTTCTGTTCTTATAAAAATAATTAAAAAAGTAAATAATATGGTAAAACTTTTAATAAAGGGCACATTAATAATAACATTTAGCAATACTTTTGAAACTTAAAAGTTCTAGTAAAAATTACCTGCGTCATCATATTGGTCAAAAAGTTCAGCTAAAGCGTCCTGGTCCATCTCGTTATTCAGTTGCTGGTCATCATTGGACTGATCTTCGTCCACTGAACGCTTGCCGAGACCAAAGGAGTAAGGCCTGGACCTAGGAAAACATTATTAAAAATTAAATAAAGCCCCGAAAATTGCAATACTTATACCACGACTAATTTCCCTTTCAAAAAAAAAAACAAAAATCAAAATCGGTTAATCCGTTCGGGAGCAGTTACGTCAAACTTATAACACCCAATAATATTTGCGTCGCGGGTTTAAAAGGTTAAAACTATATAATATATCTTTTTCAATGCATTTCGGCCTAATTGTCTGCCATGTATGTCTGCTAAATAAATGTTATTCTTTCTTTCTTTCTTTCTTTCTTTCTTTCTTTCTAATTGGATGCTAATAGCATCAGTATTGAATTTAATTGTTTTATAAGAGCTCTTTATGTGTCCGGTTAATGGCAATAGGCTTGGCCTGTACCTATAGGACCTAAAAATTTACCGGTGAATTTAAGGGTACACCGCAGTCCCTATACTTTAGCCTACCCTTTAATGAATAGGTACAGTTCTTATGGTATATTGGATAAGTTTTTTTTTTTTCAAATTTAGTTGTCAGACAAATCCAAAGAGATTCAACAAATATAATTTTTATTGTTCTCTGTTGCCCAAGAGCATAGTAAGCCAGGAATCATAAAGCGACTAGCTTTTGCCCGCGACTTCGTCCGCGTGGAATAGTTTTTCCCCAATCCCGTGGGAATTTCCCAAAATATCGTTATAATTTAAAGCCTATATGTTATTCTGATGTATAAACAATAATACTGTAAAGTTTCAGAAAAACCGTTCAGTAGTTTTTGCGTGAAAGAGTAACAAACATCCATCCATCCATCCATCCATCCTCACAAACTTTCACATTTATAATATTAGTAGGATTTATTGAAATAAAGACGTTAATAAATTATAAAGCTCACCTTTTGCCTAAACCAAAGTTGTAAACGGGCAGTCGTTTGTATTCCGATACGTAGCTATAGGCTCGCTTGCCGAGCCCGAAGTCGTAGTGGGGGGATCTCTTCTCTAGGGGGGCGACGTGGTTGCTCTGGGGGTCATGCCCCTCGTGTGTTTGTGGCTCGTGGGGGTCGGGGTCGCTCTGCATCGTCTCTGGAGCGCAGACGGCCACGCCAATCACAAGGAAGCAAACTGGTAGAAATGTGAACACCATTCTGTAACAAAATGGATTTATTTGAGTATTTTTTCAACCGACTTCAAAAAGGAGGAGGTTCTCAATTTGTCTGTATGTTTGTTACGCGTTATCTCCGTCAATTATGGATCGATTTTGATGATTATTTTTTGGTTTTGGTAGGTCATTCTTCAGAGGTGGTTAGTCGAAATCGGTTCAGCGGTTTAAAAAAAAATAACAAAAATCTAAAAATTGTTTACATCGATGATATTATCGTTTACTCCGAAACATCGCTGTCTCATTGGAGCAGTGCGTTAAGTTGGCTTTTAAGTACTTGTAAACAAAACTGTCCACAAAAAAAATAAAAATAAAATTAGGTACCCTAACTTTAAAAGTAATTTTATTATTAACTGAACTGTCCTTATAAGTCTAGTGGTCCTCAGTGAGACTGCTACGCTAGAGGTCCTGACTGGTCGAGCAGTCTTATTGCGTTTTTCTATCAAATTCTTTGGCAGCTCAGAGGTTGTCAATAGTAACAACTAACTCGCGTGGACTATATGTTCCTTGTTATTTTACGGGATAATATAGCCTATGTCACTCAGGAATAATGTAGCTCTCTATTGGTGAAAGAATTTTTCTAATCGGTCCAGTAGTTTCAGAGCCTATTCAATTCAAACTAACAATCAAATATTTCCTCTTTATAATATTAGTTTAGAAGGTTGATTGAATTAATTCCGTTGTTGACATAAATGTAAAATGTCATTTATCAAATATTTTTTTTCTTGACATTTATATCTATTACTGTGAACTTCTTTGATCCGTCTATATCTCGGAAACAAAACAAAATGTAGCAGCTATGTGGCAGATCACAGTAACTCCAACTAAAGCAAAAGGAAAATCGTATGAACCAATTTATTGGTAAGCTGCGAACTTGGCCTACAAACCCCGTGAAACTTTCAGGAGTACCACCAATGTCAACGGCAGAAGTACAACTACGTAAATGTTGAGGTTACTTAAAAATACATACATACATACACTCACGCCTTTTTCCCATAGGGTAAAGAAACTACAGAACGCCATCTGCTACGATTCTTGCATACTTCTTTTGCTTCGTCCACATTCATAAATCTTGTCATACACATGCGCCGGTTGCGGGTACTGCGCACCTGACCTTTCTGAAGGATCTCACCAATAAGGTCGTGGTATGTCTTTCTAGGGCGACGCTCCCGGCGGCTCCACTGACATTCGCTTTATAAATCCCTTCCGTTAATGGCCTTTCATCCATTCTTAAAAATCATTTCCCAAAAAGTATTATTGTCAACCACAGCCCTTATTATCTTACCACTAGGTATCGAATTAAATAATTAGTCCTAGGTCAAGCATAAAATAATATTAATATACAGTAATAAAATCCATTTTATTTTTGACTAGCGTTCCGTGGTTTCCTGGCTTTTCTGTACTATAATATGTATGTACTATACATATAAACCTCTCTCAATAACCGCGCTTTCTATTGGTGAAAACAGCATGAAAATCGGTGCAGTAGTTTTTGAGTTACAGACGGACGAGGCGAAGGACTTAGTTTTATAACATGTACTGATTACAATCAACTTGAAACTACTTCTGTTTCTTTTTTCTATATGAGGATAATTTAACTAAATGGAACTAAATGGAACGGACCACACTTAAGTGGAACGTATCAGGAGTTACTTCCTCATTTGATCACTTTCTTTCTATGCCCCTTTAATTTTATTTATAGGAACTTTTACCGACAACATTATGTACCGGAAAACATGACTATGCCTTTGTTTTGTGTCGGTCGGTATAGATTTAGTTATAACATACCATCACGCCTGTATTCCCCGAAGGGTTAGGCAGAGATGTACTAATGTACACACACATTTGTCAGTATGTTTAGGTCCTATGTAATAGGGGGCGAGCCTATTGCCATTAACCGGGCACAAATCCAGACTCCGAGTTGCTACTGAGAATTTCATACCAGCATTTTTAAAATTTCGTACTTTGTAGGTACGTAATAGGATGAAGGCTATAACTTAGAACTGATCCATTTCTACTATGTAGTATTTATTGTAAAAGTATTATAATAACATTTTAAATGAACTTAAACTTCTTTCTTTTTTTTATTTAGAGCCTATATCCCCAAAGATATGAAAGACCTAGTGTTACATAACGTTGGGAATCTAGATTTGTAATTATTAAGGTTTGTTCCAACAAAAAGATACAATCGAGATTGTAAATGGAATATATATATATTTTTTATTAAAATCAGAAGTTAGTCGACGTAGCAAAACATTTATTAACTAAGTATCCCCAAATATTACAAAAAGTTAAACAAAAAACATTAACCGGCTCGGATTTCGTCCTAAAAAAACAATATTTAATACATTGGAGACAATTTTTGGAGGATGATTTCAGGGTTATCACAAACCCTTTTTTTATGCAAATAATAATTGAAAATCGGTTACTTCGTTGTACTTATGCTTTTCAGTTGGGTAAGCATAACTAAGGTTGAACCACCGTGTTAACGTAATCATGTTTAAAGCAGATCGTCTTATATAACATGGGCGTCAATTTTTTTTTGTACATTTTTAACACATGAGACCAGATAAATTTACTTAGCCAAACTATAAGAGGCGACCTGACCGATCTAGGTTTATTTCAACCTTTTTCAGGTATTACCTCGTTAGTCTAGTGGTCCCAATCGCGACTGCTACGCTAGAGGTCTTGGGTTCGATCCCCAGGTCGAGCAAAGTGTTATTGGGTTTTTCTATGAAATTCTCAGTAGCAGCTCGGAGTCTGGATTTGTGACCGGTGAATGGCAATAGGCTCGCCCCCTATTACATGGGACCTAAACATACCGGCGAACTGTGGGTGTACATTAAGTACACCTCTGCCTAACCCTTCGGGGAATACAGGCGTGATGGTATGTTCAGGTATTACCATAACTGAACTATGGAAGTACATCTATGGACTATACCATGAGAGCAAGACCTATTGTAAAATATAGAAGTTAAAGTTATATAAGTTAGAAGTACACTGATAGCGTAGTGATATAACCATTGGACTGCCAAGTCAAAGGTCTCGAGTTAGAATCCAAGGCATGTCACCTCTGACTTTTCGAAGTCGTGTGCGTATTAATAATTAATTATCACGCGCTTAACCGGTGAAGGAAAACATCGTGAGGAAACCTGCATGCCTGAGAGATTTTCTTGACAGCGTATGAAGTCTGCCAACCCGCAATAGGCTAGCGTGGTGGACTATAGCCTAATCCTTCTCGTACTGAGAGGAGACTCGTCCCAGCAGTGGGACAATGTAATGGGTTGATGATGATGAAAGTTATATGGAGTCTATGGGTGTGGGTCTTTTATGTACAAGTTACTATTATGTTTTATTTCCATCGAAAATTAGCAACTTCCTTAACTTACCCGACAACAATTAACATAAATTGTATTGTAGAAAGTTTATTTCCGAGTTAATAACATGCCTCTTAACTGGCGACAGTTTCAGTTAGTTTTAAACTCTTCCAATTTGATTGGACTTTCAATTAGAGAAATAGGGACAAGTCTTAACCTTTTAATTATAAGTCACAGAATAAGTAAGTTGGTTCGAAATAAGTAAGCCGATCGGAAGTTAGCTGTTCCGAACTACCGCGGTGATAAAATCGTTTAATTAAGTATTTTAATACATAAATATCGAAATTAGTAAACAAAATCATTAGAAATGTGAAACTTAGACGACTCTAATTAACTTTATACCGACTCTTTCTATTAAATTTTACAACTTCTAAACCACTTGCAGACAAATTCCGATCGGCTTACCTATTTCGAATAAACTGTAATAGTACTAAGTTTAGAACTTACTTGCGACTTGCTTTCATCATATTCCTGCCCTTTTCTTAATTTATTTGGGGTCGGCGCAGCCTGTCCCTTTCGTCCATTCATCCCTGTTAGTCGTCTTCTTATCATCCATTTTCCATCATATCTGACTTCACACAATCCATCTATCTTTTCTTTGGTCTTCCTCTACCACTCCATCCCTTCACATTCATACTCATAACTCTTTTAGCTACATGCGTTTCATCCCTCCTCATCACGTGACCATACCGTATGTTTCATAGTAGCGTGCGTTGTCAGCTAAACAAGCTAAGCACAAACAGGCGCGTGCATGCATCGGAAATTCGGAATCGAAGCATTTAGTACGAAGTGTCCGAATTGTATAAGTTACTATTAAAGCCCGAACTACGGTAAATACTAAGATTTACCAATAAAACCGCCACCAACCAACCAAACTCTGAATGGTAAAAGTCCGAAATGTTTCGTGATGATAGTTTATTTCTAACTTTTACCACCAACCGGCGAACTGTGGGTGTATATTAGTACACATCTGCCTAACTCTTCGGGGAATACGGCCGCGATGGCATGTTATGTTGTAAGTATTCAAGGCTGGAATAACTTTTTTCCAGAACCATAACAGAACAGATTACTAAAGATAGTAATTCCATCAATGAGGAATTAGAATAAGCCTCTAGAAGCTTAGGGTTAGGAAGACTTACATAAATCATAGTACAACTAGTCTAACAGATTTAGTATGCTTCAATCCTAGAAGTTCCAAACATTTACTGCATATAGTTATCACTAAAGTAAAGCGAACCTTCCACTGCCAGCGAAACATACGACGATCCACTCGCTATTGAGCTACGCTTAGTTGCAAAAAATGACATTACATACTTTACAAATAATATATTCTGTGGATTATGCTGTGAGTGCACATTTAGTCGTAATCAACTTAGTCATTCATTGTAATTATCTTTAGTATGTTAGTGTTTGTAAATCATCACCACATAGATACACAACAACAAAGTCGCTTCCCTGTCTGTCCTTATGTATGCTTAGATATTTAAAAGTACGCAACGGATTTTGATGCTGTTTTTATTAAAAGATAGATTTTTATAATGACCATTTTAGTCCCCCCAGAAAGTTTCTAGGAGTGTCCTAGATGTCCAAATCGTCCAAAGACAGATACATATTGTGGCACTTAAACTTTTAACATAACATACCATCACGCCTGTATTCCCCGAAGGGTTAGGCAGAGGTGTACTTAATGTACACCCACAGTTCGCCGGTATGTTTAGGTCCCATGTAATAGGGGGCGAGCCTATTGCCATTCACCGGGCACAAATCCAGACTCCGAGCTGCTACTGAGAATTTCATAGAAAAACTCAATAACACTTTGCTCGACCTGGGAATCGAACCCAAGACCTCTAGCGTAGCAGTCGCGATTGGGACCACTAGACCAACGAGGCAGTCTTTAAACTTTTAATTATCAATAATAACTGGTGATAAATCCTATCTGCTGGAACTTAGATTTGTGTCCCGTTCCTGGAGTGTATGACCGGTCGTTGCAAAAACTGTGCTACTCGTTCGTCCATCATCATTACAACCAGAAACCGATCTTCAGGTCCTCATACAGAGTTGAAAATCGATTCGAAGATTTTTTCCTCTCATTTTAACCAAAGCATGTCAACGCCTACATTGTGGGTACCTTATTAAAAGGTACATTTAGCACAGACCGCTCCGCTCGCAGCAAGAGGCCGGCCTTATCTGGTTTTGTCCAGTTCAAACCAGTTCGAGTTGGTTCCAATTAGTTCGCTGACGACTTCGAAACTCGATTAGTATGTATTAAGTTCACAAATCAAACTATACACAACTTCAATATGTCGTTCATGTATTGAATAGGTGGATTTATTTCTTTAGAGAAGATTACAGAATCTGTAGGAAATAAAGAAATATGTAGTTACAAACATACATACACTCACGCCTTTTTCCCACAGGGGTAGGCAGAAACTATAGACCGCCACTTGTTACGACTCTTGCTTATGTCTTTCTTTCCACATTCATACATTTTTTCATGTTACATGATCTCTCTAGATACTTTTAATATCTTAATACTTATAAATATTTTTTATATAAATTTAAGCGAAACAAATTTTGGCCTCAGGCAGGGTTCAAACCTGCGTCCCTCCGATTGAGTACACCGGACGCCTTTGTCAACTAAGTGACCGAGACCGTCTGTGATGCCGAATTTTTCTTTCGCTTATATCTTCAAAGACATACTTAGCATTCAATAATGTTATGGTAAATATGATAAAAAAATAACCAAATGAGTCTTCAAATCTCATAATATTTCCAAAACTCCTCAATAATATTTGCTTTCAATATAATCTTCCCAGGTTTTTCCCGAATTAAAAGGTTGTCCTTTTCGGATGTATATAGCGTTAGACAATCAGACATATGGAAATAATATAATATGAGTAAGTATAAGGAAGTAAACAAACTAAGTATCTTATTGATGTTAAGGGCTCGTACACACTTGTGTCGTTTTCACCTGGTCGTGATGGACTGTCCATTGAGCTAACGACCCACGTGACAAAGCATTAATTATCTTGTAGACTAAATACAGGTAAAAACGGACAGAGCAATGTGTTTTCCTTGTTTTTTTTTTCGTTGTTCTGTTGGCATCCTAAAATTCTTTTTCAGATTAAAATGTAGCCTGTTTCATTCGTTAGGTAATCTGCCACATTTTATCGAAATTTTTTCAGCGGTTTAGGCGTCAAATGATAGCAGACAAACAGATTTACTTCCTTCCATATTATAGAACAAAGTCTCCAGCCGCGTTTGTCTGTCTGTTCGCAATTAAATCAGAAACTACTAAATGGATTTTCACGTGGTTTTTACTAATAGACAGAGTTATTCATGAGGAAAGTATATAATTTGTTAAGGTTTTGTGTAAATTGGTTGATATTATGACGATAGTTGTTGAAATATTTTAGTTTTCAATGGAAACAAGACAACAACAGAAAGTACATGTACTTAGGCATAATATAATCTACTACACGTTTAAAGCCGGGGCGGGTTGCCAGTTGGTTGGGCGGTTGCTAGTTTAATACAAATGCGTGTAAAATGTTTTATGCAAAGATTGTAGAATTGACTTGGTATAGAGAAGACATTGGAGCGGAAATTGGCTTGTTGACAAATATTTTGTTTTTGTCTCATAAAAAAGTTAAACATAAATTGAAACAACAACATAAAAAAAAGTTTATTGACAAAGAGATATTACTATACTTCAAAACTAAGAAGACACTTGTAATATGGAGGCCAAGGAGTGGAGGCTATGACACTTTCAAATTGACTATGTCAACACGGTACATTTTTTTTTTACAAAAGAAGAGAGAATAACAATATTGGTATACTCAAGGGATCTCGTGCAAAAAATTATACGGCCGGAACAAATTAAACTGCAAGTTCGTGGAGTTCGAAAAACCAAAAATGGAGGAGTTAAATTGTTAGTACAGAGACGAAACACGATGCCCAAAAAGTTAAGCAAGCTGTCCAGGTTTCTACGTCCGTACTTACTGTTGACGAACCCAAAAAACGAAGACCCCGCATTGTGGTCGTGGGAGTACCAACTTCTTTGGCGGAAAATGTTGTTTTTAGGTGCATATTCGAACAGAATGTAGCCGAAAAGTTTCCAGAGATGTCCTTGGAAACATTTTTAAACTTGGTTAAATTAAGCCACAAATCTGGAAAAAAGGATGCTCCGACCTGTAACTACGTGATAGAAGTTTCAGCCAACATACGGAAAGTTTTGATCATTCAAACAAGACTTTTTATGAATTGGTCGTCTTGCCCTGTCAGAGATTTCACCGAGTCGATCGATTTCAGAGTGTGCGAATGGCTCTGTATGAATGAGGGAGAGTGACGTATTAACATACGTAATTACGTACATATTGCCACGCCTGTCTCCCATAGGGCTAGACAGAGACTATAGATTTCCACTAGCTACGATCCTGGCACGCTACTTTCGGTTCATCTACATTCATTAACAGTGACGTATTTTGGTGTGTACATAGGTATGCTGAGATAAGTATGAGCATATACATAGTATACTATGTGCATAGTATATATGGTTAAAAAATAAGGCAGTTATAAGCATTTTATCACACAAAGATTTACCCAAAATAGTTGAGAAAAGGTCACGATGTTGATAATCATATGAACGGGACCTAACCAAACAAAAATCTTAATACAATCGTATAGAAAGTACCAAAAACAATTATTTTTACGCCACTCAAATCTGTCAGTGTGTAATTATCACGTTATTGTTTTAATAATACTTACCTTTCACAAATACATTTACGCTAAGAGATAGTAAATTACTGCCTCATTAGTCTAGTGGTCCTAAGCGCGACTGCTACGCTAGAGGTCCTGGGTTCGATCCAGGTCGACAAAGTGTTATAGGGTTTCTCTATGAAATTCTCAGTACCAGCTCGGAGTCTGGATTTGTGCCCGGTTAATAGCAATAAGCTCGCCTCCAATTACATGGGACCTAAAAATACCGGCGAAATGTGGGTGTACATTAGTACACCTGTGCCTAACCCTTCGGGGAATACTATGTACATATATTTTTTTACCATAAAATACACCCGATCAACACAAATAAAATTGAAAATAAGGAAATTATTATCATTTCAATTTTATGCTGGACAGAGAGTATTATAGCGGTTTATGACGTCACGAACACAACACAAATCGCATCTCGCAAACAGTTTTGCGAGAAAGGGATAGAGCTTCCTCTCTAAATACTTACTAAACAACTGACATGCAGCGATGGTCTAGTGAGATTAGTCTTAGTAAAAACCCTTTAGTGTACCAATAACTCGTTTTAGTTGACTTCAAAACAGATACGTACGGTATATTTTTATGTTTGTACCATGTCCATGCATAAGCTAGTTTTAAAAACACAAATATAATTTGTTTTATTTTTATTGAGTATAGGTACACTCCTACTTTTGTTGAAGTTTACCTCTGACTTCGATATACACGATTGCAGTAATTATTTATTGTTAGTTGAGTTTAAGTTTGATATCAAAATTATTTTCTTTATTTTTTTCAATAATTCTGGAATAAATCTGTCTGTTATTTTTTCTTTAAATTATGGGCATTAACTTTGAATTATCCAAAGCCATAGATTAAACAATTTACCGTCCTTTTATTGGGCAAGAAGCGGCAGTAGCCTAATGGCATGTGCAACTCATTTGGTTTGCAGATGTCCATGGGCGGCGATGACTACTTACCACCAGGTAGTTCACCAGCTCTTTTGCCGAGTTATCCCAAAAAATAATAATAATTAATCCTTGTTTGTTTTGTTCAAGACTATGTGTGCTAGGCGTGCCAAGAGATATTGAGCTAGCCAGAGGATGCAAACCGCTAGCGTAACTGTCTTCACTCCATATCCACTCTAAGCAGAGGAAACCAGCCAACAAAGATAATTTGACCCCACTTATATCCTTATTTTTATAGCAAAAAAGTTTATTTTCGCTCGGCAAAGTGCGAGCTATTTTGGTGGCGGTTTCTAAAAGGAATGCACGGCTCATTTAAAATTCAATCGTATGGTTTTGCAAACAGACTGGGGCCATTCCCGGAACTTATATTGGAATACTGTCTACGTAAGAGTTTGTAATTTCAGCGTGTTTTTTTTTAAGTTATAGGGATATTCCTGTTTACGGATTTGTAGAGTTGTACATATTATAAAAATATTTTAAGAAAGCTACCTATATGAGTTAAGAATGACATCATACATGTTTTGCTTAAGGCCAAAACTTGCATAATGATTAATAATATAACTTATGTTCAAGGTATTCCTTAGATAATGCTCTAAAAAATATTATCATTACATAAGCCATTTAAATAAGTGAACTTTAAACAGTGTGCTGAGTAGTCATTTAAGTTTACATGGTAATTTAGTATAGATACGAACGTCCTATGTAAACACTATACATTTTATATTTGACTAAATGTTCGTTCAAGTATTATACTCGCCCCCTATTACATGGGACCCAAACATACCGGTGAAATGTGGTTATAGATTAGAACACCTCTGTCTAACTCCTCGGGGGAAAAAGGCGTGATGGTATATTAAATATGTATGTAAAGTATTATAATAAAATTATTTACTCATGTTTATGCCCCTAACGTATTTACACTAGAAGAAAGAAATGTCTCGACAAACTTTATTGAGTTCAACCAAAAGTTATTTAAAAGAGAACAGTAAGAAGTGATTGCTCTTAAAGCTCTTAAATTAAAAAAGAAACTGCCCCTCTATTTCATAGTCGATTATACGATCATTTGAGTTCAATCTTAACAACCCATTCAATAAAACTTATCATCTATTCACTCACAATAAATCTCAGTTTTCAATATACAATACCACCTAAATAGTAATAAAGTTTTACTATAGAAATAACCCTTAACTGTCACGTATTACCAATTACCATTAACACTAACAACTTTTATTCTACGGTTATAAATTCTTTATACAATGAAGTCGGTTGAAAAGAGTTTCAAAGAAATTATGTGATGGACAGATACCAAAGTGTTATTATCTAACAATTTTAACTGTTATCACAGAATGACTAAATAACTATTGTACCTACACAAGGGCCAATCTCCAAGCCTTCGAACTTTGGATAAGTAATACAGTAGGTACTCTCTGACCTCCAAAGTTCGTCATAGTAATCATTGTTTTAGACAAAAGTCAGTAAGCGAAAGAAAGCGTATCAAGATTCATTTTATACAGAAGAATTTTGAAGATGATCATTAAAACAAGTCACATGACCGGCTACTTGTGTGGCCACTACTCAAAAATTTCCTTGCCGCAACTAGGCTAAATTAATTAAATGGGTGAAATAATTTTAAAATGTAAAAATATAACGTAGGCGAAACACCATTGCAATCGATTCTGTTACTGATTCTGAACAAACTACTTTCGGCTTTCGAGTAAACAAAAACTAACGTTGTATAAGTAAGTATTAGGATTAGGAAATGTAAGGTGTTTACTGGCAATAAATGATTTATTATTCTGACACTTAAGGCGAAAGCGTCAGTTTAGGGCGCGAAATTCAATTTTTCTTGGTTTTTCAGTCAGTGACTATAGATATTGTAAAATATCTAAAACAACTGGAATTATTGAGTTAGTCTCCCATAAGAGCTAATCCACTCTAGAAATCACTTAAGAAATAAATCGCGGTTAGAATAAATTATATAAACATACTTTGTAAGTAAGTACTCCGAAAAGATAGGTAGGTAGGTAACACCTTAATTCATGTACCGTGGCCAGCGCATCAAGTAACCACAAAATGACAAAATTTCTCAGTTGATTTTGAACTTAATCATCAAGGTGTTAAGGTTTAAAATAATTTGGAGATATTTGACAGTTATGTGTAACCTGATGTGCTTGCGACTATACTTAATTTTACTGTCAAAATTATAGTTACCTACGTTTACCTAGGCACGGTCTACACTCGAGAATTCTGATGACGGAAGACCTACGAATAAAACTTAGTTTGTGAAAACATTTGCTACCTACGGTTGAGGAACCGTTACGATTCCACGTTCAACTTCAGTGCGAACACAGCTTTAAATGAAACTAACTTGTTCGTTTTAAACAATGTGCAGTGAAGTGTGGTGGGTTGTTTGTTTTACACTATTGTGTCAGAGAGACTATTGAAAAGTTATCGAAAGGGAGACAGAGCTATTTAGTATTTTAAAAGACACCTCTTTCGTCTACCGGTCAAAAGCGGGACTGTTGACCAAGCGGTCTTTGAATATTCAGGTTCTGAGTACCAGCTCAGAGTCTAGATTTTCCCGGTTAATGGCAATAGGGTCGTCCCCTATTACATGGGACCGAAACATACCGGCAAACTGTGAGTGTACAGCAAGTAGTATACCTCTACTTAACTATCCGAGGAATACATGCGTCATGGTAATTATGTTATGTGTATAATTTTACTTACAATTCTCATTCGCCGAAGCGATGAAGGAATACAGTAAGATTTTTGGAGTTAATATGAGATCGAAATCATTGGTATAACAAAGTCATTATTATAAATTCATCAATATCGTTGACACTAATTCACAAGTGCCGCCATATTGGAAATGGCGATTTTAACACTTGATAGACACTGATTCGATATTCCGTTATTGGATTTTAGGTAATTTGGGTAATTTGAAATGTTACAGGTTAAGAACGTAAAAAGTTGCTTCGAATTTTAAAATAAATATAGGTACTTAACTACGTTTTTTTAACTTCTGTAAAAGATAGTATGCCTAGCTGGGCATTATATTATTTTTTAGACGCATACTTAATAAGTTATAGAATATTTATATTATTTCTTATTATATGTATAAGTGTATGAACGAAATAAATATTTGATTTTGAATTTATAAAAAAATATGTATACCTACCTACCTATATGTGGTAGTCATCAGGATGTAAGTACAGAGGAATGATTTGTTTGTTTGTTTGTAGTCAATAAAGTCTGAAACTACTGAACCGATTTTAATAATTCTTTCACCATTAGTAAGCTGCATTGTTCCCGTATAACAAAGGGTATTTATTATCTCGCGGGATAACTGGGATCCTATCCGGGCAAAAGCGTGGAAATATCTGTAGTATTGTATATTTTGCTAAATAGAATAAAACATATTGCAACAACAATTACCTCATTCTATTTAAAATGAAATTACTTAAATATTAAAATAAATAATTGCTTTCACTCGTAACCGTTTCGAATTTCAAATAAAAACTTTTTAAAACGCAAAACAAACTTTTGTTTTAATACTAATTCGATTAAATATAAATTTGTTGCTTTTAGCCTTTTTGTTTTGGTGGAATTTGTAAGTATTAAATACTAATTTCCTCCCGCAGCTTCGACTGCGTTTTCACACCTTGGGTTACATTATTAAATTTTTATTAGGGATCCCTATATTTTTCGAAAATGTACTAAAGCCTATGTCACTCGGTGAAGATGCAGCTTTGTAATGGTGAAATTATTTTTGAAATCGGTCTAGTGGTTTTTGTGTGAAAACATTACAAACATACATACAAAAACACAAATGTTTCCTCTTTATAATATTAGTTTAGATTTATGTTATTTGTGAACATTTATTAGAGTTGCTTCACATTAGGGCCGTCAGTTTTGTCGTTTACTGGCTCTCGGATATTGCTGTTTATGTAAGATTCGCCCCCGAATATCTGCTTGTTATCTCGTAGAAGCGAACATGTTGGTCCCACACGTATGAACGGCGTAATACCAAAGTGTATGCTAATATTACCGTTGTGCAGTAAGTCTATGTAGGTGAACCTTTTGTTTTATTTTATTTGTTAGGGACAAAAAACAGTTACATGCCAAGCTTCTCTAAAGATTCTTAAATACATAATCTATTCCATATTTATGTTAGTACACATGTAACCCACACCATTGTCCACGAATTCTCAAAAAAAGAAAACAGACATACGAAGTGCATCATAGAAGGGCATATAAAAGAAAGATTATACTTAAGAAGTTAGTAGCTCTATTACATTAAGTACGCTTCTGCCAGCCCTTCGGGGAATACAAGCTCGATGGTATGTTATATTAAAAGTATGAAGTAGAATTTCGATTGCCGGGCGAGACAAGCCACTCTCACCACATAAGCTGTCTCTGCACAAACAATTAGTTAATTATTTTTTTAACACACACTTTAACACCGATCGCAAAACTCGCGTCAACAGCTTTAATCGGACGTCACGGCTTTCACAATGGTCATTTAATCTCCGTTAACAGTACTTTAACAGGCTGTTATATGTTAACTGCTAATAGAAAACCGAGTATCATAGCGGCCCCGTCAAGGTTTTAATAGGAATTTTTATCTGAATTTATCAGATTTGATGTTTGTTTCTGTTGGTTTCAATGCCTTGACCTTATTTAATTTAAAATTTAAGTTCATTTAGGTTGTGTAATCTCTTATACGTTCAGGTAGCGGTGGCGGCCCAGTGGTAACGGCTGCAACTTACGAGTTGTGAGTCATAGGTTCGAACCCAGACAGGTGCTTTACTTTGTGTAAATTATTTCATCACCCCTGCTTCCAAAACGGTGAAGTAAATAAAAGTTCACTTCCTATTTTTAAGGAAAACATCGTGAGAAAACTATCACGCCTGTATTCCCTGAGGGCTTAAGCAGAGATGAACTCGACGGTACGTTTAGTTCCCATGTAATAGGCGGCGAGCCTATTGCCATTAACTGGGCACAAAACCAAACTCCGAGCTGCTACTGAGAATTTCATAGAAAAACCCAAAAACACTGCTCGACCTGGGGATCGAACTCATGATCTCTATAGCAGTCGCGCTTAGGACCACAAGACTAATGTTTTTAATACAAACTAATGTAAATGGACATGGTTACCTCGAAGAATTTCTTGAAGGAATCAAAAGGTTAGAGACTTCATCTTGAATGCAATGAAAATACAAATGAATGATGCATCATGGAAATAAGGTTATCTTGATCTAAGCAAGGTTAAGTCAACTTTGAATACTTTGCATCTGCATTATAAATATACAGAATAGAGTACTTATATACTGCGATTGCTATGATAGGGCTCCTTCCAGAGACTAACAAACTGTTATTGGTTCTTTTAAAGCTTACTAGGAATGTTGGTCGACCATTACTAGTATTCTCGTTTAAGTTCTCGTTTTCGTTTAGTTGCTGGGAACCTTTTGATTTTAATATTGACTTAAAGCTAATTCAGACATTAACCTTCAATGTTCTCACATCCTCATATTGCCATAATGTACCAGTTAAAAATGTTATACCTCTTATTTTAAAAGAGTGTCCATGGAATTTCTTGCCGGATTCTTCTCCATAGGATCAACTTTTTGGAACCGTGCAACTAGAGTCATTACGTTTCATAAATGCTTGTAAAGGCTTATTTGAAATAAAAACATTTGAACTTGAACTTGAACTTGAACGTTAACCCCTCGTACTAAGCTGAGTGCTTGTATTTCGATGGGGTTCACGTCGTGCGATGGATGAGTTTCGAACCGGCATCACATGATCGCAACACCGACGCCCGCAATTAGGCTACCGCTGCTTTAAAATCAAAATGATATAATTTTTTTCAATGAAATTTGGATATGAACCCGGTTAATGATCTCGCTCCCTTATTACTTGGGACCTAAACATACCGAGCTGTGGGTGTTCATTAGTACACTTCTACCTATCCCTTAGGGAATACAGGCGTGATGACATGTTATATTTAATTCCTTTCATATTATAATAATTGTAAGCATGTTGTTGGAATTTTAAAGAAAACTCGTTGAATAGGTACAATTTTGTTATTTTTCCTTTTTGCATTTTGCGATCAAGCATAAGATATGTGGGTTTATTGGGTATAGAAATTGACAAAATAAGCAAATTTTATATTAATTTTACAGTAAGTACAACAAACACAATACAAATTTTGGTGGTTTAAGCAATCGTTAAAAGTAAATAACAATCAGGTACTTAGAATTGTTTTCGACAAAAGGTAAAAGGCTTGCCCCAATTAAATGTGCCTGAATATTGCCATCGATGTTATGTAGACAAACCATTACCTTTCTGTCTGTCCCCCTCGGGAATAGGCTCGGCGTGTATTATACACGATTAGGGTCATAATTTTTTAGTGCTGTAAATTGAGTTTTGTAATTATACTCGTATTTATCCGTCTACGCGATAATGTGTATTAAACAGTACACATACATAATATCAATCTATATCTTCTTATAAATATAAATATTCCCTCATTGTAAAGTAAGTATGTAAAGTGTTATTCGGTTTTTCTATGAAATTCTCAGTAGCAGCTCGGAGTTTGGATTTGTGCCCGGTGAATCGCAATAGGCTCGCCCCTATTACTTCATCATCATCAACCCATTACATTGTCCCACTGCTGGGCACGGGTCTCCTTCACCGTTTAAGCGCCCGATAATTAATTATTAATACGCACATGACTTCGAAAAGTCAGAGGTGCGTGCCTTGGATTCGAACTCGAGACCTTTGACTTGGCAGTCCAATGGTCATATCACTAGGCTATCACTGCACTCACTCACCGCCCTATTACTTTTACAGCGAACTGTGGGTGTACATTAAGAACACCTCTGCCTAACCCTTCGGGGAATACAGGCGTGATGGTATGTTATGTTATATTATTACCTCATTAGTCCTGTGGAGCTAAGCGCGACTGCTAAGCTAGAGGTCCTGGTGTTCAATCCCCAGGACAAGCAGTGTTATTGGGTTTTTCTATGAAATTCTCAGTGGCAGCTCGGAGTATGGATTTGTGCCCGATTAATGGCAGTAGACTCGCCCTTCTATTACATGGGACTTTTTATCACGGATAGTGAAACAGTACAGCGTTTTGCTTATAACGTACCCACGCCACCTGTATTTCCTGAAGGGTAGACAGATGATGAAGTGCAGTGATGGCCTAGTGATATGACCATTGGACTGCCAAGTCAAAGGTCTCGACTTCGAATCCAAGGCATGCACCTCTGACTTTTCGAAGTCATGTGTGTATTAATAATTAATAATCACGCGCTTAAACGGTAAAAGAAAACATCGTAAGGAAAGCTGCATGCCTGAGAGATTTTCTCGATGGCATGTGAAGTCTGCCAACCCGCAGTAGGCTGGCGTGGTGGACTATAGCCTAATCCCTCTCGTACTGAGAGGAGACTCGTGCCCAGCAGTGGGACAATGTAATGGGTTGATGATGAGACAGATGATTAGTAATATTTTCCCGTAGTACTTAGGTTCCATGTAATCGGGACCGAGTCGTTCATTAACAGAGAAATATCTAAATACTTGAGCTTTTACTGCGAACACATACCATCACGCTGGCAGTGGCGTGCACTCCATACAAGCAAATAAGCTCTGCATACCCTGTAGTCCCTAAATGTATTTAATTAATAAGAAATTTATTCCCCTCTAATGATAAATAAATGTAATTAAAAAATGGTAATTTAGCTTTCGCACCATCTATTACTTTTTTTTAAGAACTAATTCGTTGAAGCGTCGATAACTTGCGCGCGCCGCGTCATTCAGCTCCGCGCTGGTGGCGCGCTCTGCTGAGATAAGCAGTGCACCTCGCTGCTTATTCTTCATACAATGCATTTGGACGCGTCTCGTGTAGTGCACGGCAAAAGTGTGACTGTGTGCGTGTAAATATGAGCGTGTGTGACAGATTTAGAAGCACTGCTTATTTGCTTTGCGACCAAATTAAGAACCCGCAAAAGCAGCGCATATTGTTTATTGCAGAGGGTCAACGTTTTTAGTCGGATTGACCAATTGATCGACTATATTTTTATTCATTCCAAATTTTTTCGCCATATTGTTTTTCTTGGCGCAAGTGATTGTTTGTCGAGTAATTTTTAATAAGTTTATTATTGTAAAAAAGTAATATTAAACTCGTAAAAATTGAAAAATATACCTGTGAGACCTGTGTAGGTGAAGTGTGTTTAAACAAATTAAAATCTGGCGCGTTTTCGACATTATTTTTCTGAGGAAAAAGCTAAATTGATTTCAAAGTTAAGGTCAGTACTCAGTTTGGATTTAACTCGAAGAAAGGGTTATATTACTCGTCATTTTAATAAAAAGTTTTATGATAATCATTACTGGTTAACTGGTTGTGTACATACAAACAAATTGTATTTTTTCCATTGTATTTTGTTTACTTATCGCGATAGTAAGAATATTTTCGGTAAGAGACAGGTAGGTGGGGAAGATACCTACAAAAAGCTGAAACTGGTCAGTTTTTTATTGCATACCCTGTCTGAAATCTCTGTGCACGCCACTGCACGCTGGTATTCCCCGAAGGGAGGCAGAGTTGTGCTAATGTATCCCCATAGCTCACCAGTAGGTATCCTTAGGTCCCATGTCATAGGGGGTAAGAAAAATCTAAACTCTGAGCTGAACTTTGCTCGACGTGAGAATCGAACTACTAATAGAGGCAGTTTAAAAACTAATATTCTGATAATATTAAAATATGTTACAAGTTTTCTACGAGCGGCGGCCATTTTCCGATACCCAAGCGTTTCACCTGGTCTTGACGGGAAGAGATCTTAGATAAAGCATGCCTCGAGTAGATCTTAACGATAATTATAGAAATTGTTGACTTTAACTTAGGTATTATAAACCTTAATGAACATATATGTATTGTTTTGGAAATAGAAAATGTCTATCAATATCGTTATCATAACTCATTAACATACCATCACGCCTGTAGTCCCCGAAGGGTTAGGCAGAGGTGTACTAATGTTATGTACACCCACACTTCGTCGGTATGATTAGGTCCCATATAATAGGGGGCGAGCCTATTGCCATTAACCGGGCACAAATCCAGACTCCGAGCTGCTACTGAGAATTTCATTGAAAAACCCAATAACACTTTGCTCGACCTGGGGATCGAACCTAGGACCTCTAGCGTAGCAGTCGCGCTTAAGACCACTAGACTAATGAGGCAGTCTATTTATTGTTATCAACCCATTACATTACCCCACTGTTGGGACGAATCTCCTCTCAGAATGGGCCTTCCATTCTGAGAGGAGATTCGTCTATAGAGAGGAGATTAGGCTATAGCCCATCACTTTGGCTTAATGCCGAAACTTTCGGGAAATAGAGGCGGAATGGTATGTATACTTTTTTAAAAGGTGTATTGTCTCTTTGGTTACTCTGATCCCAGCAAACTGGGTGGCAGGATCAAGTAATCCGCTTCGGTAGTTGCAGTATTATTATCATAACTAGCTAGTTTTAACGCAGTTCAGTGACTTAATTTGGATGTTTAATAAATCCTTGTTTGTTACTCTATTTACAAAGAAAATAATTATTTGTCGTTCCGAAAGCGAATGGTGGAGTCGCCGCGAGGGGAGGCCCTTGAAAGACATACATCGACCTTATTGGTGAGGTCCTTCAGGTGCGTAGTAAGTACGAATGAAGAAGAATAACAAGTATGAATATGAAAGAAGCGAAAGAGGTATGCAAGAGTCGTAGCAAGTGGCTGTCTATAGTTTCTGCCTACCCCTGTAGGAAAAAGTTGGAGTGTATATATGTAAGAAAAACAACAAAATCAGTAATTGATTAGTGTCTGTTGCGTATCAAACGTGACACGTCACATATCTAGGGAATTTCAAGCTTCTGGAAATTAATATGTCATTCGTTTCTTCTCCATACAAAAAAGTTCCGGGTTCTTGGAGCTTGGACAATTATTTGGTAATCCTAGGGATATAGAAATAGGTATCCTCATTTTTATAGTATGGAAAATCCTCATAGATCGTCTGCCACCTAGGAAGCCAGCAGGGTATGTCGATGTTCGTACCATCTAAAAATCGCACTTGTTTTCCGTTGCCTAATGCCCTTGGGCAATAGGATTTGCTTTATTTGCCACCACCATGACAGGCTATGGACTAGCTGACTGCCTGGTTAGGGATTGTATTATTTTCGCTACTTTAGAGTTGGTCACACAGCAGAAATTGTTCAAAATAATCCGTATTAGAACAAGGTTTTAGCTGTCTTTGACTATAATATCACGTTGTATACATAAGATCCACGGTGCAGGGTGTGCACTTTTGCCCTACCATGGTAGTGACGAATATCTTGAAATGTATAGCCGTGACTACAAGGCTAGGGAAGTCAAATACAGTTTTGAGCTGGAGATTGCCGATGACCAAAAACAGAGGTTGCTAAGAAACAATTGAATTTCGATTCATGCTTTCTCTTTCTTACATTTGTATGGAGAGGCAATGGGACAAATCTCTCCTAAGAGGTTTAACAGAACAACAGACGGGATTGAGCCCCATCGTCGCGCGATGTCAATGTAATTACAGCGACGTGGCTTATCTCAGATACAGAGCAGAATCTTACCCTTATATATGTGTGTGGACAAATAATTCAGTGGAAATGCAATTTTAATAATGTTTGGTTTTCTGTGGATTTTATACACGATGGCTTGTAATTCTCTGTCTTTCGGGGAAAGAAAGTACCAATGATAAAACTAAAGATATTGTAACTATGTCTTAATGAACATTGAAAAATTTGTTAAAATTCCTGTTTGCTTTTGTTTTCTTTTGGCTTACCGCGGTGATTTACCTGCTGTCTACCTTTTCTATTGTAAAGCGTGAGTCTACACTGTGTAACACATTATTATTATTACACTACTACATAATTATAAAATACATTCATATCTTGATCTTGCATATTCTCGACACACGCCCTGAAACTATAGGCCGACCGTTTAACTCGTATTTAACGCGTATCGCCTGCGCGGTAAGAAGGGAGCGGGGGCGGGTAACGCTACACACGGAGTCAATAATCCAAAGATTTATCTCGAGATAGACATTGTTGGTAAAGAATACAATAATAAGTATCTTTTTCAAGTATTTATTTACTTCCTACCGCTCCCTTCTTACCGCGCAGGCGATACGCGAGTTAAACGGTCGGCCTATATCTGTGAAAACTTGTAATTGGCCTTTTTTCACTAATACTTTTATCATCTGTATATTAGCTGTAAGTTTTCTGAAGAAGTAATATAATAAATAATAATAATACGACGTTGTCACAAAAAAAAACAGAGGGGTGAAGGGGGCATTACCGTCGGTCTAATATGAAAGTTATTTAACTTTCATATTAGACTTAATATGAAAGTTAAGTTAAGTTCAAATTTCACTAATATGAAAGTTAGTTAACTTTCACTATTGGAGACAACATCTTTAATTTAATTAGTCTAGTCCTTACTGAGTGTGAGGTATGAGGTACGATTCCCATATCGTGCATTGAATTTTCTGTTAAATACAATGTAGGAAGTAGCTCAAAGTTTAGATTCTTGCCCGATTAATGACATCCCCTAATAAATGGGACGTACCAACACACATTGTGGGTGTACATTAGTACACCTCTGGAAATTCAGGCGTGATGATAATGTTCATTTTATTAATCAAAGCTGCTGTCTCACTCATTTTTTTTTCCTTTCACCGCTATATTTTTTCTGTCTACCCTCTTTACCGAATCGTGTACGTCACTGTTAGTGATTAACATGCAAATTACGCTGTCTCAGACCAATCAATTGATGATGAGAAAATGTGTTTAGGAGATTAGAGCTAAGAGTTTTATTTATTTTCTAGTTAAAGTTATGTGGACTCAAAGCACTTTACACTTGTAAAATTAAGTAAAGTTATTTTAAAAGACAAAATATTTAATTATAATAAAATAGAAATCATGCTGTCACTGTGGTGAAGCTGTCACAAGTCTCGGACACCATTGGCTTGTCTTGCAGCAGGAGCGCAGGTCGCATAGCACGACACGCAAGTATTAATGACATCATTCGTCGTGCTCTCGTCACCGCCGGCGTTCCAGCCATGTTAGAACCTAATGGCTTGGCACGTGACGATGGCCAGAGACCGGACGAGATGTCATTACTTCCTTGGAAGTTGGGTAGGCCCCTAGTGTGGGACGCAACTTGCGTCGATACTCTTGCGCCATCCCATCTTCCTAGTTCAGTGGGCAATGCTGGTGCTGCTGCTGCAACGGCGGAGACCAACAAGCGGCGAAAATATAACAATTTAATTAACAGTTATATTTTCGAACCGTTTGGGGTTGAAACGCTGGGGCCATGGGGTCCAAGCGCACTTTCCCTTTTTAAGGGAATTGCCAAACGACTGAACGAGGCTTCACGTGACCCAAAGGCTGGCCTATACTTTGCTCAAAGAATCAGCATTGCCATACAACGTGGCAATGCAGCCAGCCTTTTGGGTCTCTTAGCCTCCCGGCTGATAGCGATGCGGAGGAGTTTTTGATGCCCTTTTTTAATTTTTCTTTTATTTATTTATATAGTTTAGCTGTTAGTCTAGTTTAATTTAAATTTAGTTCTATCTATTTATTAGAAAATTAGAGATTAGTAATATGTAAGTTGTTTTTTAAATAATTATCTATTTAATAAAAAGAAATTTTGCCTCATTATTTTAGTGATCCTTAGCACGACTGCTACGATAATGGTCCTGTGTTCGATTTCCAAATCTAGCAGTGTTTATTGGGTTTTTTTTATAAAACTCTACAATCTCGACTTTAGAAACAATCACTCAAAACATTACAATCAACGTCCTACTGACAGACGAAAGAAAATTGCATATTATAACCATCAAATATTCCATATAAAAAAAAAAAGGAAAATGCTATTCAAAATACAACCAAAAAGGTCACAGTCAAAAACTAGTTTTAAAATATAATTGAAGTGGTTTTATATTTTGATGTAGACTTTATTGTTGAACACTAAAGAGTCAAGATAACAATAGTATGCCAAATTAAAATTAATTGTAGAAACAATAGTACTAAATTTCAACCCCTTGAGGGATCTCTAATGAATACAGCACAAAAGTCGGTCAAGTGCAAATCGTATTTGGGCAATTAACGGTATATAATTATTGTAACTACTGGTCGCCTGTTGATCGAAATTCGACCAGAATAACATAACATACCACCACGCCTGTATTCCCCGAAAGGTTAAGTAGAGGTGTACTAATGTACACCCACATTTCGCCGGTATGTTTAGGTCCCATGTAATGGTATGTTGATATCTTTGAAGTTAATGAACCGATTTAATGATTCTTTCATCATTACAAAGCTTTACAATTACAGATATCATAGGCTATTTATTATCATACCATCACGCCTGTGAATACAGGCGTGATGGTATGATAATAAATAATAAATAACCAGAAGGGTTAGGCAGAGGTGTACTAATGTACCAACATCCTTAATTCGCCGGTATTTTTAGGTCCCATGTAATAGGGGGCGAGCCTGTTGCCATTAACCGGGCACAAATCCAGAGCTGCTACTGGGAATTTCATATTGGCTATTTATTATTCCGTGGAATACCTAGAAACCTTGTGGGCAAGCCGCGGGCATATTCGACCGGTAACATTCCCACTGCTGGGACACGGGCCTCATTTCGATGAGGTAGTTGGCCGTCATCCACCACGCGGGCCCAGTGCGGGTTGGTAGATGTCACAAGTCCTAGTATTTTTGGTTCTAGGACATGCCGGTTTCCTCACGGCGTTTTCCTTCACCGTTTGGGAGCAGTGGTTATGAAATAATTCACACAAGTAGGGCTCCTGTCTGGGTTCGAACCTCCGACCTACAAATCGTAAATCGCGGCCGTTACAACTGGGCCACTACCACTCTAAGCCACGACCAATTGTTTATTATTTTCCAAAATGTTTCCGTATTGCCAATTTTGTTGCGGGTTCCCGATATTTCAATACAATACGATTACATGACCCGTCAATGCATATAGTTTCCTCATGAGGACATAACAATAGATTTTGCATTGTGTCTACAATATGCCGCTTGACGGGTTAAGTACACACACTTGGGACGTGCATATAATTATAATACTTATGACTACGAGTATCAACGTAATTTGGCGGAGTACTTTTTAAAAATAACATTACATGCCATCACACCTGTATTCTTTCGGAAGGTTAGGCAGAGCATTTTGAATTTCATAATGAAGCGGCGGTAGCCTAATGGTTAGGGCGTTGGACTTTCGATCATGTTGCTGCCGGTTCGAAACCCAGGTTAACAAGAATACTAGTAATGTGAGAAGTCACATTGCTAGTAAGCTTTAAAACTTATCATACAATTATAAAACCTAATTTATATATTTTCGAGTTATTGACTGCCTCAATAGTCTAGTGGTCCTAAGCGCGACTGCTACGATAGAGGTCCTGGGTTCGATTCCCAAGTGGAGCATTGGGATTTTCTACAACATTCTCAGTAGCTCGGAGCTTGGAATTGTACCCGGTTAATGGCAATAAGCTCGACATGGGACCTAAACATACCAGTGAAAGTGTATATATTAGTACTCTTCTGCCTTATCCTTCGAGGAATATAGGCGTGATGGTACGAATTATATGTCATAAATCGAACAGCAGTAAAGTCTTCTTAACGATAAGTAAAATAAAATCCATTCGACTCAAAAACCACTAATATGTCATGGTGTACCTATGCATTTTACAAACAAACAAATATTATTACCTCGTAACAGTAATAAACTAATGGATTCATAATTAGAATTAACTTTTTAATTAAGTTACATATCCCTTAATGTATTGGCTACTCGAGTTCCGTCGCGTTTTTTTGGGAACGTCACTTTAAAAGAGTTACTAAACTATTACTCTTGTGATAATTATGAATGATATTTATTTCTTTAAATAAATCTTTAAAGGCACTTTTACAAGGTTTATGAATGCCTCGTTAGTCTAGTGGTCCCAATGGCGACTGCTACGCTAGAGGTCTTGGGTTCGATCCCTAAGTCAAGCAAAGTGTTATTGGGTTTTTCTATGAAATTCTCAGTAGCAGCTTGGAGTCTGGATTTGTGCTCGGTGAATGGCAAAAAAATTAAACCTTGTAAAACATACCATCACCTCAGGTCCATGTAATAAGGGACAAATCCAGACACCGAGCTCCTACTGAGAATTTCATAGAAAAACCTTTAAAAATAACACTGCCCGACCTGGAGATCGAAACCAGGAACTCTAGCGCACTCGCGCTTTGAATGTTTCAGACGTCTTTGAATGGTTAGAAATTAGTTTCATAATATTATAGTGGATCTTATGAACCGGTAGGAAATTAAATATTTCTTTTGATAAATTAATGTTTTTTTTGTTTTGTTTACAATTTGTTCTATAACATAAACACCATCGCAGAACTTCAATTTCCCTTCAAAGGCAAAGGAAATGAATAAAAATATACGGTCACATGCATTCGAATATCAAATATAAATCTTTGACCGCATTTTCAACATAAATAAGAATGTATATTTTGTGAACTCTCGTATTCCGCCAACGACTTCCTTAAAAATTTGATGCTTCGAGGGTGAATAAATCTGTTTTGTACTTATAGCGACATCTATCTTCTTATATGGCAGCTACTAAGTGACACAATCAAGTAACAATCATGAAGCGTATACTGTATCATCATCAACCCATTACATTGTCCCACTGCTGGGCACGGGTCTCGACTCTGTACGAGAAGGATTAGGCTATAGTCCGCCACGCTAGCCTACTGCGGGTTGGCAGACTTCACACGCCGTCAAGAAAATTTCTCAGGCATGCAGGTTTCCTAACGATGTTTTCCTTCACCGTTTAAGCGCATGATAATTAATTATTAATACGCATATACGCCTAAATATAAAATTACATACGACATAATAATTACTAATTTATTATTTAATTTAATGGAACAATGAATACGTAACATATTTTTTATATTGGACATGTATAGTAAAGATATTGTAATGTGGAACTAAATCAAATAATTATTATAACTATTGAAATATTTGCATGCCTAGAAGTGGTGGAACACATTGTACTGTTTATTATTATAAGAACCTTGTAACACATGTTCCTGCGAATAAATGTTCTATAAAAAAAAAAATATAACTTCGAAAAGTCAGAGGTGCGTGCTTTGGATTCGAACTTGAGACCTTTGACTTGGCAGTCCAATGGTCGTATCACTAGGCTATCACTGCACTTCCTATTCACTGTATACTGCATCGCGTAAGCAATAATTTTCTTGTCTTTATTTATTTTTTTAATAATTTTATTTTATATACGCGCATGACGCAAAAACTACTTCACGAAATTGGATTTGATTTTTACAGTCTAACTTAAATTCTTTTTAATGGGGTTAGCTTCTTACTTGTATTTTTGCGGGATTTGAAAGATAGTTAAATGCCAAGAAACTAATGCAACAAACTATTATGCATGGAATAGCCGGGCAATTTAATGTCCTTTAAATAATAACGTTATGTCTCCAGAAGGGTTGTTAAATATTCAAGAACTTGTACTTTGCATACGGCGACAGGTGAAAGGTTAATGTCATATTTTCCCTGCAACCAACCCTGTCGTTGCTTTGTATTTCCTAAGGGGTCGTGAAGACCCGTTCAGGCTTTGATTAATGCCTGTCTTTTGTCTTAAGCGAATTATAAATAAATAAATAATAAATAAATCACTTTATTTCAGATAACTACGAGATCCATATTTTGTTAGTAACACAAATTAAAACTTAAAAGCCTAACGTTAGTAACTTAATATTACATAAATTAATTACATTTAAGACTACCAGCTAAGTGATCAGCCTTCGCACAAAATGCTTTATTATAGCAGAGGATGTGTCTGTCGCAATAGACCTCATGATGCTGTTCGGACTCTCCCTTGTTCTCTTTAGGAGAGAAGCGGTTTTTTTGCGGATGATGGCATGAAATCCGTCGGTATGCGACATCGCAAACATTTCCGAGGCACTGCAAAACCGAGGGAGTCGCAACAGCATCCTGAAGACATTGTTATATTGGACGCGTAGGGTATCCAGCGATCGTTTCGTATAGTTAACCCAAAGATTCCCGGTGTAAAAGCTCTGACAGTAAGCTTTAAAAAGAGTTATTTTTACTTGGTCTGTACACCGAGCAAACCTTCGGGCCAACATATTACCCCTAACCGCCAGAGCCCTACGCTCCCTCTCAATGTCGGCATGGTCCTTGAGGTCATCTGTGAGGAAGTGCCCTAGGTATTTAAATTCTGTGACTTTCTTTATTGGTGTACCGTCTATCACAAGTTCCAGAGAGCAATCCCGACGTTTACCCGCCACCCCAAAGACCATATATTCACATTTTTTGGCATTATAGACCAATCCATGTGCAGCAGCGTAAGTCTGGCATACTTTTAGCATCTCTTTGATTGATCCCAGCGACGGGCCCAGCAACACCATGTCATCCGCATAGCTGATGTTGTTGACACTAACACCACCCAGCTTGCATCCGACCGCCATGCTGCTGAGCTCGTCTATGAGATCATTTATGTATAGATTGAAGAGCCGGGGAGACGTTAACCCACCCTGCCTCACCCCGCACTCCAATCCATACGATTTCGAGAGCGCACAGGACCACCTAACCCGGTTGGTTTGGTTACAATACCAAAATTCTAGTACACTGATCAGTTCTGCCGGTACACCCCTACCCCTCAACTTTCTCCATAGCACATCATAAGAAACTAGATCAAATGCCTTGGAGAGATCAAGAAAGCAGGCGTACACCGGCGTCCCACGATCAGTGTAGTATTTGACAGTATGCTTGAGTCCTAGAATCGCACTTTCAGTGGATAGTCCGGAGCAAAACCCAAACTGTGCATCATTAAGCTTAATATATTCTGATAGGTAAGAGTCAAGCATACTGTCCAACACTTTAGCTAATATCGTCGCTAGAGAAATCGGACGATAATTATTTTTGTCCGAGATATCTCCTGTCCTATTCTTTACGATGGGCACAACAATAGTCTTCATTAGATCAGCCGGTAAATATGAGTGGCTAAGGCACATCGTAAAGAACAGAGACAAGACCCTCGGCATATGTGTACCCGCATACTTCAGATGTTCTATGCTGAGTCCGTCGTGCCCAGGGGATTTACCCCTACGCATGCCATTTATCACAGACTGTACCTGTTTTGTGGTAAAACGTAACAGCGGTTTATCACCAGAACCCCGAGACACAAAGCCCAACCCTGACGTTGAGGGTCCAAGCGTTGACCGTACCCTAAAGTGATCTTTAAACATGTTGGCAACGTCTTCGTGATCAACAACACCTCCTACATTTGCCGAGAGGCCAGGCCTAGCCTCCACTCCACTCGTTGACCTCCAGAACTCACAAAAATTATTATTAGCCCGGTGTTCAGCCAATATATCCATTTTGAGTTGATCTTGCCTATTCTGACAGTATTTTAACCGACTTTTAAAAACTTTGCGAGACTCATACATTAAATCATATGTAGTACCAGAAGTAGGTCGACCCGCGAACACCCAGTCTTGGAATCTAAGCCTGGCCTCCCTGTGAGCGTCACGCACAAGTTTGTTCCACCCACATACACGGCCCCGCTTGTGCCCCTGGTCTACCTCTTTAGACTTACTCGCTGCCTCACAGAGAATATGTATAATATTTTTGTATAACATATCAAGGACAAGTCTGTGGTTAGCTAAGCCGCATGACCCATGACTACACTCTACAAACTCATCAGGAAAATGTATATCCCGTAAATTATCGTTACATAGTCTACGATAGCACTCTGTCTCTGATTTATTCCTAATGCCCCACACAATAGAACTACTAGAATTATGTACCTAGTTCGTATTTATTAATATGTCAATTTTCAAATATTTGAGAAACATTTTCTCACAAACTGAGGAATGAGAGTGTAATGTTAGGGTATAATAAACTACTTAATGGAGTTGTTTCATCACGTTACATCAATCTTTTTAAGAATAGATGTTAAACACTTGTAATGTAAAAACACAAACACCAAATATCAGTTTTTTTATAACATAACATAATATACCATCACGCCTGTATTCCCCGAAGGGTTAGGCAGAGGTGTACTAATGTACCCACATTTCGCCGGTATGTTTAGGCCCCATGTAATAGGGGGCGAGCCTATTGCCATTAACCGCGCACAAATCCAGACTCCGGGAAAAATGGAAATTTCATAGGAAAACCCAATAACACTTCGCTCGACCCGGGGATCGAACCCAGGACCTCTAGCGTAGCAGTCGCACTTAGGACCACTAGACTAATGAGGCAGTCAGTTTTTTTATGTGTTTTATAATAATTTCATCATCATCATTATCATCATCCACAGCCTGGCTTCACCCACTGCTGGGTATCATCATCATCATCATCAACCCATTACATTGTCCCACTGCTGGGCCCGGGTCTCCTCTCAGAACGAGAGGGATTAGGCGATAGTCCACCACGCTAGCCTACTGCGGGTTGGCAGACTTCACACACCGTCAAGAAAATCTCTCAGGCATGCAGGTTTCCTCACAATGTTTTCCTTCACCGTTTAAGCGCGTGATAATTAATTATTAATACGCACATGACTTCGAAAAGACAGAGGTGCGTGCCTTGGATTCGAACTCGAGACCTTTGACTTGGCAGTCCAATGGTCAATATCAGAAGGCTATCACTGCTTTTGCTGGGTATAGGCCTTCTTAAGTTTGTGCCATCCACCATGGTCCCGTGCCACTCTCAAAGACAAAGATATTTATCCGACAAAGATATGGCACGGTCGCCAGCACATCAAGTAACCACAAAATGTCAAATTTTCTACGTCGATTTTGAACTTAATTGTCAACATCTTAAGGTTTTAAATCGTTTGGAATAGTTTTACAGTTTTGTATAACCTGATGGGCTGACTGTACAAAAGTTACTAAGTATACAATTAGTTACACATCCGCCTCTGCAAGAAGGCATGACATCATTCATCCAATAATGATAATATTTTCCTTTAAAAATATTATGTAGTACATCATTAGTTTAGTGGCCCTAAGTGCGAATTCTGTAGAAGTCCTAGGTTAGATTTATAGAAAAGATCGAACAAAGAGTTATTGAGTTCTTCTATAAAGCCGATCTTTAGCTCAAAATATCCGATGTCACGGTTCAACAACCAATATATCTAGTTATTTGGACAGAAGCACGATTCTCAAATTCAATATATTAGTTGGTAGTTTACGTGACACGATTTCAAAATAATGTTACTTTATATTGAGTTAAAATCAGAAATTGACGGAACTATTGTAAATGAACAGTTATGTCTAGCTATAATACCATCACGCCTGTATTCCGCGAAGGGTTAGGTAGAGGTGAAGTTAATATACATACACAGTTTACCGGTATGTTTAGGTCCCATGTAATAGAGGGCGAGCCTATTGCCATTCCCCGGGCACATATCCAAATTCCGAGCTTGGGGCTTCACTCTTCGGGTATGTTTTTTTTCATGTGTGCCAAATTCATATCATCCTCATCATCAACATTAGCCGTTCCGTGATTAACTAACAAACATCCAAATATGTAAACAAAAACTTAATAATTATAATATTAGAAGGATATAATGGTTACAATTCCAACACTAAAACAATATATAATCGAGTATGTTAAATATGGTAATTTATCAATAATTTATGTAATCTAAATCATGATAAATGAGTATAAACATCCCTTGTTACAACAAAATGTTATATAATTAGATTTGGGGATTTATTTAATGTATCCGACATTAATTATTGTTGATACATAATCATGATAAACAACTATAATTTGAATATTGAACAAAAATATTCAATACTTGCTGT
This sequence comes from Subacronicta megacephala, assembly GCA_958496365.1. Lineage (NCBI taxonomy): Eukaryota > Metazoa > Arthropoda > Insecta > Lepidoptera > Noctuidae > Subacronicta > Subacronicta megacephala. The sequence goes on from OY292528.1 coordinate 11,858,113, forward strand.
GCCCCGCGGTTTCACACGCTTGCTGGGCTGCTAAGGGTCATAACTAAATCGTCATAACGTAAAATTGGTCTGTAAAATGCTTTTTTTTTTCAAATTGAACTGTTCAGAGATAAGCTCGTTTGATTAAAAAACAAACGAGCTCTTCATCTTTTTATCTTAACATAGTATGGCTTGTGAAGGAACATTATTTATCGTTGTAATACTTTTAAATATAGATTTCGTTGCTTATTAATTATGAATATATATTTTTAGAGATATGTATTTATATGTTTTAATATTATTAGTATATATTTATATATAATACTTGGTGTACAATAAAGTATAAATAAATAGTATACAACATAGTCGCTCTTGCTGTTTGTACGCTTAGATCTTTTAATTTACGCAACGGATTTTGATGCAGTTTTCAAGCGGAAATTTTATATGTATCATCATCATCATATCAGCCAAATGAAATCCACTGCTGAGCGAAAGCCTCTCCTATAGACTTTCACAACGACCGGTTATATGCTGCCTGCATGCAACGACTCCAATATGTATATAATGGTAGAGAAAAGCAGAGAAACCACGTGGGCGAAGCCGTGAGCGGAAAGCTAGTTAATTTTTTTTTTATTTTTTTTTATGGGATAACTCGGCAAACGAGCAGGCGAGCTGCCTGATGGTAAGTAGTCGTCGCCGCCCATGGACATCTGCAAAACCAAAGGAGTTGCAGATGCGTTGCCGAGCCTATTTAGGGAAAGGGAGGGGAAGGAGAAAAGGAGAAGGAAGGGGATTGGGGGAAGAATTGGGCCTCCGGCCCTCTCGCTCAACGAACGAAGCGCAGTAACGAAACGCTACTGCTCGGACGTCGGTCTTCTGCGAGAGTGTGGTACTTCCCCGGTCGAGCCGGCCTATTCATGCTGCGAACAGCGTGGCCCTACCACAACAAAAACATGATTATGATTATGAACATATTTAATACGTACCGCCTCGTTAGTCTAGTGGTCCCAATCGCGACTGCTACGCTAGAGGTCTTGGGTTCGATCCCCAGGTCGAGCAAAGTGTTATTGAGTTTTTCTATAAAATTCTCAGTAGCAGCTCGGAGTCTGGATTTGTGCCCGGTGAATGGCAATAGGCTCGCCCCCTATTACATGGGACCCAAACATACCGGCGAACTGTGGGTGTACAATAAGTACACCTCTGCCTAACCCTTCGGGGAATACAGGCGTGATGGTATGGTATTTAATACGTATTTTTCAACCGACTTCAAAAAGGAGGAGGTTCTCAATTCGTCTGTATGTTTTTTTTTTTTTTTTTTTTTGTATGTTTGTTACGCGATATCTCCGCCAGTTGTGGACCGATTTTAATGTTTGGTAGGTCATACTTCAGAGGTGGTCCCGTTCAAATTTTATCGAAATCGGTTAAGCAGTTTTGAAAATATCAACAAAAATCTAAAATTTGTTTACATCGATGATATTATCGTTTACTCCGAAACATCGCTGTCTTATTGGAGCAGTGCGTTTAGTTGGCTAACAAGTACTTCTAAACAAACTTTCCACTAAAAATTACAAAATAAAATTACTTTTAACAAAAAAGTTAAACCGCCTTCAAAAAATAATAAAATAATTTTGTCTAAAACAGTTTGGGAAGTCGGTGGCGAAAATAAAAGACCCACTCAAATAGAAGTCACCGACTTCCCAAACTGTTTTAGACAAAATTATTTTATTATTTTTTGAAGGCGGTTTAACTTTTTTGTTAAAAGTAATTTTCCTTCACTAAGGAACCTTTTTTGTGTTGATAGCACAACACGAGCACGGCATGCCAGCGTGGTGTCTATGCTTTGCGTAATTAATTACTTAACTTTCGGTTAAGTTTACCTACTAAGTAGTCAATTAATATTTATTTGTAATGTTTCTTTTTACTTCATATATGATTGCTAATTATCACGTCCTCGAATATCGTTAGTATCTCACCGGTCAGTTTTTATGGTCAAAAATGTATTTATACAAAATTAAAAATTGGCTGCCCTCATTAGTATAGTGGCCCTAAGCGCGACTGCTACGCTAGGGGTCCTGGGTTTGATCCCTAGGTCGAGCGAAGTGGTATTCTTGGAAGGTATTTCTATGAAATTCTCAGTAGCAGCTCGGAGTCTGGATTTGTGCCCGGTAAATGGTAATAGGCTCGCCCCTATTACATGGGACATAAACATATCGGCGAAATGTGGATGTACATTAGTACACCTCTGTCTAACCTTTCGGGGAATATAAGCGTGATGGTATGTTATGTAACAAAATTAAAAGTTACGCTAAAAGTTTAAAAAACATTCCAACTATGAAAAATAAATCATTTTGTTTGCGGTCTGGTCCTTTGTTACGCACTAATAAAAAGTCGATACTCTACTCTCTCCCGCACACAATCTGCTTACTGGACCACTTTATATTCATCCGGGGTAAATATAGACGCGAAAGCTTAACGCAAACGATATTCAACCTTATTGAATAAAATCATGTCGAGTCGACAACCTATAAAAATATGTTTTTCAAATTTGGATTTTTTATTGTATTTTTGCGTAAATTTATGCTACATATCTATAAAGTATAATAATAAAAATATAATAAATTAAAATGTATAAAAAAATCTCTTGAAAATAAATGACTACGGCTACGCTGCTACGGCTACGCGGCAACTGTTTCGCGAGCTACGGTGGCGTAGCACAATTATCGGATACGCGTAGACCGTATTTCGCACAATCGCGAAATTCGCACAACGAACTGCATCATCCGGGGTGTTGTCTACAAATAGTTCTCCAGTGAATCAAAAGATTTTTGGGGCGTTTATTGCTATTGGGTTCGATTTCCAGGAATTTCATAGAATATCCTTTCTTAATCTTCCTTTCATAGAATGTCATAATAATTGAATTTGCATTGCAATTCAACGTGGCAATGCTACCAGTCTTCTGGGCACGTTACCAGACCGTTTGAAGACTGAGCGCGACATTACTTTTCTATTTTAAACATTACTAGCTTGCCCTGCGGTTTCACCCGCTTTGCCCTGCACCTAAGAATAGTAGCGTAATGTTAACTTTACCCAATGGATGTGACTTTCGTCTCAGATCAAATAAAAAGTAAAGATGGAACTTTGCGAACAAAGAAGTGAGGCCGGCTAAAACTACGCCATGCCGTCTACAACACACAATTACACGCACACACGTATACCGAAACTACGCCTTATCTAATACATGTGTGCGTGTTATTGTGTGTTGTACTCGGCATGGCGTAGTTTTAGCCGGCCTCACTTCTTTGCTCGCAAAGTTCCATCTTTACTTTTTATTTGATGTGAGACTTTCGTATACTAAAAAAAAATTCTAAACGGACGGGTAGTTCCGGAGATTAGCGCGTTCAAACAAGCTCTAACATTTCAGTATTACCTATGTAAAAATACTTGTTCATAACACTTTGCAAGACAATGTAATGCGAAAATTGTATGAAATTCTCAGTAGTCGAGTTTGGAAATATATCGTCAAATTCCGGGTTTATACATAATTACTTCACTACCTAACCTTGAGGGGATACAAGCGTGATAGTTATTACCCAATATTAGATTCAAAGCACGATAATTCTTTTCTGTCTTTCATAAAGTATCTATAATATTAGAATTCACAAAAATTGGACTGCTTCAATAGTCTAGTGGTCCCAAGCACGACTGCTACGAGGTCCTCGGTTCGATTCCCGGGTCGAGCAAAGTTTAATTGAGTTTTTCTATGAAATATTTAATAGCAGCTTGAATTTGTTTTTTTTTTAAAGTTTGTGCCCGGCTAATGGTAATAAGCTCGCACCTTATTACGTGGGACCTAAATATATCGGCGAACTATGGGTGTGTACAATACTACACCTCTGCTTAACCCTTCGGGGAAAGCATGCGTGATTATATGTTTATTGGAATTCAGTGTTCTGAATAAATCACACAATATGTGTTACTTTAATAGAAAACGACACTTATTGGGCTTGCATTGCAATATCGACTTTATTGCACTTCATTCTTTGTGTTTGTATAGAAAACTTGTGTGAAAGGGTATTGTGACGGTATTGAAATCTGAATATCTCGACTTTAAAAGAGGCTATGTTTCTACTGCCTGAACTGCCTAAGCGCGACTGCTACACTAGAGGTCTTGGGCTCGATTCCCAGGTCGAGCAAAGTGTTATTGAGTTATTCTATGAAATTCTTAGTAGCAGCTCGGAGTTTGGATTTGTGCCCGGTTAATGGCAGCAGGCTCGCCCCTATTACATGGGACCTAAACATACCGGGGCGAACTGTGAGTGTACATTAAGTACACCTCTGCCTAACCCTTCGGGGAATACAGGCGTGATGGTATGGTATTTAATACGTATTTTTCCTTCACTAAGGAACCTTTTTTGTGTTGATAGCACAACACGAGCACGGCATGCCAGCGTGGTGTCCCTTCTGGGAAGACATATTTTTATGTCCTAGAACCAAAAATTCTAAGACATGTGACATCTACCAACTCGCACTGGGCCCGCGTGGTGGATTACGGCCCACTCCCCTCACCGAGACGAGGCCTGTGTCCCAGCTTTGGGAACATTAAAGGTCAATTATGCTATGCTTTAGTTTATTCCACCAATCACAGACTATGAAGTTGCAATCTTCAATCTAGGACTAGTTTTAAAGAATAATGTCCTGCCTTCATAAAGAATAGTTGCAGTATCAAAGCGGAAATTAAGTTTGTTGTTTGAATATCTTTAAGATTATTATCTATTACAAAGTAAGCAAGTGTAGTTTAACTTGCTCGGATATAGTTTGTGCTTCGCTATGAAAAATGTTTGTAACATTGTGAGGAAGTAAATTATGATCTTCGGTGAAGTTTGATCAGTTATTTTGAGCGCACTCGGAAGATTTCTAATTTTTTTTTATCATATATCATCATCTTTCACCCATGATATTGTCCAATGGTCAAGCATTCTGAGAGGGAACCCATCTCTCCTCTTAGCATGGGAAGGGTTTGGTTATACTTTACCATCATCCTCCTAGTTTTTAACTAAGTAGTGAAGTGTTTGACCATCAAACCTCTGCAACAAATATCTAGGTAATTACAAAATTATAAGGATATACTGATTTGCAAGCATTTTGGGATTTTAACTACAAATAACGATTATCATAGGACAAAGGGACAATAATGAGTATATTGTTAACACTAAACACATAACACATGTGTATGACAAGATGTATGAATGTGGACGAAGCAAAAGAGGTATGCAAGAATCGTAGCAGATGGCGTTCTGTAGTTTCTGCCTACCCCTATGGGAAAAAGGCGTGAGTGTATGTATGTATGTATGTACTAAACACATAACAAATTAATATAATATACCATACCATCACGCCTATATTCCCCGAAGGGTTAGGTAGAGGTGTACTAATGAACACTCACACTTCGGCAGTATGTTTACTAGGGGGGATAGGGGGCGAGCCTATTGCTACTAACCGGGCAGAAATCCGGACTCCAAGCTGCTACTGAGAATATCATAGAAAAACTCAATAACACTTTGCTCGACCTGGGGTTCCAACTCAGGACCTCTAGCGTAGCAGTCACGCTTAGGACAATTAGACTAATGAGGCAGTCCATATTAACTTAAGTCCCGTGCATACCCCAAAAAGGCTTCGAACTTTATACCTACTAATCATAAGCGGCGGTAGCCTAATGGCTAGGGTGTCGGACTTACGATCATGTGTTTGCCGGTTCGAAACCCACCATGGCACTACCGACGTGAACCCACTCGTAACACAAGCACTTACCTTAGCACGAGGGGTTAACAACAATACTAGTACCTAATGTGGGACCCACACTGCTAGTAAGTTCTTTTTTTTTTAAATCCGTAGTCACTTAGAGATCATTGTACAAACACTCGTAATAACTAGAATTCTAAGTGTTCAAAAAAAAAACGTCATAAAAATAGTCCATTCATGATTACGACCTCTTTTAATTTGTCAAAGCAATATGGCCGCTGTTTTGCCAGAGACAATCTCGTAAAATTTGACGATTTAATCTTGTGACAGACGTCATTTATGGTAGCTTGCTGTTGGATATAAAAGTTAGAACTTTTTACATACCTTAAGACCACAATTGTATAATTCCTTAAAGGGTTTGGCAGAGAGGCACTATTATACAGGCACCATCAAATAGCAACTAGACAAATTAAACCATATCTCAGCGACACAAAGTATGTTTTAGAATGAACACTACACACGGCAGCTGTCATTCTGACATGTATTTTAACCCATTGAGATAACGTTTAATTTCCCTAGGTGCTCAGATAATTATGAAGAGTCTGTTTGCTCTAATATATTTGATGGTTACTGTACGTACACTGATAGTTTAACGGTAACGTAAGGTTCGATATAAAAGGCACGAGCTTTGAATTAACTATCTTATCATCATCATCTTCTTATAAACCCATGTATTGTCCCACTGCTTGGCACGGGATTCCTCTCAGTACGAGAGGAATTAGGCTATAGTCCGCCACGCTAGCCTACTGCGGGTTGGCAGACTTCACATGCCGTCACGAAAATCTCTCAGGCATGCAGGTTTCCTCACGATGTTTTCCTTCACCGTTTAAGCGCGTGATAATTAATTATTAATACGCATATGACTTCGAAAAGTCAGAGGTAATGCCTTGGATTCGAACTCGAAACCTTTGACATGGCAGTCCTATGGTCATATCACAAATAAATAGTATATCATATCACAAGCACTTATCAAACTATCTTATAAGTATGCGATAATTCTGACGTCATCGTAAAAAACATACATATATCACGCCTGAATTCCCCGAAGGGTTAGGCAGAGGTGTACTTTAATGTACACCCACAGTTCGCCCGTGTATTTAGGTCCCATGTAGTATTGGGCGAGCCTATTGCTATTCACCGGGCACAAATTCACACTCCAAGCTGCTATTAAGAATTAACATAAAAAAACCCAATGACACGCGACCTGGGAATCGAACCCTTAGCGTAGCAGTAGCTTTGACCATTTCACTAATGAGGCAGTGACGTCATCGTAACTATAAATAATTAAAACTTCCTAATGATGATAATTTCCGGTTAAAGAAATTTGACATGTTCAGTTAGATAGTTAATAATAATGAACTTGACGAAACATTTGCAACACAATGCACAGTGTGTCGAATCCTACATTGTTAGACAAAACTGTCAGGTGCACTGCACAATGCTCAAAATGATGTACGCTCAAAATTAGGTAGTTTCTATAATTTCGTTAATTATCACGTCGACGTGACCTACTTATTTCGACGTAGGATTTGTATTTTGACGTCAAATTTTGATGGTGAGTAATTGCACTGGTTTAAGCAGCAATTTCAAGTATTTCCTGTAATGCTGTATTTGTTATCATCATTATTTAAAGAAAGAAAGTAAGTTATATGACAGTCACATTAAGACAAAAAAAACTGAAAAATAATCTGGAAATCAGATTCAGGATGTCAGTTACTAGTTGGAGTTTAAATCGATACCTACACGTTCACAAAGAAATGAATTTTCTAATTAAAGAAAATTTCTAGTGAAAGAAAAAATCGATCTCAGGCAGGGTTTGAACCTGCGTCTCTCTGGTTAAGTATGAAGCGGAGGGTGTGTGTGTCGTTAAACACAATGATAATATTCCACTCAAGATAATAATATAATTGTTTATTGCAGTTACGATAATAAAGTTATTACACGGAGACTAATATTACATAAGAACAAAGATAGGTAGCTAGACGAATCGTGGTCAGCGAGAGCGCGGGAAGCATAACAAATAACGTGCGCTGCGGGTTGTATCGCGTGGCCGACTGGCGAGCGCCCGCGCTCCGCTGCTGGCTGTTGCCATGCCGCGCGTTTAGGTACATATTTAACATTACAATAATAAAATATTATTTTTATAGATTACACATACAAAATGTTCAAGTCATTATTTAATAAGTAACATTAGCTACGCTACATCACCCCCCTCCGGAGACCGGGCTACGGGCGATAGTGGTGCGGAAATTTTACTCTGCGTCCTGACCGAGTTGTTTTTATGTTTACGTCAGCATCAGGTAAGTCATGGTTTGGTTGTTGAGGTACGGCTGTATATGAGGGATGATTTGTATCTGTATGTGAGGTAGGTGTAGATGTATGTTTTGAATGCGGTGTTGATGTATGTGAGGTATGAGGTATAGATGAATGTGAGGTATCAGGTGTAGATCTGTGTGAGGTGTGAGGTGTATTCGAGTCGCGCAATACGTATGCAGGTTTGATTCGGTCTATTGAGACCGTGACCGCATGACCCTTTACAATGATTTTAAACACCTTGTCATCACGTTGCACTACCTCGTGTGGTCCAGTATAGGCTGCTCTTAGAGCACCGGCCACAATATCATCGCGGAGGAAGACATGTGTGGCGGTACTAAGGTCCTTGTAGACAAAGGGGGAACGTCGTCCGCTGTGACGTGAGGCAGGAGACGGTTGCAATTCTGTGGCGAACTTTCGAAGCCTATATATATAGTTGGTCATATCTAAATCGAGGTCATTTTGAGGCTGAAAGAATTCCCCTGGGAGACGTAATGGCTCCCCATAGAGCAGTTCGGCCGCCGATGTTTTAAGGTCCTCCTTATAGGTACTACGAATGCCCAACAACACGAGAGGCAAAGACTCAGTCCAGCTGCTGTCTGCGTGGCAGGTTATGGCGGCTTTAAGTTGCCGATGGAACCTCTCTACAAGTCCGTTCGAAGCTGGATGGTAAGCCGTGGTGCGCTGGTGCTGGAAGCCGACAAGCTGAGACAGACATTTGAATAACGCCGACTCAAATTGTCTACCGCGGTCCGTGACGATGCTGGTAGGACAGCCAAAACGTGCTATCCACCCGCTCAATAAGGCTTTTGCTACCGTTTCAGCCGTTATGTCCTGCAGTGGTATTGCCTCAGGCCATCGCGTGAAGCGGTCAACAGCTGTGAGGCAATAACGGTAGCCTTGGGATATTGGCAGTGGACCAACGAGATCAATATGTAGATTCCTGAACCTGGCCTTGGGCATCTTGTAAGTACCTAATGGAGCGGAAACGTGTCTGTTGACCTTCGCACGTTGACAAGCTAAGCAGGTACGTACCCATTCGCGACAATCCCTTCTGATACCTGGCCATACATAGCGGTCGGTAACGAGTTTGATGGTACCCCTGGCACCTGGGTGACTAAGAGAATGCAAATTATCAAAAATTTGCCGACGAAATTCTCGTGTCACGTAAGGTCTTGGTGTGGTTCCACTTACATCACAGAATAGCTCAATGTCTGTACCAGGCAGCTTTGTCTTGCTGAGGTTCAGCGATGTGAAGCCATCAACAAGTTTCTTCAGTTCCGGGTCAGACTGTTGTGAGGTCGCTAGTGTATTTGGATCGACAGGTTGTATGATCTCGTCTACGCGTGAGAGAGTATCGGCCACTACATTATCCTTACCGGAAATATGCCTGATGTCGGTGCAAAACTGTGAGATAAAATCTAAGTGGCGGAACTGCCTGGGTGAGCAATTTTCTTTTCTAGAGTGAAATGCGTATGTCAGGGGTTTATGATCGGTGTATATAACAAAATCTCGTGCCTCGATCATATACCGAAAGTGTTTGACCGCCTCATATATGGCTAAGAGCTCACGGTCATAAGGAGAGTACTTGGTCTGCGAAGGTGATAATTTACGTGAGAAAAATGCTAGGGGCTCCCAAGTATTCCCTTTGAGTTGTTGTAAAACAGCGCCTAGGGCCGTATCAGAAGCATCTGTTACTAAGGCTAGCTTGGCTGAACAGTCCGGGTGGGCGAGCATAGCGGCTTTGCATAGGCCTTGTTTGCAAGCCTCGAAAGCGGCGTGTTCTTTGGCGGAGAAACTAACTGGGTGTGAACCCTTCACAGAACCTATTAAGAGGGCGTTTAAAGGTGCTTGGTGTTGTGCTGCACCTGGAATGAACCTACGGTAAAAATTAACCATTCCTAAAAAACGGCGTAATTCTTTGACCATTTTCGGTACGGGGAAGTTATCAATGGCCTTGACCTTGTCAGGTAGAGGACTAGTGCCTTCCGCTGAAATGCGATACCCTAGGAACGTCACCTCTGAGGCACCAAATACGCACTTAGCTGTGTTTATGACCATGCCATATTCGGACAACCTGCTGAAGACTTGATCCAGGTGGGCCTTGTGGCACTCCTGGTTTTTTGAAAAAATGAGAATATCGTCAAGGTAAGGATATGCAAAATCTAACCCCCGCAACATTTCGTCAACAAAACGTTGAAATGTTTGTCCGGCGTTACGAAGCCCGAATGTCATATACGGGAATTCGTATAGGCCGAACGGAGTTGTAATTGCTGTTTTCGGAATGTCGCTAGGGTTGACACAAATTTGATTAAATGCTTTAATTAAATCAATGGTGGAAAATACTGTACAGCCTGAAATGTTGTGTGAAAAATCATGTATATGACGGATTGGGTACATATCTGGGACCGTTCTTGCATTTAGCATTCGATAGTCCCCACAGGGTCGCCAGCTGTTATCTTTTTTAGCTGCTAGATGTAAGGGTGAAGCCCAAGGTGATTCTGATGGTCGACAAGTACCTATTTTCAACATAGCATCAAACTCTGCTTTGGCTATTTTTAGTCTATCTGGTGCTAGCCGGCGCGGTGTGCATGATACAGGCGGTCCTGGGGTCGTACGAATGTGGTGAAATATGTTGTGTTTAGGTGTGCCGTGTATGCCCGAAGGTCGAGTTATGTCGGGGTAGCGTTCGAGTATGGAATGATATAATGAATTACCAGACAGTACCTTTACTGACGAAACGTTGTCAGACAGCTTGGTGAGCGAAGCCGGGGTGACAAGCGTTGTGTTGGAGTCTATTAAACGCTGATTCCGCACATCCACTATTAAACTATAATATGATAAAAAATCCACACCAATTATAGCCCGATTTACGTCCGCAACAATAAATCTCCAAGCAAAGTCACGGCGCAACCCTAAGTTTAACATTAAATGAGCGTAGCCGTAGGTATTTATTATCGTGCCATTCGCGGCGATCAAATTAAAATTAGTTTTTTGCGAACTATACCCTTTTAACGCTTTACGGGGGAAAACACATAGATCACTACCCGTATCGATAAGAAATTGTATTTTCGTATTACGGTCCGTAACAAATAAGCGACCGGCACTTAGGCAGCCGTCGTCGGTCGCCATAACTGACTGCCTCACACTTTTCCCGAACTTTCACCCTTATCACACGGTAGTACGCACTTTTTCGCCTTGTCCCCAAACTTGTAGTGATACCAGCAGGTTGGGTGCTTGTCGTAATTTCGCTGAGACCTGCTGGACGACGAGCGTTCGCGGCTTTGGCCGCGGCTGCCGGTAGATCGCTGCGTCCCTCGTGACATCCTGTCAACTTTCGTGGTAAGGAGTTCGACCTGCCGAGTTAGCGCGGCAATCTGGCAAGCCACCGCGTCCGTCGAACTACTCGCAGGTACGGAAGCTGCTGCGACTTGAGGGGTGGGTGGGACAACGTCGTGAATCCTGTCCGCTAGGTCAGCGACTTCCTCCAGGGTTGCCTTCGATTGAGACGCGATGATCGACTGTGTGCTGCTTGGCAATCGGCTGGTCCACATCGTTCTCAAAAACTCGTCTGGTACTCCCGGCCCAGCTAAGTGCTGGAGGTGGCGTAAAAACTGGGAGGGTTTTCTGTCTCCCAACTCTTCGTGCGTCAGGAGCTGGAGCACCTTCTTTTCTCGGGATGCGGAGAGTCGTTTTATTAACTCGGCCTTGAGCCGCTCGTACCTATTTGGTATTGATGGGGCGGTAATGATGTCTTCCACCTCAGCCGCATGTATTGGGTCGAGCTGTCCCATAGCGTAGTGGAACTTGGTCGAGTCCACGGTTATGTTAGCCAGAGCGAACTGGCTCTCCAGCTGCGCGAACCACAGTGCCGGTTTTTCCGGGTAAAATTTCGGCATTCGTACGCCGACGCGGTGTAGCTCCAAGGGTATCGTCGGACCTGGAGTTCCAGCACAGTCAGTACCTCCATCTTGTTCACCGTTTTGACTTTCCTTGCTCATGTTCTTGCGGGGTCACCACTGAAGCGGAGGGTGTGTGTGTCGTTAAACACAATGATAATATTCCACTCAAGATAATAATATAATTGTTTATTGCAGTTACGATAATAAAGTTATTACACGGAGACTAATATTACATAAGAACAAAGATAGGTAGCTAGACGAATCGTGGTCAGCGAGAGCGCGGGAAGCATAACAAATAACGTGCGCTGCGGGTTGTATCGCGTGGCCGACTGGCGAGCGCCCGCGCTCCGCTGCTGGCTGTTGCCATGCCGCGCGTTTAGGTACATATTTAACATTACAATAATAAAATATTATTTTTATAGATTACACATACAAAATGTTCAAGTCATTATTTAATAAGTAACATTAGCTACGCTACAAGTACACCAGACGCTTTGCCAACTAAGCTACCGAGACCACTGCCTGTGATGTCGAATTTCTCTTCCACATTTTACGTCTTCAGGCGACGTCAGCACCATCAATTGAAGACATTACTATGTCTTTCAACCAACACGACTCGCAATATTTAATGCTAAAAACTAATAAAAAATAAGCATCGATACCTAAATAATTTTGTATCCAAAGTGCATATAATATACTTACGTATTAACTAGAAGCCGCATACAGTCAATTGTTTAAAAAAAATGTGCTCCTCACACTTTAAATTTAATCCCATTCTGTATCTTTTTAAGCCCACAAAGTATTTTTACAAGTAGGAATAGCCCAAGATGGCATTGAAATGAAATGAAATGATATTTATTTCTGTAAACAGATCTTTTAAAGACACTTTTACAAGTCTATTTTTTACAATAGATTTTTTTTTACACTCCATGGCGCCGATATTTCCTATCTGACGACCTCTGAGAAGAAGTGTCGAAATGAACTCAGAGAATCATGGCCTCTTTTAAAGTCCAGACAATAGTAATATCATAGGTTATTAAATTAACAAGTTATTATTACGTTCACAGAATGACTAACTGTCAAACTCTTCTTAAAAGGAGTAGTAGCTTTTGTGGCTTCTATATTATACATATTCTAAGCCGAAGCGTTGTATCTGACAATTTGATTTTACGACTCAGTTTATTGCTTGACTGCCGACAGGAAGACGACAATGTGTTTTAACTACTACAGTACAATATTGAGAAAAACAATCGAAATCGTAGATTTGAAAACATTCGACCCTAGTCTTGTCTCATAGATTTATAATAAAATTCACGCATATACATTTCCAAAATAAGTTGACCTCCGTGCTAAAAGTCAGATGAGATTAGCTTATACTGGAAATCATACGGCAAACATGTGTAAGCACTAACGTATTATATTCATCAAAAGTGGCTAGTTATTTTAACCCTCCTGGAAGTAAAATGGTGAATACAATTTAAATAAATCCTTTCAAGCGCTCTGGCTTTTATTGTAGACAATCATTTCGAATATATTACTTACATACAACTGTGTGGCGCTGTTTCCCATCCACAGATTGACCGCAGCAAACTCAGATTAACAAAACTACGCTTTAAATCTACGGCACAATTATTTATTTATAGATGGAGAGAGCATATTTACACACACCGGAAGTTTCATACAGAAAACGGATATTGAAAACATGGACAATCAGAATTGTAGCTTTTTTAAAGGTTTAATATTGTGCAAGGAATATTAACATTTAATATACTGTCATGCTTATATCCTTGAAGATATAGGCAGAGGTGTACTGTTACACTTCAAAAGTATGTTTTAGCATTCACGGAATAAGGACTATTGCCAGTATACTATACATCTATACTTTTATTGTTAAAAGGACAGTTCTGTTCGCCAAGTCGAGTTTTCTTTGTCTAGAATTAAGAACCTTGTCTTCATACATACAAGATGAGTACATACAATTTTTACAAAGATGATTAAAACTTCGGTCGTTACACATTTCTTTCTACGCCATAAACCTCTTTGAAAAAGCCGATTATCGTGAGGTCCTCCAATGAGGTCGGGTGCGTAGTACTCGCAACGGCGCGTGTGTATGACAAGATTTATGAATTTGGAAGAAGCGAAAGAGGTAAGGTAGATCTTAGCCAGTGGTAGCACTGAGTTTCTGTACTGTTCAGACTGTAGTTCTTCATACTGCCTACCCCTGTGGGAAAAAGCTTGAGTGTATGTATGGAAAAGCGCTTAATAACTTGGCCCTTGCACACACGTTAAAAAGACTGAACTTTTTACCTACGACTCTTAATTCCTAATTCGACTATCACTAGGGAATCATAGAGACATGATTATAACCTTGGTCTTATGTTTGATTTTTTTTCTTAATTAACGCCATAACCTTCTGAGAAAGCCTATTACCATATAGCAGACAAGTCAAGGGTTGTTCTCAATCAATTGTTTGAGTCTTAATTACGTAAAACAACAGAGGCATAACAGGGTTATTTGTTTCATTTACAACAGTGAATTTAAATAGCCGGCCATTGTTTCTAGTTACAACCCCTTGTAAATAATAATAAAGCTTTCCGATATGCAAGGTAAAAATATTGTAAAGGGAGGTATGAATCTGAGTATTTTTATTTGCCTACAACAATGGTTCGTATACAAGGTTAACAAATCAGATTTTTCCATATAATCTTTTTGTATTATTATGCATCATTAGTCTAGTGGTCCTAAGCGCGACTGCTACGCTAGAGGTCCTGGGTTCGATCCCCAGGTCGAGCAAAGTGTTATTGTGTTTTTCTATGAAATTCTCAATAGCAGCTCGGAGTCTGGATTTGTGCCCGGTGAATGGCAATAGGCTCGCCTCCTATTACATGGGACCTAAACGTACCGGCGAACTGTGGGTATACATTAAGTACACCTCTGCCTAACCCTTCGGGGAATACAGGCGTGATGGTATGTTATGTATGTTATGTTTTATTATTATGCATTTTCTATGCACGTTAAAGACGTAAATTTAAAGTGTGAAGGCAAATTTTGACCTGGCGGCTGGTTCGACCTGGGATAGGAATAGCAGTCGCGCTTAGGAGCACTAGACCATGCAATTATCTATAGTACTTAATTATTTTATAGTAAGTACAAGTATATAAAACATAAGGACTTATATGAAATGCTTACTCATAATATGTGGCTATTTACAAAATGTTAGCGTTGAATTAAAACTACTTTTTACGGATTTTATCCCGTTATATTTATATTTTTAATTTCCGAAGTTTCGGATCCTTTACAGCATCCATGGTCACGGGTGGACTGAGGTGTTTGTCGTCCTAATGTCAAAATTATCAACAGCTACCCTACATTTTGTTGATTATTATTTATTCCGGTCACGCAGAATGAGCTCACCGAATCCTTAGGTCTCGCAATCTTGAGCTTGGATTTAGATTTAATGGAATCTATGATGGGGTTCCAAGCACATGGTAACACCCAGCCATCTTCTCTATTGAAATTTGGATGTTTTTTAATTTCAATAGCCTCGCGAATCATCCTAGGTAGGAATCGGTTTTCTTTTGCAGGGACGTGTGGTTTATCAAATCTGATGTAGTGCTGGGCCTTTTCAAGTGTATGTTCACAAACTGCTGACTTCCCTTTGTGAACATACACTTGACAAGGCCCGTGACCATGAATGCTGTAAAGGATCCGAAACGTCGGGAATTAAAAATATCAATATAACGCGATAAAATCCGTAAAAAGTAGTTTTATTTCAATATCTAATATTCGCGTAAGTGTTAGAAACCAGTATGTTAGCGTTGTTCGTTTACGATCATTATATATCAGATCTTCGATAGATAATACGATATAATGGACAACCTCCCTTAAAATTTGAACAATCATACCATTTTACGAACTGATTGAATTTAAACAAAGTGTACGCCATGTATGATTTGGTATGTTATTTTATGCGTAGATATGTTTACTTTGGATATATGGACGAGTAATATTCAATTTGAGAATTGAACATTTTTTAAACTGAACTTGATTAGCATAAAAATGACATCATATTTTGGTAGGTAGGTCAGACATGAATGTTTTCATTAAAATTTTTAGATTGAATAAAAATCATTCTGTTCGACACACATTTTAAACGTCGAAGTCTGCTACTAAAATAATTTTGTCGTTATATGTCTTGTGTGGAACAATGGCTTGAGACGAGATAATAGGATGATAAAGTTTTCTCGCGGCACATAAATGTTTGTCTGGATATGGTTGAGACGTCATAATTATATCAAAATTAAGACGTTTAAACCACAAAATCTTGCCTTTCTTTACACAGAAACCGAATAATAATAATGTGTTTCCAATCGCTTCTGTTCACTGTAAAGTAACACCAAAATAATTAATTAATAATAATAAAAAATTGATATTGATTTTTAATTATAATAAATCAGTTACTGCTTCATTGGTCTAGTGGATTTTGAACCTAAAAATAGAAAGCTACGTTAGCTTTCTACTGGTGAAAGAATTTTTCAAATCCTGATTGGAGCCTTTCAGTTCCTGAGTGACATAGGCTATATATATAAATAGCTTTTGCCCGCGAATTCGTCCGCGTGGAATAGTTTTTCCCCAATCCCGTGGGAATTTCCCAAAATATGGTTATAATTTAAAGCCTATATGTTATTCTGATGTATAAACAATAAAACTGTAAAGTTTCATCAAAATCCGTTCAGTAGTTTTTGCGTGAAAGAGTAACAAACATCCATCCATCCATCCATCCTCACAAACTTTCACATTTATAATATTAGTAGGAAGTAGGATAGGAAGTAGGATTATTATCTCCATGCGGGCAAAGCCGCGGGCGGAAAGCTAGTTAGGTATATAAATAAAACGATCAAGAAATGTATTGAAGGGAAGACATTACTTAGTTCCTTTGAGCAGGTATTCCATTGGCAATTAAGTAGGAGAATGCTTTGGGGGCCAAAGAAGTCGGGACCAATTTAGATTAACATTGTTAACATTGCTGTCATTTCACTCAAATATAATACATACCATCAAGCCTGTATTCCCCGAAGGTGAGGCAGAGGTATACTTAATGTATGTTTAGGTCCCATTTAATAGGAGGCGAGCCTATTGCCATTAACTGGGCACAAATCTAAGCCAAGAGTTTCTACTGAGAATTTCATAGAAAATCTCAATAACACTCTGATCGACTTAGAGATCGACAACAGGACTTCTAGCGTAGCAGTCGTGCTTAGGACCACTAGACTTATGTACTGTAAGCCGAAATACAGGAACATCCTAGTTCGGCTCCAGATGCTAAATCTTTTGTGTACATAATTATTATATCTTACCATAGCATTTAACTGTATGTATAAATAGTACGTTTTCTGGAAATACAGATTTATTTTATTTTAATGAGGCACTGAATTATGTTGTTTCATCAAAAGAAGAAAGATAGATAGATTATTCTTTATTTTACACCAAAAGAAACAAAAATAAATGCTACATAAGTACATATTAGTAGCCATTCCTAAAGTCGATCTTTGATGAAACAATTAGGTCATTATATTTCTAAACAAAATTGAAACTGTCAAAACTATTGTACTTGACATTAAAGAGCCTTTGATGACGTCAAAGGTGTGTCAATTCCAAACGTTCCTTGTAACATTTGCAAAAACGATTATTAAGTAATATTTGAAAACTTGGAAATTGATTATGAATTTATATTAGCGAAGGAAAAATTCGACTGCGGGAAGGATTCGAACCTGCGGGTGGGAATCGCGGTGGCTTAGTTGGTCATAGCGTCTGATATGTTGAACCAGAAGGCACAGGTTCAAAGTCTGCCCGGCGTCAAATTTTTCCTTCACCCAAATCCAATCCAAAAAAAGATGGATATTGAATATGAATTTTTCAGTTTTTCGCTGAAAAAACTTTATAATCTTTGCATGGAAAATAACTAAAAATAGAAAAAGATAGATGGAAAATTATTTTTAAGTACTAACATCAATTTGACGTTAACACCTTTTCCGATATACCTACTCCATTACTTTTAACAAAAAAGTTAAACCGCCTTCAAAAAATAATAAAATAATTTTGTCTAAAACAGTTTGGGAAGTCGGTGACTTCCATTTGAGTGGGTCTTTTATTTTCGCCACCGACTTCCCAAACTGTTTTAGACAAAATTATTTTATTATTTTTTGAAGGCGGTTTAACTTTTTTGTTAAAAGTAATTTTATTTTGTTATTTTTAGTGGAAAATTTTGTTTAGAAGTACTTGTTAGCCAACTAAACGCACTGCTCCAATAAGACAGCGATGTTTCGGAGTAAACGATAATATCATCGATGTAAACAATTTTTAGATTTTTGTTGATATTTCCAAAACTGCTCAACCGATTTCGATAAAATTTGAACGAGACCACCTCTGAAGTATGACCTACCAAACAAAAAAACAATCATTAAAATCGGTCTACAACTGGCGGAGATATCGCGTAACAAACATACAAAAAAAAAATATACAGACGAATTGAGAACCTCCTCCTTTTTGAAGTCGGTTGAAAATTAGGGTAAGATATTCACAATAGTTACAGTAAATAAAATTCTGCGTTAAGGGCGAGTGGGTGGACAATACGGAACTATATGAAAAGTAAGGGTTGAATCGGGTCGAAAGCGTAATAGGCCTCTCGTATAGAAAGGGGCCAATCAAGATACGACCTTTTGCTTCTTAACTGCCTCTCATGAGGTTGATGGCCACGTGACGTGTGACGTAATCGTTCCAGAAACTGTTTCAGTTTCATATATGGATTTTGAGTGTCAAATTTTCTTCTTAAACATGAAATCAACATGTCATTTCAATCGAACTTGACTGTCTTTAGATAGTCTAGTGGTCCCAAGAGCGACTGCTACGATAGAGGTCCTAGATTCGATTCCCAGGTCGAAAGTGTTATTGGGTTTTTCTATGAAATTCATATTAGCAGCTCGGAGTCTGGATTTTTTCCCGGTTAATGGCAATAGGCTCGCCCCCTATTACATGGTACCTTCGGGGAACACGAATATAGGCGTGATGGTATGTTATCACGCTTGGATTCGTCAAAGGGTTGTTTGCCGGTGTATTTAAGTCCCATGTAATTGGCCCCATGTGCGGGAGTGAGCCTATTGCCTGATTAACTGGGCAGAAATTCAGACTCCGAGCTGCTACTGAGAATTTCATGAAAAATTTATTTGTCACTTTGCCTAACCGCGGTATCGAATCTAACACCTCTAGCGTAGCAGTCGTGCTTAATACAACTAGACTGATGAGTACTTATGCTATAGTGAGAGAATGACATAGTACACTTCTGCCTAACCCTTCATTGACTACAGGCGTGATGGTATGATATGCTGATATTTTTTTCCAAAAAGCATCTGAGATGTATTGATTTTTATTTTATTTTATTCAAAAATATTTTCAATTATTGGATTACATTAAACAAAATAAAACTATGCATACATAATTCGATACATAAAAAATACAGACCAAGTAAAAACCTCCTTTATTAAAGTCGGTTAAAGAACAAAAGTTATTTCCTAGAGCCAATAAATTGAATTGGTGCCCTCTCTAATAGAAAACAGCAGAAAACATTATCGAAAGATATTTTCAACCTTATTATTATACTCTTAAAGAAGACAATGGAACGGCAAAGGCGTGAAGGGTTTCCTGAAATTTCAAATACCTACCTACTTCAAAATGATCGGATAACTCAACTATTTTGGAGAGTTAAAGGACTTAAACACAAGGAGTTACTTAAAGATCTAATGGAAGTTAAGTACATTAAACTATGTCCATTTAGAAAGGTTAAATTTAAACACAGTTGATCGTATACAGTGCAGTGGTAGCCAAGTTATATAACCATTGGACTGCCAAGTCAAAGGTCTCGAGTTCAAATCCAAGGCACGTACCACTGACTTTTTGGAGTCATTATTAGGAAAACATCTTGAGGAAACCTGCATGCCTAAGAGATTTCCTTGCCGGCATTTGAAGTCTGCCAACCCGCATTAGGCTAGCATGGTGGACTATAGCCTTATCCTTCTCGCACGTAAACCGCTTAACAGAATTCGACCGAATTAGGGATATAGGCTACTGTATGTCTCAAAACATAGTTAATGTTTTTTTAAGAACGCGAGCGGGCAAAAATTAATGTTCTTTAGTAGTACCCGAGTAAGTAATTATTATTAAACTATTATTAAAAATAATGACTGTTTCATTAGTCTAGTGGTTCGAAGCATGACTGCTACGATTAACCGAATACAAATGCGACCGGATACAAAGCCGTTCTAGGTTCGATTCTCAGGTCGAGCAAAGCGTTATTGAGTTTCTCTATGAAATCCTTAATTGTAGGTCGGAATCTGATTTTGTGTCCGGTTAATTGCAATAGGGTCGGGTTCGATTCTCAGGTCGAGCAAAGCGTTATTGAGTTTCTCTATGAAATCCTCAGTAGCAGGTCGGAATCTGAATTTGTGTCCGGTTAATTGCAATAGGCTCGCTCCATATTACATGGGACCTAAACAAACCAGCGAAATGTGGGTGTATATTAGTACACCTCTGCTTAATCCCTCGTGTTATACAGGCGTGATGGTATGCATGTAAAAATAATGTATGCCTATATGCAACAAGTCTTGAAGGTTGCCGTCTAACACGTGCCGCGGAAGCTCCCACCATTTCCCGGCAGACGGTTCCTATCGAGAAATCCCGATATCCGTTGAATCGCACAACCGGTTGGATTTGTAATTTATTTATTGAGGTTTTATGTGGTTAAGGTGGTACTAAATTTAGAAGAGGTAATAGTAAGCCGCTCTCATATAGAGTATGAAGCGGCGGTAGCCTAATGGCTAGGGCGTCGGACTTGCGATCATGTGGTTGCCGGTTCGAACCCCACCCATTACACTACCGACATGAACCCACTCGTAACACAAGCATTTAGCTTAGCACGAGGGGTTAACAAGAATACTAGTAATGTGTGACCCACATTGCTAGTAACATAAAAAAAAGAAAAGAGTAAAGGTGTTATTAGCATAACATAGGAGGTGTACTAATGTACACCCACAGTTTGCTGGTATATTTAAATTCCATGTAATAGGGGGCGAGCCTATTGCCAATATCAGGGCTCAAATTCAAACTCCGAGCTACTGAGAACTGCTTAGAAAATAATAAAAACAATACCTATTACCCGACCTGTGAATCGAACGCAGAACTTCTAGCGTAGCAGTCCCGTTTAGGAGTACTAAACTATTGAGGCAGTAAGTTTTCTGTGAAAGTATTCACTTAAAAAAGGTGATATTACATTAGTTAGACCTACATTGGATATCCAAAACAAAATAATATAAAAATATCCTAGCGCAAAATGAAGACTTTGGAGTGACTGAAAGAAACAAAAAATGACATTGACATCTGTCAAATGTGTCACTTCACACACGTCATTTATATAATATAGTCTCAACATTTTTGACATCGTTGCTTTATTCATACAACCCTCAAGAAAATTGTAAGTGAAGGGAAATAAAATGTTGTAAAAAAACCTCCTTTGAGGCGAAAAGCACTTAAACAAGTGTTTATAGTGTACATCATATCGACGTTAGTTTTACGTTGTACGTGCCTCAGATATACAAATACCTGGCTGTGGCCTTACAAATACGGCTTTTAGTGAGGCAAACGGGGAGGTTTTGATAACGTACCAACACTACCAACATTACATTGAAAAAACTCTTTTTGGCTAGCTGTACAGTCGCCAGGACATCAGGTTATACAAAACTGTCAAATTTCTCCAAATGATTTTATACCTTAAATTGTCGTTGATAAATTCAAAATCAACTGAGAAAATTTGCTGTGCTGGCCACCATATATTCCGGTAACGCCTCGTGACAAGTCAAGCGGGAGTGTGTAGAGGCGCTATTCTTTTATATATTTTACAACACACTCGTACATTTACATATTGAGAGTATGAATGAAAGACGATTAGCAAATGGGACCATCAATAAAACCGTCAATAAATACTTTTAAAAAGGATTATAGGATTTCGTAGTGAGAGAAATTACCATCTAAAATATGAAACCATTTTGAAAACATACTATTACATAAGATAAAAATCCAAATCGGTTACAATCGGCGATGATATAAAAACACCAACTTCCAATAGAGAACTTACTCCTTTTTTTGAAGACGGTTAAAAACTGTTACGACGGTTACGACCTGCGAAAGTCACCTTCCAAAAAAAGAACATGAGAACATAATTCTTTTCTCTCAGTCGGGTAAAAAACTCGGTCTAAAACCTCGCCCGAGAATTCTCGGGACTTGGCGAGAGCACTTTTGGCCGAGAGTCTACAGGGTTAAGGATGTATTCGTGGAATGAATGTGTGCTAAGTGCGTGGGGCGTACCTGTGTTTAAAGTGGTTAATGGGTTCATAGGAGCCGTGAGTGAAATAGTAAAGTATTGCAATAATGAATGTTATTCGACACACTAAAGAAACAACTTTGTGGAAAAAATTTCGCTTTCTGCAGAATGACAATTGGGCCTAACTAATTTTATTTTGGGGTCACTTAGTCACGTGCAGCTCTAAAAGGGTTGATTCTATCTGTTTTAACTGACCAATTTTCTCTATAAAACACAACTGATACACTGCACTTTATAGGCTCACCGCTATGTTTTAGCTGTATTATTTTATTTCCACTTTTCTAGGCGGTGAACTTATTGCCATTAACCGGGCACACACCCAAATTCAAAGCTGCAGCTGAGAATTTAATAGAAAAACAAATAATGCTGCTCGACCTGGGAATCCAACCCGGGACACACTCACACACTCGTGGTAACGGCACCCGCGCGTCTACATACATTTCTACAATATATTTAACAAACAATAATGACTACTTTGAAGCGGCGGTAGCCTAATGGCTAGGGCGTCGGACTTGCGATCATGTGGTTGCCGGTTCGAAACCCACCCATTGTACTACCGACGTGAACCCACTCGTAACACACGCATTTAGCTTAGTACGAGGGGTTAACAAGATTACTAGTAATGTGCGATCCACATTGCTAGTAACCTTTTTTTAAATGAAAAAAAAAAAAACTACCTAATTAGCCTAGTGGTCCTAAGTGCGACGGCTACGCTATAAGTCCTGAGTTCGATTCCCAAGTCGAGCAAAATGTTATTGAATTTTTCAATGAAATTCTCAGTAGCAGCTCGGAGTTTGGATAATATAATTATGCCCGGTTTATTAACAGGGGGTTTATTGCCCGGCTTATTAAATAGGTTTATCGCCTATTCACTAAAACAGACCAATGTACTGATGCAATGCATAAGTAGTACTGTAGGTACTTCTAGGTAGGTACGTACCTTTGTCTAACCTTTCGGGGAATATAGGCATGATGGTATCTGTGTGTGACATAAACAAAAACTGTCATGTTTAGAGAATTGGCCTAAGCATAATTGAATGTTATATGACAATACAAAGCAATATTTTTAGATACAATCTGCATGAGATAGTAGCTCCAATTTGTTCTATTGTTTAGATTTAGTTCAACTGATATAGTATGCAAAATAACGCGCGAAACAACTCGCGGTTATAAAAGGGTACGGTCACGCAACAGTTAAATTTTGAAAATGTTACACTACCAAAACTTTTAATTAGATTCTATATAACCTAAAGTGATAGCCCAGTAATATGACGATTGGAATGCCACATCGTAGGTCTCGAGTTCAAATCTAAGGCACTTCACCGCACCTCCGACTTCTCGTTTTAATGTGCTTCATCATCAACCCACATTGTCCCACTGCTGGGCACGAAGCTCCTCCCAGAACGAGAGAGATTAGGCTATAGTCGACTACGCTAGCCTACTACGGGTTGGCAGACTTCACACGCCGTCGAACGCGCTTAAACGGTGTAGGAAAACATCGTGAGGAAACCTCGATGCCTGAGAGCTTTCTCGACGGCGTGTGAAGTCTGTCAACCCGCAGAAGGCTAGCGTGACGGACTAAAACCTAACCCTAACCCTAACTCTAGGAGACCCGTGATCAGCATTGGGTCAATAATATTTTTTTTAATCAGTCTACCTTTTTCCCAATAATGGGAAACAATTTACATACAGACATAAACATGAGAGCATTGAGAAGTATGGGTGGTGTTACTTTGAAAGAAAAAGTGAGGAATAGTGTGATAAGGGAACGTTGCGGAGTGAAAGAAGATGTAGTAACAAGGATTGGGAAAGATAAGTTATGATGGTTTGGTCATGTAGAGAGAACGGATGAACGGAGATTGACGAAACAAGTATACGTGGCGGGTACGGATGGACAAGTTTGAAGGGGACAATCTCGGCAAACGTACCGCAAAAAAATTAAGGATTTTCTTAAAAAAGGCCAAGTTACGAGCACCCTAAACCGACGATCATGCCTAACCCAATGAACGTCGATGAAACGAAAATGATGTGATAAGATCGTAGCAAGTAGAAATCCTTAGTCTCCGCAAGACAGGCGTGACAAAATGTATTTTTATGTACAATTTAAACCACAAAAAATAATTTTCATGTACAAAACCACAGGTAAAATGTAACTAAATTAGTAACAATTGCTACAATATACGGTGCGCTTGTCGGCAAAATAAAGAAAGGGATACAACGGGCACGACGCACGGTGGGCTGAAAATCGGCTTTCATAGACATAGCGATTTCAATTTGCAAGTGCCGGATTTTTTGCCGGATATCGCTTCTATTAGTTATTACTATATTCAAAAATGACACCAGAGTTAATTCTGTACAAAAACGAAGGAATTATATTTTTTTTAAGAAAAATTTGTATGGAGCTGGTATTAAAAAGTTAATTATCTCGTAAACAGCAAGGAAAACCGTAATATCCTTACAGGTGGTTATAGTACTAATTATTTATGATTTTTTGACATATGTCATATAACGGTTATCGCTGCTAATTTTTTTTTAAAAATCTTCAAAATATTTTTATTTATTTTTACATATGAAACGGTTCCTTTTAGTGACTTAATTAAGAACATTGTTAATTATGAAGAATGTTATTGACCCAAATATTAAAAATATATAAAACAAGAAAAATATTTTAAAAAATAGAAAAAAAAAAACAAATATTATATTTTTTCATTTTCCTTATCACTGTCGTTCTCGGACTCCAATTCTGAGTCAGAATCTAGATTGGATATATCTAAAAACTCGAACTCACTTTCCTGAAACTGAATTTTTGCGAGAGTTTCAGCAAAAAAGCTCTGCTTTCTCTTGGCATCTCACTTAGGCCTTTGTGCACTTAGGAAAGGATCCGAAGAAACAACAAGCATATTTAAGATATCTTGATTAGAATCTTGCCTGCTTCTTTTTCGCGAATGATATTCCCGGAACCTCCTAAAATCTCTGTTTCGAGACTCTGAGGCTTTTTCCAAGAGAGTCCGAAATTGCACAATATAAGTTTTCTCGATTATATCAGCCTCGTGTATTAATAATTTATGTACGGTTGACGACATGTAGTACCAGTCATACAATTCCACATACTTTTCTGCTGTTTTGTGGGCAAAATCTTTAAATTTTATTCTCGCCTATCAATCTCGATCTTCGTCCAACCCGGTAATAGCTGCAGTTTTATTGGGATACTCGAAAAACTTTCTAGCGGTATTCACGCCATTGGTAGTTCCCGAGCCTTGTTTCACAACATCAATCAACAGATTGAGCTGAACTTGAATTTATTTTGAATACATTTTTTATTTCATTACTTCTCGCTGCTCACCGTTTGAAGTCGAGCCTATACGCAATATGTAACAGACATTCCATACAATTTATACGTGCGTGTAGGGATGATAACCCAAATTTGTATATGTCAGCACACACAGTCTTTGATGTTACAACATCTAAGCGGTTCATTTCCGTAGGTTTTGCTAAGCACAGGTAGCACGATGGATTTGATCTGGCCTCAGAAAGGTACGTGCAGACTTTGGTGTCGATCACTGTCATAATTAGTTGATGAGTCACCATGTTATTATTATGTACTGCACTCTGTGGGGATAAAGGCCCGAATTTCATCATCCATTTGTTTTTTGAGACCGATGACAACTGCTTCGCTCTCCTTTACAAAAGTTAACTGAACTGGGCGTCAATACAAAGTTGAGCATGGTTTTCGGTTCATACAGTATTATCTCCATCTGTCAGTTTTAGTGGCACCAAGGAGGTCATGAAAATGCTTGCATCATCTTGCTCACCCTCCATTTTCTGCTTGTATCGTCTTTGGTTGGAAGCACCATCAAATCCCCACTTGGATATACGCTTTAGCTGCTTATTTTGCACATCGGCATTGTCAGAAAGACTTTGAAGGATCTTCGTCACCGTGATGTCAAGTAAAGCTTGAAGTGTAATCCTAGCCGAGGAATTCGTAACTGACACTGAATGCTTTGGGGGGTAGCAATCAAGCTTAGTTTGTTGCACTTTATAGTAGGATGGATAAATATCCATAGCACCTTCCCATGGCAAGCCTGGCAGCTCTCGCAAAGTAATATATTGCCACTTTGACAGTTTTAGTGAAAGGAGCAATCCAGCGCTTTCTCTGCTGTAAATATGACTGTTTTTACTGATGTCTTAAGCGTTTCTTTAATTTTAATAACTGCTTCAGGCTTTTTCAACATGTATTCGATCACAGATGCCATATCCTCATGCCCTTCTTTTAAACGCGCTGTAGCTGCATATGCCAATTCACTGGAGTCTTCGCCTGTATGATCATCAGATCTTCTCTTTTTCTGTTTACTTCCCAAATCTTCGAATGGTTTTCGAGACCTTTTTGTCATTGTTCCAACGGATGATTATGGCTTTAATTGAAAGTCTGATTGTGCTCTTGGTATCTCATCAACAGTTCATTCTAGATTAACTAATGTTTGCACACAACTTGGCCAATTAATATTTGCTTGCAGCCAATTTCCGTACAGTCTTCTGAAGTTATCAAGGAATCGGTTAGATTTCATCCACCTCTGTAAAGCAGAAAGGCAATACTTCATGATTAAATGAAGTACTCTCACTTTTTAGAAGACAAACAAGTCTAAACTGGTGGTTAAACTTTCCATTTTAAGATTTTATAGTCACAGAGCAAAAAAATTGTGTTAGCAGTTGCACAGATGTGATCAATCTAAATTATTAATTAAAATTTTAGCCCTTTTATTGCAAAACGTCGATAATTAGTTAACTACCCTCATTAGAGTTTTGAAAGATGAGCTAATAAAAAAATATAATCGTCAAAAAAAACTTAGAACTCTTAACACAACTAATCAATAAATTAGCTTACTTATCAGAAATCATTAACAATCATTTAATCACCTTTTCAGACTTCAGACAGTTACAAACAATACCACTTACTTGGTACCAAAATACCAAATAAAAATATGTTTTTACAAATTTTAAAACTCATTTTGTATTGATACATAGGTATCTAGCTCAAACATAGTTGTGTAAGTGTGGATGTACGCTAAACCTCTGACTAATCCTTCGGGAATATAAGGATGATGCTATTTTATGTTACGTGTTATTAAAAGTCTGTGTTCCTCAACTTAAACACTAAAAGGAACCGTTTCATATGTAAAAATAAATAAAAATATTTTGACGATTTTAAAAAAAAAATTAGCAGCGATAACCGTTATATGACATATGTCAAAAAATCATAAATAATTAGTACTATAACCACCTGTAAGGATATTACGGTTTTCCTTGCTGTTTACGAGATAATTAACTTTTTAATACCAGCTCCATACAAATTTTTCTTAAAAAAAATATAATTCCTTCGTTTTTGTGCAGAATTAACTCTAATGTCATTTTTGAATATAGTAATAACTAATAGAAGCGATATCCGGCAAAAAATCCGGCACTTGCAAATTGAAATCGCTATGTCTATGAAAGCCGATTTTCAGCCCACCGTGCGACGGAAGTTAGGCGATTGTTCATTTTTAATGCAACAGCAAATGCGTGCACAATACAAAGCGTTCTTTTATTTATTTTGATTGCTTTTGTTTTAATATTTTGTATGCGGTTTTAAATTTATAAATTTCCCCAAATGGTTAGCCCGGTTCTTTTTTTATTAACAGTTGAACATGAAAAAATTACTTATTGTACCTTAACATTTCGTCTCACGGCCAGTATTGAATAACTGTAGATTTGCTTATTAAAGAATTTTGACATAATATTATAACGTCCGTAAATTGAAATGAAATGAAATGATAGTTATGAAATGAAATGAAATGATATTATTTCTGTTAATAGATCTTTTAGATACACTTTTACAAGTTGTTTTTTTATCTGACGACTTCTGAGAAGAAATGTCGAAACAAACTCAGAGAATAATGGTCTCTTTTAAAGACCAGACAATAGTAATATCATAGATATATATGCGAGTTTTAAAGAACTTAAGTGTGTTCGAATTAGTACAAAACTTCCCATCTATTTTCTGACCCCATCCAGCGCAGTTTGACTTTACAACGATCAATTTGTGTCCGTCACTTAACCAGGAACTCATAATTATTTGGGTTAGTTACACAGGTATGTAAACATATGTACAGTTACTTAAGTAAGTGAATTATGTAATGTTTATGTACTGAATGAATAATGAAAGCTAACAGGGTTGGGAGGGGACAAATAAGTTATAGTTGTTTACCTACAAATACATACATACATACATATTGTCACGCCTGTCTCCCATGGGGGTAGGCAGAGACTATAGATTTCCACTTGCTACAATCCTGGCACACTACTTTTGCTTCATCTACATTCATTAATCTCTTCATGCATGACGGTCGGTTTAGGGTGCTCGGAACCTGGCCTTTTTTAAGAACATCCGCAATTTGGTTGCGGTACGTTCGCCGAGGTCTTCCCCTTCCAACTCGTCCATCCATACTCACCATATATACTTGTTTCGTCAATCTCCGTTCATCCATTCTCTCTACATGACCAAACCATCTTAACATACCTTTCTCAATCCTTGTTACTACATCTTATTTCACTCCACAACGCTCCCTTATCACACTGTTTCTCACTCTATCTTTTAGCGTCACACCACACATACTTCTCAAAGCTCTCATCTCTACAGCATTTATTCTGCTTTCATGTTTCTTGTTTCTTGTTAAGATACAAAACAATAATTAAATACACTTCATAGAGAAAACTTATACCTTGGTCACCAGGTAAACCACTCTTTGACAGATGGAACTTGTGATTGCAGAAACTTAACAATGCGATCATCGATCCGATTATTGAAACGTTGATTACTGTCTAGATTGTACCTATTGATTAATTGATTATCTATTGTTTGGTTGACGAATCGAAAATGGTGCAACGACGACAAATAATCCTACTTCCTTCCTACTAATATTATAAATGTGAAAGTTTGTGAGGATGGATGGATGGATGGATGTTTGTTACTCCTTCACGCAAAAACTACTGAACGGATTTTGACGAAACTTTACAGTAATATAGCTTATACATCAGAATAACACATAGGCTACAATCTATAAAGATTTTGTGTAATTTTGGCCATAATTTTACGATAACTATCAAGTAAATCGGAAAAAATCCTACCCTCTGAGAGCTATTTTGGCGTGCGCTGTCTAAACCGTTGAAGTTAAATGAAGATAATGTATCGTGGGATTGTTTGCCAAAAACAGTTCTAAATAAAAGTCAGCGATAGCATATATCTATCTTTTATGTGGAAGCCAATATATCACAAATTATAAGCCATAAATTACATTTAAATTTGATACTTTTTTACAATGCTAATTTTAGAATATTTAGCAAATTTTTATGAAAATCCTATCCTACTATCCTACTTCCTACTAATATTATAAATGTCAAAGTTTGTGAGGATGGATGGATGGATGGATGGATGTTTGTTACTCCTTCACGCAAAAACTACTGAACGGATTTTGACGAAACTTTACAGTAATATAGCTTATACATCAGATCCTTCCTACTAATATTATAAATGTGAAAGTTTGTGAGGATGGATGGATGGATGGATGGATGGATGTTTGTTACTCCTTCACGCAAAAACTAATGAACGGATTTTGACGAAACTTTACAGTAATATAGCTTATACATCAGAATAACACATAGGCTACAATCTATAAAGATTTTGTGTAATTTTGGCCATAATTTTACGATAACTATCAAGTAAATGGGAAAAAATCCTACCCTCTGAGAGCTATTTTGGCGTGCGCTGTCTAAACCGTTGAAGTTAAATGAAGATAATGTATCGTGGGATTGTTTTCCAAAAACAGTTCTAAATAAAAGTCAGCGATAGCATATATCTATATTTTATGTGGAAGCCAATATATCACAAATTATAAGCCATAAATTACATTTAAATTTGATACTTTTTTACAATGCTAATTTTAGAATATTTAGCAAATTTTTATGAAAACTGATACTTTTAATGCATTCAGTATTTAATGAAGACCAACTTTGTCATTTACACTAAGTAATTTAGACGAATAGTTTAAGAAATATATCACGATAAGATTGACTTGAGTGGAGCGTCATTAAGCGCCTGCGTTAGTCGGCGGCGCGCAGAGCGGGGGTGGTGGGGCGGTCTAAGCAATGCGCCATCACCAAGTGCGCGACCCGAACGCGGGCAGACAGATGCGTGACGGCGTGAGGGCAGACGTCATTGACGGTTGTGTTCATTAGCTTGCTCACGTGTTTCGTATTCGGAAAATCTACATGTTTTCGCTGAACGAAACAAATCATGTAACATAGTTTACAGAAGCATATTGTAGTGATGAAATTTGATATGGATAGTCTGTAGCCTGGAGAAGGACATTGGCTACTTTTTTATCAACAAACCATGCGGGCGAAGCCGCGGGCGGAAGCTAGTAAATAAATATGTATAATATTTATTCAACGGTGAAGGAAAACATCGTGAGGAAACCTGCATGCCTGAGAGATTTTCTTGATGGCATGTGAAGTCTGCACACCCGCAGTAGGCTAGCGTGGCAGACTATAGCCTATAGCACGAGACCCGTGCCCAGCAGTGGGACAATGTAATGGGTTGATGATGAATATTCATCTGATTGTATTACTATTAGGCTGGCATGTCTACGTGGCAGCATGAATGGGTCGGCACGACCGGGGAGGTACTACTCTACCACAGAATATCGACGTCAAGTAGCAGTATGCATACTGTTGGATTTCGTACGGTGGGTGCTGGAGAGCAGGAGGCCCAATTTCTCCGCCCGTTCCCTTCCTGTCCCTTTTCTACTTCCCCTCCCTTTTTCTTTACAGGGTGGGCAACACGCGAGCGATACCCCTGGTGTTGCAATCATCCATAAACTACGGTAACCGCTTACCATCAGGCGGGCCGTATGCTTGTAGCCACCTTAGGGGTATAAAATAATATTGTACACCCACAGTTCGCCGGTATGCTTGGCTCCCATGTAATAGGGGGCGAGCCTATTGCCATTCACCGGGCACAAATCCAGACTCCGAGCTGCTTCTGAGAATTTCATAGAAAAACTCAATAACACTTTGCTCGACCTGGGGATCGAACCCAAGACCTCTAGCGTAGCAGTCGCGATTGGGACCACTAGACCGACGAGGTAGTCGGATTTAACTATATTGAGACTAATTGTTGGTCGCGGCTTCATTTGCTTCCCGAAGGAGTTTTTGAAACAAAAGGTAGCCCATTTCCTTCTTCAGTAGGTATTTAAACAACCTCCTTGCCATATTTACTCGAAATCTGTTCTGCCTTTTATGCGTAAAAACGCAACAATCAAATAGACAGATTATTTTTCGCATTAAAATATTATAGAATGGATGATCAATTCCAACATTTCGGACGTATTATAATCATGCCTGCATCTGCGCAAGAGATCCTGGGTTCGGTTCCATTACCGAACAGTGTTATTGTATAAAATTCTCAGTAGCAGCCCAGAGTTTTATTCTATGTTCCGCTAATGTAATTGTTAGCCTAACCTTTCGGGGAATACAGGCGTGATGATATGATGGTAAAAGTAATAATTATGCTACACCATTAAGAACATAATCTTTAAAAGTAAAGTAATTGTGCTTAAAATTACTCACAAGACGTCGTTTTTCCTCTGAAACGGTCATAATACTCGCGAAGAGGTCACATATTATAATTTTAATATCAATCTTAGCGCGGGTAAACTGCCTCATTACTCTAGTGGTAGTAGTGCCTCTCTGGTATGTCTTATGCCAGCATGAATGGGTCGGCATGACCGGGGAACTACCCTCCCACAGAATATCGACGTCAAGTAGCAGTATGCATACTGTTGCGTTTAAAGCGCCGGTAGCCCAATTCCTCCCTCAGTCATCTTCCTTCTGCTTTTACGTACATATGGTCGGTAACGCATCTGCAACCCCTTTGCTATTGCAAATGTCCATGGGCAGCGACGACTACTTACCATTAGGTAGCTTGTTTGCCGAGTTATCCCAAGCGTTGGTCCCAAGCGCGACTTCTACGTTAGAGGTCCTGGGTTCTTCACTTTCAGGTTTTGCGCTTATCGTACTTATTATATCATATTTAAAGTGACTACTCAAGATGAAACAAAATCGGTTCATCCGTTCGGGAGCTACGATGCCACTAACCGACACAGACACAGATACGTCAAACTAATAAAACCCCATCGTTTTTGCGTCGGGGGTTAATAAACAAACGCTGGGGTATACGTGTTCTCGAGTGGAGACCATGATTTGGCAAACGTAGTATACGACTTATATCATATCACCATCACGCCTGTATTCCCCGAAGGGTTAGGCATAGGTATACTAATGTATGCACACCCACGTTTCGCCGGTATATTTAGGTCCCATGTAATAGAGGGCGAGCCTATTGCCATTAACCGGCCACAAATCCAGACTCCGAGCTGCTGCTGAGAATACATACATACATACATACACTCACGCCTTTTTCCCACAGGGGTAGGTAGAAACTATGGACTGCCACTTGCTACGACTCTTGCATATCTCTTTCTGAGAATTTCATAGAAAAAACCCAATAACTCTTTGCTCGACCTGGGGATCGAACCCAGGACCTCTAGTCACGGTTGGGACCACTAGACTAACGAGGCAGACCAGGACTTATAACACTTAATGACTGTTCCTAGATATGAAAATAAAGCGAATTGGGACATTTTAACATTAAGATGTGTCAAGGGTGTTGTTTTCGAAGATATTGCTCTTTACGGCACTTTAGCGCCAAAAAATAAATATTTTAACATCAACGTAGGAGTTCTTTGGCGGGCTATAGAACGTGCTATGCTTCATTTGTTTTTTATAGTACTGAAAATCCTCATAGATCTTCTGTCACCTGGGGAGGCGGAATGGTATATAGGACTTGCCAAATAATTAAAAAATAAAACCCAACTACGATAAAAAACAATTGAAAAGTATTTAACAGGCAATTTTTTTTATGTACAGAAAAACATTACTGTTTTATATAATACATTCTCTTACAATAATACGAGTTACTTAAAGTATGACATTAGTGCAGTGGTCCCAAGTGCGACTGCTACGCTGGAGGTCCTAGTTTCGATTACCAGGTCGAGCAAAGTGTTATCAAGTATTTATATGAAATTCTCAGTATCAACTCGGAGTCTGGAATTTGTGCCCAGTTAATGGTAATAGGCTCGCCCCCTATTACATGGGACCTAAACATACCAGTGAAGTGGGGGTGTACATTAGTACACCTCTGCCTAACCCTTCGGGGAATACTGGTATGTTATACTATATGTTTATGGTGTTATATGGTATGTTATGTTATGAGGAACCCCAACATTTTTACAAGGAAACAGCAATTTCCATTACATTAATAAATCTAGCTAAACTCATGAATGGTACGAATTATGAACTCAGCTTCGCGAAGAGAGAAACGCGGAATTAACTTCACTCATGAACTCATATTGTAGAGATGAAAAATAAAGGTGGCCACACATGGGAACCGTAAAATCGCTACGATCGTTTATTTTTACTTGTTGTTCTGTTATTTGTTCTGTTATGTTGGCATTCCCACTTGACAGACCTTACATTGGTGTGGTCACGTGGTCAGGTGAGTTTTTTTGACACATTGACCTGTGGTCCAGTCTGCAGTAAGCACTCTAGCAGAACTTAACCTTAACACTATAAGCTAGTAAGTGATGTTGGAATTTACTTGATTGCCAATTACAAAAGTAATCTGTTCTTACTTTAATAGTGGCAACATAGTCATTAGTAGATTTTGTATATTAGTACTGGCAACACTGTCATTAAAATCATGTTTTATAAAAGGAACGGGTGCCCTCAGTTTCGTTCTTTTTTCAATCTTCACTGTGCTAATAAATGGACGTTATAACATTCCTTGTGAATATAATTTATTTAAATATAAAATCTATAATTCAAATTCAATCTGTGCTTTTTATTTCATGTCCTTAACCCTAATTCCAACAAGTGATTAATATGATAGCGGAATAGCTGTACTGAATGCAACCCTGAAGGGTTAGGCAGAGGTGTACTAATGTACACCCACACTTCGCCGGTATCTTTAGGTCCCATGTAATAGGGGGCGAGCCTATTAACATTAACCGGGCACAAATCCAGACTCCGAGCTGCTATTGAGAATTTCATAGAAAAACACTGCTCGACCTGTGGATCGAACCCAGGAGCTCTAGCGTAGCAGTCGCGTTTGGGGCTACAAGACTACTGAGGCAGTCCGGCAGAGTAACCCATCGCTAATCGCATCGCAAGTCGCTTGTGTGTAAACACCCTTAGCACTTCCACGTAATGAGAGCGCCCCTATCCCGCAGATTAACTTGTGCCCAAATAATAAGATAACGCATAAAGAAATAAGTTTGTTAATTTAATATCAACAAAAAATTGTTTTTAGATTATTTGCTGACTTCTATTCAATTAAATGTATTCATATTTTAAGCCGACTTTAATAAATACTTTTTTTAAAATTCATCTGTGTATAAAGATCTAAATTATAATTTAAGAAATAAAATGATATCAGGCAGTATTCGAAGCTGTATCCCGGAATATTATTGTAATAAGATAGATTCTGTATTGTCGTAACCAATAATGTATTTCCTTCAGTAATTTCAATCTAACGAGGTTCCACCGTATTTCTCAATATTCCAAATAATTATGCAGAACTTGTACAAGAGTGCTTTTTATACAAATTTGCATGTCTTAAGATAAAATATGGATATTCAGCAATGGTTCCACACAAAATTGTTTACGCAGATCTGTCGAGTACGGCTCAGGAATACGTAATGATAATCAATTGAGATTCCGGCTGTAAGGTGCTGACTTCGGCATGCTTTCTCTGTCATATTGTAGCCTTTAGAGCTAACGTAATCGCTAGTTAATCACTTAGAGTTTGGGTAGGTAGAAGCAGTGACAGGCCTGAAATGGAGGCGCGGTAGCTGTAGCAACGTTCCACCTATGTGGATTGACAATTTTGGGATTTCACCAGTAGGTACTTCCGGAGACCACAGACAATGAATCTGTCATATTGTAGCCTTAAGAGCTAGCGTAGTCGCTTATTAATTGGCTCAGAGATTGGGTAGGTTAAGAAGCAGTGATAGGCCTGAAATGCCGGTAGAATATGTAACTACGCTCCACTTATGTGAATTGACAAGTTAGGAATTTTACCAGTAGTGCACGAGACCGCAATGAAGGTCTCGGAGGCATGAAACTTGGTATGGGCTCCAGGAAAAAGTAGTGAGGATATCACTCGTGTGCTAGTTGGTTTTAGTCTTCCCCTTGTGGCGGAAGTTTATGGATTTCAACACGCCAACAAAAAACAAAAGATAGTGTAGGTGGAAGCAGTGACAGCCTAGTGATACCACAGTTGCTTGTGGATGGAGTCTCGAATTCAAATCCATGGCACACACTTGAGTTATATATTGCGCTCTCTTTCTAGCATAAAATTAAATGCTTAAAAATGCTTCTCTTCATTTGGTTTTTATTTAGTACACCTCTGCTGCACCCTTCGGGGAATACGTCCATTGTGTGATTTATAAGAGTAACAAGGAAAACGGTGCGTTACGAGTCAGAAATGAGGTCATTGTACAAACGACGTTGCATTAAAGTAAATGGATTTAATCAAAGATAAATAAACTATCATTAAACCTTGCTTACAGAGGTAGAGTGTATTTGACTGACTTCGAAATAGGAGGTAACATATATTTTATCAAAGACAGGTCTCGCGCTAAGAAATAAACTCTGTCAGCGAAGCATTATGTCCAAAATCTATTCAGCACTCGCAGTTTCGCACTAAGACTTTATGTTAAAGAAGCATAGAATAAAAAAAGGGTATTACCCCATATTACAGAATAAACAAATGAGTCTGCGACAAGGCTGCCAATGTTATGTTTTTAAGATCGATTGTGTATTTCTTTTTTATGGGTTTATAATTAAGTACATAAAAAAATACTTATACGTCATATTTGAACAGATTTTTGACATATCTATGCTTCTTTGACAAAGGTAATTATGTCTTAGTGCGAGAGCTGAACAGCTTTTCGACATTGAATAATCGTTTTAAGACGGTCTGAATCTAGATCTAAGGCTACTTACTACAAGTCCAACTTTTGGACTCCCACGCTGTTGACTTCACGACATGAATTTATAATAAAGTTCAAAAAACTAATGTAATACATTGTTTGCCTTGAAAAATGTCTTCAAAGTACAGTTTTTAAAAAAGTTACTGTTTAAAGGTTCCTTCTAATTAGTGGGATCACAAACACTTTAACATTAAATATAATTAAAGAGTTTGTCTTTAATTAAAAAGGAGTTGTCATTAATTATGGACGTTAATTTTCTTTTATTTTTTATTCACATTTTTTTATATACGGCTTTAGTTAAATTAATTACCTATGTCTATTTAAAAAAATATAGTTGCTCGTTACATATAAACTTGACATACACCTGTTTTTATTTAAGGTGTGTGTATAATAATTAATTATCACGCGCTTAAACGGCTAAGGAAAACATCGAGAGGAAACCTGCATGCCCGAAAAATTTTCTTGACGGCGTGTGAAGTCTGCCAACCCGCAGTAGGCTAGCGTGGTCGACTTGCCTAATCCCTCTCGTTCTGAGAGGAGATACGTGCCCAGCAGTGGGACAATGTAATAGGTTGATGATGATGAATGACAAGCTAAATTTTGTCGAACTGTTCGTCATAATATGAAGTATCACAGATAATATAAAGTGCTTTGTAATGTAGCACCTGAAACGATAACGTTTACACGAACGGAATAATAGCGATCCTATATTTAGGTGACAATTACGTTGAGTAGGTCCCATGTCGAAGGGGGCGAGCCTAATGCCATTTATCGGGCATTAACACAAACAGAATGTTACTGACAGAAAAACCACTCTAAAACACTTTTCGCCATCAGGGAACTGATCCTGGGATTTTCTCAAAGGAGCGGTTGCTTCTGTAGGGATCGCTGTGGAGTTGTACATTAAAATACAGTTTGAATTGCCTACTTTAAATATTTTAATATTGGGGACGAGAACAAACCACATCCGTCAATTTGTATAGGTACCCTTCTAAAATTGTAAAATTCCTGATTCTGTACGTTAAAGATATTAAAAAAAACCAATGAGTATGGGGTATATTTATAAACAAAGAAACAAGTTGGATTAAGTACATAAACGTCCCCGAACACAAAACTTCCGAACAGATTTTGATTTAGTTTTCACTGTTAGAAAGCATATATGCTCCAACTTAAAAACTGTGGTATCCTCAGATGGAAATTGACCTCTCTGTTGTATGCAGATAGAAAGCCATAAAAACTGGCACTTTTTATCTCAATTTGTTGAACAGATCCTCAGATGGAAATTGACCTCTCTGTTGTATGCAGATCCATAGAAACTTAACCTAACCCAGGAATGCAGGCATAATGTAATGTTTTATTATATGTTAACAATTTATTAGCCTGCTGGGTACGGATTTCCTCTCAAAATGAGAGGAATTGCGTCCTTCCAAACAGACTTCACACCCCGTGAAGAAAAACTCTCAGGCATGTAGTTCATCACGATGGTTTCCATTACGTTTAAGCGAGTGTTAAACAATCTATTTATCTTATATCTACATCTATCTTAAATATATATAACTCAAAGGTGACTGACTGACATAGTGATCTATTAACGCACAGCCCAAACCACTGGACGGATCGGGCTAAAATTTGGCATGCAGGTAGATGTTATGACGTAGGCATCCGCTAAGAAAGGATTTTAATTCATTTTGGCATGCAGGTAGATGTTATGACGTAGGCATCCGCTAAGAAAGGATTTTAATTCATTTTACCCCCCAGGGGATAAAATAGGGGATGAAAGTTTGTATGAGAAAACACGCGGGGGAAGCCGTGGGCGGAAAGCTAGTCTATCTATAAAAGCGACTAGTATCTGGTAGTAATAAGCACACTATTGCGTTCCGTACGATGAGTATGGAGCACCGGAGGCCCAATTAGGAACATGCATGCGTTTTTTTAATTTTTTTTATTAATTCTATACATCATAACAACACAATAGAAGATATAATTATTCCCGGGAATGTTCAAATTTTAAAAAAATATATTATTCAACATACATATCCAAAATTGAGCTGTTTAAACGCCGCCATGTTTCGCGCGCGATGACGTCATGGGCCGCGATCATCGCAAGTGTTTGTTTATTACAGGTGTTTTGGTTAATTCTTAAAGATTTTACCATGGAAGAAGCTAAAAACCCTTTCTATCGGTATTGCATAGTACCAAAATGAAAAAATACTATCAGAACTACTCCCGATAAAGTATTTTTTTCTTCTTTCGGTCATCGTATATAGTCTCACCACTGACGAAAATCGCTCAAGACACACAAATTAAAATATATTTCCAGGATAATTCCTCTTCTAGCAGCTTTCGACTATGTGATTAAATGTCGTGTCAATGTCGTGGCCTGTGACGGTTCATTTCGTTCGACCAATGGCAGCGCGTTTTGTAAATTTGAATTTCGCTCGCATAATTAGCACTTTTTAATTATTATTTTATACAAATAAATAACAATTATGTAACAAAATAGTGTTACAATAATACTTAATGTATGTTTAAGATTCCGGAAAAAAATATATTAGGCAAATTTAAACTTCATGCATATTCCTAATTCCCCCCTATCTTCTCCTTTTCTCCTTCCTCTCCCTTTTCCATAGCCTACGGTAACCGTTTAACATCAGTTAGGCCGTATGCTTGTTTGTTACCTTATACTTTGTCCATTATGTGAACCGTTTTTTGACAGATGCCTTAGACTGCCTTAGAGCGTAGCTGTTCCAGATTACGTAAAAGTTAACTTTGAAATGCGTAATAAAATAAATGTATTATCTACCTTATGTTATTCAATTATCTTAATTATGTTTCCTTGCAGACATTATAATACCATAAATGTAACGGATTTTCCAAAAAAAAAAAGATTATTGTTAAGCGTATTAAATTTAGTTACATTCTACCGTGTCTAGTGATACAATCGAATGTATTCGCTGCAATGATTTTGAACAATGACATT
The DNA here is from genome assembly GCA_958496365.1 of Subacronicta megacephala. Taxonomy (NCBI): domain Eukaryota; kingdom Metazoa; phylum Arthropoda; class Insecta; order Lepidoptera; family Noctuidae; genus Subacronicta; species Subacronicta megacephala. The sequence goes on from OY292528.1 coordinate 11,897,659, forward strand.
AAATCAGTATCGGAAAATGGCATCTACTCTAATATCAATAAAAATTATTTTAAACAATCTTTTTGAAAAGAAATGAATATTATACATATTTATTTATTATTGGTCGTCGTTGCACCATTTTCAATTCGATAACCTAACAATCGATAATCACTACTAGACAGTAATCAAAGTGTCAATAATCGGGTCGATAATCGCATTGTTACGTTCCTGCAATCACTAGTTCCATTTGTCAAAAAACGGTTCACATAATGGACAAAGTATAGTTGTATAAAAAAAAAAACAAGTAATGCCTACGTCATGAATATGTCAAAACCTCCATGTAATTTTGTCAGTCCTTTTTATATCCATTATGTTAAATTAATTAACCCATGTCAAAGCGGACACAAAATTAATCTTATTAATTATCCATTAACTCATTAAGCGTTACATCAAGAAATTGAAAATTGGTTTTGATTGGATAAATGGATTCAGGGGATAATATGACTCGCTGATGCCTAAGGCTTCACTTCCCCTAAGGAATTTCTAAACAAAAGGTGTTTAAGGTAGATATTATAACATAAAAAACATAACATAGCATCACACCTGTATTCCCGGAAGGGTTAGGCAGAGGTGTACTAATGTACATCCACACTGGTATGTTTAGGTCCTATGTAATAGGGGGTGAGCTTATTGCCAATAACCGGGCACAAATCCAAACTCCGAGCTGCTACTGAGAATTTCATAGAAAAACCCAAGAACACTTTGCTCTACCTGGGGATTGAACTCAGGACTTCTAGCGTAGCAGTCGCACTTAGGAGCACTAGACTAATGAGGCAGTAATGAATAAATAATATAATAAAATGTCAAAATGTAAAAATAAAGTTAAAACGCTACACGTGACACGTAGCTCGTAGCTCTTTGCTACGACACGACTACGCAGCGTAGCAGTCGACAGCTACGCCGTAGCAATTACGTCACCTTATGTGAGTATTCACGTTTCTTCTCACAATCTCATATCCATACAAACACATTTTTTGAATGCGTTTCCTTTTGAACCGTTATTAAATCATTTGAGATATCTATTTTGAGAGAGAAATTTCCCAGATATTTTTTATTATGTTTTTATCGCCAAATTTGCCCATTTTGAAGAATAGATTAGATCTTGAACAACACTAACTTTTGACAATATTTACTTCTATGTTCCATGACTGAGCCAATTTTTCTTTATGTATTTTAAAGAAAATGATGTTGATGAAATTATGATATTTTCAATTGAACTTTGGATATCATAATATATAGCCGAATATGTAAGTAAGTACTTCATCATCATCATCATCATCAGCCTATACTCTTCCACTGCTGGACGTAGTCCTCTCCTAGTGAAGGCCACAGAGCCCGATCTTCGGCTTTCCTCATCCAGTCACTGCCTTCCGCAAGTCGTCACTCCATCTGGCTGGCGCCCTACACTTCGCGTCTCCGCGGTATAAGTAATTATGTTTTTACAAATAAAATAAGTGCAGTGATAGCCTAGTGATATGACCATTGGACTGCCAAGTCAAAGGTCTCGAGTTCGAATCCAAGGCACGCACCTCTGACTTTTCGAAGTTATGTGCGTATTAATAATTAATTATCACGCGCATAAACGGTGAAGGAAAACATCGTGAGGAAACCTGCATGCCAGAGAGATTTTCTTGAGGGCGTGTGAAGTCTGCCAACCCGCAGTAGGCTAGCGTGGCGAATTATAGCCTAATCCCTCTCGTAATGAGAGGAGACCCGTGCCCAGCAGTGGGATAATGTAATGGGTTGATGATGATGATGATGATGGAATAAAATATCTCTTATTTCTCTCCTACTACCTTTTTAGGGTTCCGTAGCCAAATGGCAAAAACGGAACCCTTATAGATTCGTCATGTCTGTCTGTCTGTCCGATCGTGTCACAGCCCTTTTTTTCGAAACTATAAGAACTATGCTGTTGAAACTTGGTAAGTAGATGTATTATATGAACCGCATTAAGATTTTCACACAAAAATAGAAAAAACAATAAATTTTGGGGGTTCCCCATACTTGGAACTGAAACTCAAATTATTTTTTTTCATCATACCCATACGTGTGGGGTATCTATGGATAGGTCTTCAAAAATGATATCGAGATTTCTCATATTTTTTTTTTCTAAACTGAATAGTTTGCGCGAGAAACACTTCCAAAGTGGTAAAATGTGTGTCCCCCCCCTGTAACTTCTAAAATAAGAGAACGATAAAACAAAAAAAAATATATGATGTACATTACCTTGTAAACTTCCACCGAAAATTGGTTTGAACGAGATCTAGTAAATAGTTTTTATTTACTACGTCATAAACTGAATATTTTGCGGGAGAGACACTTCCAAAGTGGTAAAATGAGTGTCCCCCCCCCTGTAACTTCTAAAATAAGAGAACGATAAAACTAAAAAAAATATATGATGTACATTACCATCTAAACTTCACTTAAAATTGTTTTGGACGAGATCTAGTAAATAGTTTTTTTTTAATACGTCATAAATCGTAATGGTACGGAACCCTCCGTGCGCGAGTCCGACTCGCACTTGGCCGGTTTTTAACACGTATGCTTCTTATAGAGTGCAAGTCTCCGCTGTAATGATATTTCTACAGAATTAAAAACAAGATCAAAATAATCTCGTATTTTGGAAGAAAACTAGGACTAACGTGATGGGACGGTAACTAGTAATACAATAAATACCAAAGTTTGTGTAAGTGTAACTCAATTACATTGGAACGGGTAAACAATTTTGGATAAACACATTATGTAACTTTATCCTATTATTAGGATTAATTGAAAGTGAACGCCAATTAGAAGGACTAATTTATTGCGAAAGCTCTCTCTCTGATTTATAAGATCTTGCTATTATAAGCGCTGTTATACAATAAACGTAAAATAATAATTATAAATTAAATAAGAACCACACCGCCTCATTAGTGTAGTGGTCCTAAACGCGACTGCTAAGCTAGAGGTCCTGGGTTCGATACCCAAGTCGAGCTAAGTGTTATTGGGTTTTCTATGAAATTCTCAATAGCAGCTCGGAGTTTGGATAAGTGTCCGGTTAATGGCAATAGACTCGCCCCCTATTATATGGGACCTAAACATACCGGCGAAATATAGGTGTACATTAGTACACCTCTGCCTAACCCTTCGGGGAATACAGACGTGATGGTATGTTATTAAACAAAGTCGCTGTTTGTACACATAGATTTTTTAAACTACGCAACAGATTTTAATGCAGCTTTCAGCAATAGAAAGAATGATTCAAGAGATAGGTTTACACGTAGAATACAAACAATTTGGGGTCACACATTACTAGTATTCTTGTAAACCCCTCGTACTAAGCTAACTAGCTAGCTTGTGTTACGAGTGGGTTCACGTCGGTAGTGCAATGGGTGAGGTTCGAACCGGCAACCACATGATCGCAAGTCCGACGCCCAAGCCGCCACTTATACATTATGTTCATGTTTAATAAAAAAACTTGGCCGCATTCATGAAGCTGTAAGTCTGCGCGTGACAAGAAAAGTAAGAGTTAATTTAAAAGTAATAAAAAGTAAATGAACAGAGTTAGAACACCGCTGGCAAAATATGGAACATAATGCATGTTTTGAATGTCGCTGTATTATTAAGCAAAAGTAAACTAATGTACACTCACAATTCGAAAAAAAAACTCAATTCGACTTGCGCTCTTGCTTCGGGCATCGAACCAAGGATATTCCGCATGAGATGTTTTTGTAATGTAATAATGTTTCCAATAACCGCTCTTTAACCGTTTTAAATCCCTGCCTAGGCCAGTTCAGTCAGCCAATCACATTACCTGTAGTTACAGTGATTCGGTCTAGGAAAGGGTTTTTTTAAAAAGGAGACCAATGCCCCCTTTCAGAATAATAGGGGTTAGGCTATAGTCTTACATAGTATAGCAGTGATAGCCTTGTGATATGACCAAGGCACGCACCTCTGACTTTTCGAAGTGCGTATTAATACTTTATTATCACGCATTTAAACGGTGAAGGAAAACATCGTGAGGAAACCTGCATGCTTTAGAGATTTTTTCGATGGCGTGTGCAGTCTGCCAACCCGCAGTAGGCTAGCAGTAGAACTACAGCCTAATCCCTCTCATTCTGGAGGCCCAGCAGTGGGACAATATATGGGTTCATGGTGAACCTATAGTGTACCAAACATGCCTAATGTGAGATGGCAGATTTGATAAGCCGTCAGGAAAATTCTCTCAGGTATGCCTTTTTTTATAAATATGTTATCCTACACCGTGGTAATTAAATCGCACATGATTACAAAAAAATCAGATGTGCGTGCCTTGGATTTGACAACTGCTACGCTAGAGATTTTGGGTTTGATCCCCATGTGGAGCAAACTGTTATTGAGTTTTTCTATAACATTCTCAGGAGTAGCTCGGAGTCTGGATTTGTGCCAGGTTAATGGCAATAGCCTCGCTCCCTATTACATGGGATCTAAACATACCAGCGAAGTGTGGGTGTACATCAGTACACCTGTGCCTAACATTTCGGGGAATACAGGCGTGATGGTATGTGCCTTGGATTTGAGCTCGAGAGCTATGACTTGGCAGTCCATAATAATATTACTAAACTGCCAGGACTTATGAAAAAGATCTATAAAGGAATTTATTTTCAATTATTTTAAGCACGTCTTACTCTTAAGGACGAAAATATAAGAAAATTGAAAAATATCTAGAACTTCATATAAAGTGAATATTATTTTATATTTTAACTACTTTTTCTTATACGTTATAAAAAAAATTGCACAAACGAAATTAAAAATAGATAGTTGTTGTTTCTCAGACCTACTGAATATGCATATAAAAATTCCATGAAAAATCGGTGTAATATTCGTAAGTTTCCGTTTCGGAGGAGTATACCTAGTAACTAATATTGTGACACGAGAATTTTATATATGTATAAGTTTTCAATAATATGGTAATAACTTTGATTATACTTACATATTTCACAAATTGAATTTCGCTAAAATATCATTGAGGTTATTATACAACCAGAAGAGTAACGCCAAAAGATTTTAAACAACTTAGTGAAAAATTAAAAATATTCATTGAGGTATTATGTAACTAGAGCAGTCACGCCATAAGTTTTTTAAATCAATAAACTTTTTTTTAAATTCACATCACAAGCTTTGTGTTTGTAAGGGCCTTAAACAATAATTCTCCTTCTTCTACTACTTATTTTAACCCGGTCTCCGAGTAACAAAAATTAAATTGAGTTTTAGGAATCTGATACCCAATTATGATAATAGAACATTTCAATATAGTAACTTAAGTGTGAAAACTCAAATTTTCAAGAATGCCAAAGATATCAAGTGACCTGCGCTGTTAATAGAAAATATTAAGGCTTAATACAGATAGTCGCATTATACCGTCGCTTGTACGAGCGTGTTGAAAACACGTAATGAGAATTATGTTTTGTCTGTATTTTATAATACTTAATAAGTCAATGAATTTAGTCGATATTTTTATTTAGAAGTCGGTATTTTTAAAGATTCATTGCTTAAAACTGAACACACGGCTACAGTTCAACCTATACAATTCCAGATTATGCTGATCTCAAATTGTATACGCTTTCTATACAATAATAGGCCAGCGTAAACTGGATTTGTGTTGCCGATGTTGCACGTTGTGTTGCCGTGCGTGCAATAGGAGTTGTTTTTAAAGAGAATTTTTAAACCCGATTCTCTTTTGCCATTATTATTTAAATTACTTTTTAATATTTGCATGGAAAATGCCTAAAAATATTTGATATTTCTTTCTTTGATTTGAAAAAGATTTCTGTGCAATTAGACGTAGGTGTAACCCTATGTTGATCGGTATAAATTCAGAATGAATACCTACAACTAGTCGGCAGTTTTTGATACCGTGGTGGAAATCCATTGGACATATACACAGCACATGGGGTGTTGAAACCGTATTCAATGTTTTGTAGATAAAATTAACCCATCAAGTAACAAATTTAACAGACAATATAAAATCTGTTATTTTATGCATGGGGACGCGATATACAGAATTAATACTAATGTGTAACTTATCTTAAATTTTTTGTCTCGAGTTCGAATCCAAGGCACGCACCTCTGACTTTTCGAAGTCATGTGCGTATTAATAATTAATTATCACGCGCTTAAACGGTGAAGGAAAGCATCGTGAGGAAACCTGTATGCCTGAGAGATTTTCTTGACGGCGTGTGAAGTCTGCCAACCCGCAGTAGGCTAGCATGGTGGACTATAGCCTAATCCCTCTCCTACTGAGAGGAGACCCGTGCCCAGCAGTGGGACAATGTAATGGGTTGATGATGATGATGATGTGTTTTATACCGAATATAAGTGTGTGCAACAAATTAGGAAAAACGCCCGGTTGTTTTAAAAAAGTGAAAACGCGTGATGTCTGCCGTATAAACGCAAAAAATGTTTCTTGATATTATATTTTTTTAATCCAACTGAAACCTTAAATAAAAATCAAACCCCGTTCACAGCGAAGTAATGTAAACTTGTAAAGGAAAGTTTTTAATTATTCACGGAAAAAATCAAGGAGCGACGGAGCGTAGAAATATTTTTTATCTTACGAAGTTTAGTATTCTAGTTATCAACTGAACTGATCATTCAACATTAACTTTTTCTCCTTGTGTAGGAGGCATACTAGAGGAAAAAGTTAAGAGATTTGTTCATGTGAAAACGATCATTAACTTTAAAAAATTAACCGTGTAGAAATAAATCTATTATAATATTATAAATAAGAAAGTTTTGTTTGATTGTAATCGATAAACTCTGAAACTACTGAACCGATTTTAATATTTCTTTCACTATAAGCAAGCTAGATTATTCCCAAAATGAAGAATGAATGAAAGACGATTAACGAATGGAATTTATAAGGCGAATGTTAGTGGCAGCGTCGGGAGAGGTCGCCCTAGAAGGACGTACACCGATCTTATCAGCGAGGTTCTCCAAAAAGGTCAGGTGCGTAGTACTCGCAACCGGCGCGTGTGTATGAAAAGATGTATGAATGTGGAAGAAGCGAAAGAGATATGCAAGAGTCGTAGCAAGTGGCAGTCCATAGTTTCTGCCTACCCCTGTGGGAAAAAGGCGTGAGTGTATGTATGTGTATGTATTATTCCCTATATATATTTTTATTATAGCGTATTAATACTTAATTATCACGCGCTTAAACGGTGAAGGAAAATATCGTGAGGAAACCTGCATGCTTGAGAGATTTTCTCGATGGCGTGTGAAGTCTGCTAACCCGCAGTAGGCTAGCGTGGTGGACTACAACCTCTCATTCTGAGAGGAGACCCGTGCCCAGCAGTAGGACAATATATGGGTTGATGGTGATGATGATTATTCCCAAATACCATATATTTATTATCCCGCGAGATAACCGAGGTTCTAGGCAATGTTCTATTAATCGTTCTTGTGCTACGAGGTCCTTACGTAATTTTGTTGATGTCAAATTGGAAATTATGACATATTCATAATATTATTTATGTTTTCATTAAATATGGCATTTCGATGTAGCTTTTCTAGATTCTCTAGAGAAGATTCAATAATTTTAACTGTACATCCAAACATACATATATTGGTTTTAAAATATTTATCTTTTAGTGAAATGATCATTCAGAAATTAATTAACGTACCTATATACCTAATGGTTTTTGACACTCACGCGAATATTAGACATTGATATAAAACTACTTTTGGCGGATTTTATCGCGTTATATTGATATTATTTAATTCCCACGTTTCGGATCCTTTACAGCATCCAAGTCCACCCATGGATGATGCCAAGTATATTCCATTTAACCCGTTTTATCAAAATTGAAACATACTATCGTAAAAATGTAAAACAAATAGGAATGCAGAAATATGATTATTTTCTGTTCAAAAAGATTTAAAAAAATATTATGAAATTGTACTAATAATCTAAATATTAAATAACTATACTAAAATTTATTAAAGTTACGTTTCAAACTCCTTGCAATATTACAAGAATAAAATAAAATAATTTCAATATTACGTGATAAAATCCATAACATTATTTTTATTTCAATATCTAATATCCGCGTGTCAGAAACAATATAGCAAATTTACCTTTAAGTGTAAAGTCCGAGAATACTTTCTTAAATCGCTGCCTCCGCCTTAAACCATTTTTTTTTTCTTTTTCTTCTTTCTTTTTTTGCAATTCAGCCGTCATCATAACAGTTTTATTTATTAATCTATAGTGTATATATATATATATATAAATATTATTTATATAATATTATTATTTACATATAAGTATAACATATTTGTGTAGAAATATTTATGTGTTGTTTAATATTATAAGCTTTTCTTCATTTACCGTTTTACCTAATTCTCTATTTAACCCAAAGGTTGACTGGCAGAGAATGCCATATGGCATTAAGTCCGCCTTTTTATTAGTACATAAAAGATTAAATAAATAAATATGTAGAAGAAAATTTATAAGTAATCGGTGTATTATATAAAATTCCTCAACAATTATAGTATAGAATACCTTTATAATACTTAGCTAATTGAAGCTAAGTAAATTTAGATAACAAATAAGTTACTCGTAGCTAATAGGTACTGTACTTTTCAGTTGCAATACATAAGTTGGTTACACATTACCAACTGCATATTTTAAAATCTATATACTTTTATTATTATTAGTATTATAAAGCTGACGAGTTTATTTGTTTGCTTGAACGCGCTAATCTCAGGAACTAAGGGTCCAATTTCAAAAAATTCTTTTATTGTTAGATAGCCCATTTATCGAGGAAGGCTATATATCATCACGCTAAGACCAATAGGAGCGGAGCATAACTGAAAAATGTTACAAAAACGGGAAAAATTATTCCTTTTGAATGAAAAGCCGAGAAACCACGAGGGCGAAGCCGTGGGCGGAAAGCTAGTAATTCATATTTGTGTAGTGTTAGACATCCCTATGTTATATTGCTTTTGTGTTAAGAATAGCACACTGTAGCTTTATGTAATGTAACTAAATGTAATGTAATGTAATTCAAACGTAGGGTTGTTAGCTTTACGTCGTAGCGGTAATAGAATCATTGTCGTGCGTTAATATTAGTACTCTGAATGCATAATTAGTTCCAATGTTTCAGGTAAAATTATGCTATTTATTTTTCCAATTACATAACAATTACTTAAGCTTAATTTTTTTTGTGTTAATTGTTAGTTAGAAGTTTATTATTATTTTTTGTAATTTCGTAAAATATACAACAATTTGTATCGTCTTACAAAATTCACTTTGCAGTTTTGTAAATTCCTATACTTGTGCATTCCTATACTAGTCGCATATTTTAATAAAAAAAATGAAAATATGTAATTGAAAAAGATATTTTTAACAGAGATTATTCTTAAAGATTTTGTTACTTGATTTTAGTTAAAAATAATAATTCGGAGATGTTTTATCAAATTGTATTTTGCAGTTTATGTAATTATTATTAAAATATTAGATGAGGATCAACCATGTTTTTTTCAAAATTCAATAACTTTCTTTTAAGTTTTAAAGGAATATTCCTGCTTTAGTTTAAAATTGTTTTAATATTTAATTTAAACACCTATTTGTTTAAACATAAAATCCGTCCATCACTATCAATAATATTTATATTCCCTACCAAAACCGGAAACATTCAGCTGTAAATATTTTTTCAAAAAACTTTTTCAACTTACCTGAAATTCTCGGAGTCTCGTAAGATAGTGCACACACAAATTCAACGCGGTGTACTTCAAGCCCGCCCGCCTAAAACTGTGCGGTGAGTGTTAGCTGGCGGCTTATATAAGCGATACGCGACCAATGACGGCTGGGCGGGCGGGCGGAATCATACCTAGAGGAGGCACTGGTCAATTGGATAAAAAGTACCTATCCACTTTATGAGATGTATAGAAATGTTATTAGTTAAATTGGTTATCGGTTTTGCTGAGTGAGTGAAGGAAAGTAAAATTCTATTTTTCAATTGAATTCAATTAATTATGTTTTTGTATTTTTTTATGCATTTTCCACGCTAAGATTATAAAGTTAATTTTGTGAAGAAAAAATTCAAACCTGCGTCTTCCGTTTAGATACAGTAGACGCTATGACCAAATAAGCCACCGCGAATCACGTCAACTCAAAGGCGTAAATTTTATCAGAAGACGCAGGTTCGAATCCAGCCTGCGGTTGAATTTTTCCTTCACTATAATAACTAATTTAATTGAGCTATTATAGTTATAGTGAGAAAATGAGGGCAAAAGACAAAGTGGCAAATAAATCGATCTGCAAGGTGCGAATGCCGCGGTCACCGTGTGGTTTGTTGACCATTCTTAGGCACTAGGTGTACTAATGTACACCCACATTTCACCGGTATGTTTAGGTCTCATGTAATACGGGGCTAGCCTAGTGCCATTAACCGACGAACTGAGAATTTTATAGAAAACATAGTGCTCGTACTGAGAATCGAACCCAGCATAGTGTAGGAACGTAGCAGTCGCTTACGATCACTAGACTAATGAGGCAGTTTGAGTATTTTTTTTTATTATATTGATATGAGAAAACATTGTTGTATGTAATCATTCTCCGAGCTTTTTCCGAATTAAGCTGACTGCCTCATTAGTCTAGTGGTCCTAAGCGCAACTGCTACGCTGGAGGTTCTGGGTTCAGGCTTGCGCTTGACCACAACTGGCGTGGTGTTAAGCAATGATGTGGTCTACGAATTACGATGGAGCGCGGTTGCCTAGAAGAAACCGATTCACTCTCGTCTTGAAGACACCCAAATTTTAAGTCTCGGGGTACAAAGATTCAGGCAGCTAGTTCCACAATAAAGCAAAGCACTATGTTATGTCGAGGCAAAATGTTAAGTGTGAGATTTAGGCACCATGTAGTTCAGGTACTTTTCAGTTGCAAACTCGGAGTGAAGAGATCTAGTATTAGGGTCGCTCTATATTCCACTGAAACTAAAAACATCGGTGAACTGTACAATACATCTCTGCTTAACCCGACGGGAAATGCAGACGTGATAGTTTATTTATAGTACAGTAAATGTAAGTTCCCAGCAAAGTAGAATTTTAGTGGTATCACTTTTGAAACTTTGTTTGAATTTAAATATTTTTGCGGATTCTCACTAGTTTTCTTTCAGATTTTCTAAATGATATTTATTTCTGTAAATAGATATTTTAAAGACACTTTTACCAGTCAATGCTTTACTTTTTTTAAACTAGGTAGCGCCGAGATCTGGAGTTTAAATCCAAGAAACTCATCTCTATCTTTTAGAAGTCTTTTTGAAGTGTGTATTGAGTGGATCCGGCTTCACCACGACTCGTGCTCACTCTTTAAGCCCAACGAGGCGCGAAGATAAGGCATTAGTAATCTGAGGAAAACATTTCTTTCAGCTTGAATCAACATGGTTTCTTGGGCACGGTATTAAGATTAAATTTAAGAAAGTTGGAAATTATCTCTTCGTTACAAAATAGATTTTTCCGATTTATTCAAACTTATTCCTTATCAGGTGTAAAAGTAGGTACTATTCTAGTAGCTAAGAGTTGAGGTATAAGGCAATAATTTCGACCATTTTTTATTTTTTTCTGGAAACAGCGTTGAACTCTTGCTGAATAACTGACCAGGTTCATCATCATCATCATCATCAACCTATTACATTGTCCCACTGCTGGGCACAGGTCTCCTCTCAGAGCGAGAGGGAATAGGTTATAGTCCACCACGCTAGCCTACTGCGGGTTGGCAGACTTCACACGCCGTCAAGAAAATCTATCAGGCATGCAGGTTTCGTCACGATGTTTTCCTTCACCGTTTAAGCGCGTGATAATTAATTATTAATACGCACATGACTTCGAAAAGTCAGAGGCGCGTGCCTTGGATTCGAACTCGAGACCTTTGACTTGGCAGTCCAATGGTCATATCACTAGGCTATCATTGCACTGACCAGGTTACCGTTGCTTAACTAGTTGGGATTGGCGTGATAGTATATTTCACTTGATTGTTACAAAGAGCCCTATATTTCTCGGGTCCTAAACCTAAGTAGGCGAATTTGGGCGACCTATGGGTATACATTAAAATACTTACCTCTACCAAACTCTTCGGGGAATATAGGTATGTTTTCTTTTAGTTTTTACAAAAAAATTGCTCACGGCTTTGCCCGCGTATAAGAACGGTTATCCCACGGGATAATAAATAGCCTATGTTAATCGTGAATAATGAAGCTTTCTAATGGTTAAAGAATTATTAAAATCGGTTGAGTAGTTTCAGAATTTATCGATTACAAACAAATATTTCATGCCATATTAATTTCCAGAAGCTTGCGATTCCCTTAGATACGCAACAGACACTAACAAATTACTGATTTTGCTGTTTTTCTTACACATATACTTACGCCTTTTTCCCATAGGGGTAGGCAGAAACTACAGATCCTTTTTTGGTACAACTCTTGCACACCTGTTTCGCTTATTTCACATACATACATCTTGTCATACACACGCGCCGGTTGCGAGTACTGCGCACCTGACCTTTTTGGAAAACCTCACCAATATCGGTGTATGAATCTAGGAAAGATATACATATATAGAATAAAGGTATCTCAAAATCTGTCATTCTCTGATGGAAAGTTCAAACAGAAGATAATATGAATAATCCAAGTATGTAAATACGCTTTTTGTCTATTAGTACTCTGAAAGTATCTGAAACATTAATAAAAAATCACATAGAAGCGACGGTATCCTAATGGCTAGGGTGTCGGACTTGCGATCATGTGGTTGCCGGTTCGAAACCCGCCCATTGCACTACCGACGTGAACCCACTAGTAACACAAGCATTTAGATTACTACGAGGGGTTAAGATTACTAGTAATGTGCGACCCACATTGCTAGTCAGCTTTTTAATTTTTTAATAAAAAAAAAAAAACAATTTAGTAATTAAATACTTAATAGAAAGTGTGTGTGAAATATAAATAAAAACAATTCTCTTGGCGATTTCCTGAAACATTAAAAAAAGCCTTCAATAGACATTTTGAAAGAAATTCCCCGTAATTTTAAGCTTATTTCTTTAGAATAGTTTTCCTTAGAACTTATGGTGCCCATGGGAAATCGCGGAACCGGAACCCATCAAGTCCCCATCGGCTGGTAATCAAAGTTGATTTTTTTGTGGTTACCGCTTTCTGCGGCTTCATTTTGATGTTTATGAATTTAAATGTACGTAAAATGCTGTCTTCTATGGAATATGAGCTTGATTCATTAGTATTTTTATGATAAGCCGTTGAACACCGTTTCCTCTCTCTAGTTACTACAACTCGGCTTCTAAGTGGCGCAAGACGAAAAATGCATCAGATTTTAAGTTAGACCTCCAGCAATACAACTGCGGTAACCTATCCAATTTCATGTAGTAGTTTTTGCGCTAGGCACTTACAAACATACAGAAGACAAACGAAAGTTCGTAAATAATTGTTTTGACTTTTCTACCCGCATTTTTTTTATATCTCCTAGATATAATTTCAGTATATTAGGTAGTATTATAGGTTTGACCACTATTTCCCGTGATGCTTAATTTTATTATATTAGTATGATGAGATTCTTTTGCGTGTGGCAGTGACATCAAAATTGCTCGAAATTGGGAAATTTTGGCCACGCGCGATTTGGCAATTCCGTCCAAAACGATTATTATTATTACTATTTATTTGTTTACGTAACAAAGAAACTCAAAGTTGTACAATAGTACTCAAAGTTGCCCAATTTTAATTGTATGTGCAATATGAACATAATCTTTATCCAAAATGACATAACTAGATATAATTTAATCTGATTACGTTCCAATTTGACATGCATTCCCAAAAATAGATCATGATTCGGTGTGACAGTGAGCGGGTACTTTTCGCGACAAACATTATCTCAACACTTATGGGCGACATGACATTTCCATAAGACCCATACAATAAACAGTATACGAAATGATATCAGCGTTTCTTTGTATAAATACTTAAATCAAGTTTTTTAGGGGTCCGCAGACTGAAACGGGAGTCCCCATAATTTCGCTCGAATGGCATGTTTTTACGATTTTTGGGATAGAAGGCACGTTTTTAGCAAGCTAGGTAAAAATTACATTTAAAATTATTTTTATACATAGATACATTCAACATTATAATAGGATTACTATAACTTTTTCCTCGTATCTGTCAATGAAAAAAGGGAAGACAAGCTTCCCTTTCGCTCTGACAAGCAAAAACGTTTTTAATTAGCATACAAACAATATAGGCTTTATAAATACATCATATCCAATTTGAAATATGTGCCGCTATTTTGTACATGAAACCAGATATTTAACCCTTCCAAGACCCGATTATTAAACATAATACCCCTTATTATAAAATAACCCATTGAAGCCACAAGAACGCATAAAAGTGAAACCACAAAATCTACTCTTAACATAAATACATACATACCATCACGCCTGTATTCCCCGGAGGGTTAGGCAGAGGTGTACTAATGTACACCCACGTTTCGCCGGTATGTTTAGGTCCCATGTAATAGGGGGCGGGCCTATTACCATTAACCGGGCTGCTACTGGGAATTTAATTGAAAAACCCAATAAACACTTTGCTCTACCTGGGAATCGAACCCAGGACCTCTAGCGTAGCAGTCGCGCTTGGGACCACTAGACTAACGAGGCAGTGATCTACTTTTAACTAAAACGTAAAAAGTATTTGGTTAAAAGAGTAATGTAGCCAGTGAAATTTCTTGGCAAATGTTGTTTCAAGATGACATACGCGTGTATTTTTTTTTTCTTAAAAAGCTTACTACACCGTACTAGTATTCTTGTAAACCCCTCGTGCTAAGCTAAATGCTTGTGTTACGAGTGGGTTCACGTCGGTAGTGCAATGGGTGGGTTTCAAACCAGCAACCACATGATTGCAAGGAACTCACACAATTTCTCTGGTGTTGATCACATCCATAGGATGCGGTTGCCACTTACCATTAGGGCCGAAAAAGTCTGTCGAAAAGGACTGGATGCGGAAGGCCCAAGATCGTTCGGAATTGCGTGCTTATGAAGAGACCTACATCCAGCATTTGGATGGCAGTAGATTGGAGAAGAAGAAGATTAGGGCCAAGTTGTATGCTTGTTTGTCATCGTACTATTTAAATTATATCATCATCGCAGCGACCCATTACATTGTCCCACTGCTGGGCACGGGTCTCCTCTCATGACGAGAGGGATTAGGCTATAGTCCGCCACGCTAGCCTACTGCGGGTTGGCAGACTTCACACGCCGTCAAGAAAATCTCTCAGGCAGCAGGTTTCCTCACGATGTTTTCCTTCACCGTTTAAGCGCGTGATAATTAATTATTAATACGCACTTGACTTCGAAACGTCCGAGGTGCGTGCCTTGGATTCGAACTTGAGACCTTTGACTTGGCAGTCCAATGGTCATATCACTAGGCTATCACTGCACTTTTAAATTATATATTACATAAAACAAACAAACATACAAGAAACAAACTAGACTGCCTCATTAGTCTAGTGGCTTAAGCGCGACTGCTACAATAGAGGTCCTGGGTTTGATCACCAGGTCGAGCGAAGTGTTATTGGCTTTTTCTATGAAATTCTCAGTAGCAGCTTGGAATCTGGATTTGTGCTCGGTTAATGGCAATAAGCTCGCCCCCTATTACATGGGACTTAAATATAGAGGCAACGTGTGGGTGTACATTGGCTCTCCGACGAACTGTGGGTGTACATTAGTACACCTCTGCCAAATCCTTCGGGGAATACAGGCATGATGGTATATTATGTTACAAAATCAGTTCGTGAAATTCTTGAAACCTTCAAATAATTATAAAAATATACGGAACCTTTGTGATTTTTTTCAATTTGTTTCGCAATAGTCTCTCATAGAAGTCTCGGTATACGGCAGATAACATCAGCCAATAGCTGCCAACGCGTGGGATGAGACCAGTGACGTCACGCGCGTGACGTCACACTAACACAAATCCCATATTTTGCAGTATCGCCTAAGCGAGTATTAATTCAAAGTATCTATAAAAATCTGCCTCGTTAGTATAGTGGTCCTAAGCGCGACTGTTACGTTAGAGGTCTTGGGTTCGATTCCCGGGTTGACCAGTGTTCTTCGATTTTTTTATGAAATTCTCAAGAGCAGCTCGGACTTTGGATTTGTTCCCGGTTACCGGGAATAGGCTCGCCCTCTGTTATATGAGACCTAAACATACCAGCAAACTGTAGGTGTACATTAGTACACCTCTGCTCACCTTTCGGGGAATACAGGCATGATGGTATGTTATGTTATGTATCAAAGGTGTGTTATTTCAAAATGATTTAAAAATATTAGACTAAATTTTCCTTCATGAAGTGCTGCATTATTTTACCTGAGGGTAGGCTTATGTTATGCAGGGACTCATACACAGACTAAAACACAACGTCAAGTAGCAGTATGCATACTATTGCGGTTCGTACGGTGAGTGTAGAGCGCCGGAGGCCCAATTCCTCCCTTCCTTCTCCTTTCCTCCCTTCCCTTTTCCTTGACTCGGCAATGCATCTGCAATTCCTTTGGTATTGCAGATGTCCATGTCGTCTGCTCGTTATTTATTTATTTATTGTTATGGTACTCCAACGACTTATTCACTAATACATAGGCACGTAAACTTAAATGACATAGAGGACAGAGTGAATTTGTCAGTTACAGAAGAACACAGCAATTAGGTACATAGTTATAGATTTTATAAGTTAATTTGGTACTTGCCAGCAAGTCAAGGTATACAAAACTGTCAAATTTCTCCAAATGATTTTAAACCTTAAATTGTTGAAGATAAAGTTCAAAATCAACTGAGAAAATTTGACATGTGGTACCTTGATGTGCTGGCCACCGGACATATACAATGAGATCCTATACAATCTAATTAAAAAAATCGCTGTCTCATTAAAAAAAAAAGACTTCCCTTACCCTTTATTCACTACCTTATGATTCATGATTACATTTGACACATGTCTTAAGTATCTTTTAGGCGTCCCCAGTGGCAGCAAATGTGCTAACTAACCTTTTTAGTCACAATTAAAAAAGTTCTCCAATAAAAAGACCATTACGTAGGTTTTATTCAGCGGTGCTTTGTTAAACCGCCCTCTATTGGACGTCATGGGTATATGGTCCAATGACAGTTGAGTGTGTGGGTGACTTCCTACGCTAGGCAACCTTTACAATGATATACAATCACCAGAGAAAATTGAACCTTAATGACAACCTGTAAAGACTGTTTTATTTTTTAGCACAAACAATAAAATGTACTTAAATAATAATAACATACCATCACGCCTGTATTCCCCGAAGGTTTAGGCAGAGGTGTACTAATGTATACCCACATTTCACCGATATGTTAAGGTCCCATGTAATAGAGGGCGAGCCTATTGCCATTAACCAGACACAAATCGAGAGTCCGAGCTGCTTCTGAGAATTTCGTAGAAAAACCCAATAACACTTTGCTCGATCCGGGGATCGAACCAAGGACCTCTAGATACTTATGTATAGATTTGTAATAGTGTGATCAAAGTTAAAATAAATTTTCGATAAGATACCCAGAAAACCGGAATAACCCTCGGATGCTCCGACAGTCTGTAGGGGGTCTCAAAGGTCCACAACGCATTAGCTGGCTTTGGTGTCCATGTATATGAAATTTTTTTTCATTTTTTTTTATCAGAAAAGAAATTACATAGTGCCACTTAAACCTCTTGGGTTTGAGTGTAGCACTTATTCCTCGTACAAATACATGGTAAGTTAGTATACACTGTAGATAGACATTCAATTAATATTAAGGTGCTACTTTAGTTTACAATAATTTAATTAAAAACAAGTGGCTCGTTTGCCGACTTAACCAATAAGAAAAGCATTACTTTTAACAAAAAAGTTAAACCGCCTTCAAAAATAATAAAATAATTTTGTCTAAAACTGTTTGGGAAGTCGGTGACTTCTATTTTAGTGGGTCTTTTATTTTCGCCACTGACTTCCCAAACTGTTTTAGACAAAATTATTTTATTATTTTTTAAGGCGGTTTAACTTTTTTGTTAAATGTAATTTTATTTTGTAATTTTTAGTGGAAATTTTCTTTTAGAAGTACTTGTTAGCCAACTAAACGCACTGCTCCAATAAGACAGCGATGTTTCGGAGTAAACGATAATATCATCGATGTAAACAATTTTTAGATTTTTGTTGATATTTTCAAAAATGCTCAACCGATTTCGATAAAATTTGAACGGGACCACCTCTGAAGTATGACCTACCAAACAAAAAAAGAATCATTAAAATCGGTCCACAACTGGCGGAGATATCGCGTAACAAACATACAAAAAAAAACATACAGACGAATTGAGAACCTCCTCCTTTTTGAAGTCGGTTGAAAAGTACAAATTGCTCACTGTTTCCAAGTACTGCGAACAAGTTACTCAATAAAAACTTCGATAGGTAGGTGACAAAACTATTTCGTATTGGTGACTAAAGTACCTAAGTGAAATAATAATTAATAATTTTAATTAGATTTGGAATTTCTTCTAGTATAAACATTAGAAAATTTGGCAATACTAGCTTACAAAGTTGCAAAGAAGTTTTATAATCTATTACGAAAAAAATATTAAGACAGGTTTCTTGTGTAACTTAACCTTTTTTTTTGTTTACGGGGGGGAACCTTCAAAAGGCGACCGATCTTTGGGGATTATACCGGACAGTGTGGGTATTCCTATCCACTAAAATCACCTCGATGGCCACCATCAGCACATGGAGGAGGGCACTGTGTCCTCTTAATAGACCACCCCAGAACCCCCCCCCAATGCAATGCCTGCTAGGGCACATTTCTGAAGATAGTCTCTTCAGAAATGTGTTAAGGGGTCTCCCCTGAACCCCACTGTCCACGGCAGCTCGTGACCACTATGCTACCGTATAAGCATATTCTTTTGTAATTATTAGGCATTTTCCATGCAAAGATTATGAAGTTATTTAAGTGAAGGAACAATACGACTGCGGGCAGGATTCGAACGGTTGAGAAGCACATTTTCAACAGATGTCACAGACGTCACCTCAAAGACGTAAATTAAAAATGTGAAGGCAAATTTCGACCTGACGGGTGGGACTCGCGATGGCTTAGCAGTCATAGCGTCTGGTGTACCTAACCAGAAGACGCAGGTTCGAATCCTGCCCGCGGTCGTATTTTTTCTTCACTTAAATAACTTAAAGTATAAACATTTTGATTTTATGCTAGAGAGAGAGCGCATTATAGCGGCTTGTGACGTCACATACCGATATTCCATACAAATCCTATAATAACACTCAGTTCGTGGGAAAGGAACAGAGCATGCTGTAGTGTAGTGTGTAGTCATCATCATCATCATCATCAACCTATTACATTGTCCCACTGCTGGGCACGGGTCGCCTCTCAGAGCGAGAGGGATTAGGCTATAGTCCACCACGCTAGCCTATTGCGGGTTGGCTTCACACGCCGTCTAAAAATCTCTCAGGCATGCAGGTTTCCTCAAGATGTTTTCCTTCACCGTTTAAGCGCGTGATAATTAGTTAGTGTGTAGTAATGTACTCTAATATTCTAGTAATGTATGTATGAGTGTGTGTGTGTAGGCTAAACTATATTCATAGTTCAATCAGTATAGTAATATATAAGTCTTAGTTCGGTAAACATGATTTTCATTTCATAAGACACTTCACCCCTTTCAATTCCCGTCAAAAGCTGATAACGTTTATATCTTATTTATTTATGCTTTATTTTACACCATGTATATTTTATTTTATTTTATTTGGAACAACAAACAATTACATAATACGGGATACAAATAGTGATACTTAAAACTAACAATTATGTAATCAACAACATTATTCACAGTATACATATATACATTTATAACGTAGAAAAGAAAATAGCAGTAACAATTTTTTAATTGTGAGAATATAAAGTGTCCAAAAAATCTTAGTGATCATAATTTTATATACGCCAATAAAGAAAGGATAATAGATAAAGTTACAATCGTAGGTGTTCTTATGATAGGGCTAAGAAGGTATCTGATTCTTTGATTGCTTTGAGTATCAAACTTCTAAAATTTCCAGGAGTTGCAAAGAATAAATCTATATCAAGAAAATGCTTATTATATATATTATGTGCAAGACGTCGCAATGGTGCTCGTACGCCGGCATTCGTTCGACATGTAGTTAAGTAACTACTAGTACTGCGAACAGAGGTTGCTTGCGTACTGCACGCGTGGATGCTCTTCTGGGAGTTAAATAACATATTTTATTGCAAATATCCGAACAGTCATAAACATTATTGTAGACGTCATAAAGAAGCATAGTTTCTAAATATGTTCCGACCGGTGAGGCTTATGAGCCTCACCGGCATTATACCTACTCAGTAAATCCACGTAGGACATGGAAGAACGGAAACACCGGTAATTCATGGACCTCAAAAATTTTTTTTTTACCTTTTCTATGGAATCAGCGTATTTAACATATAGGGGGTTCCACACCGCAACTGCATACTCCAATTGGGATCTAATTAACGTTTTGTAGAGATATAAGTAGGTCTGGGAGCGTGAAAATTCAGTAGCTGACCTCATGACAAAATCATACACACGCCAAGCTTTATTAACAATCATATTGGTATGTGTATCAAGATGGAGCTTATCATCAATCATCACACCGAGATCACGCACCATACTTACTCTATTTAAAGTAGTAATGGTTGGAATAACGGTATTTGTACGTAATTTTGTTTTTGGTTATACTTAAGCAGCAACATTTGGCAATACTAAGCTTCAGCTTATTGTCCCTACAGTATTTGGTAAATCTATCCAAATCACATTGAAAAGCAATACAATCACTAATGTCCTTATAATAGATAAATATACAAAGTTTTTGTAATTGATGACATACAATGGGCGGCCTTATCGCGATCTGCGATTTCTTCCAGGCAACCTTTGGATGGACACAACTGCACTGGACAAAGGTTGTTTACGGTGCAAAATAACTAGGAAATAATATATATATTATTATTTTTTATTGGGATCATATATATTAAAATAGATATACTAACATCTAGTACTACTATAATAATATCTTAGAACTTATTAGCCCAATATTTTTTTAGTGGGTATATGTACCTATTAGATTTAATTATATTTCACAATAGACCTGTTATTTTCAATAATTTCAACATCAGTCGACTACCCTGTTGGCGTATTCTTGGAAAACTCCGTAGATAGGTGCTGTGTAGAGCCTCTTTACGCCCTCCGGAGTGACGTAGGTCCCTGATAAGAGGCTGATAAATCAGCCAAGTACTGCGTAGGTCGGGAATCGATGCTGACGTCACCATTATCTGGAAGCCACCCTATTATAACTTTACTCTTTATGAGCGTAAAGATATTACTAACTTTGAAGCTAGCGGAGTGTGATAATTATAACCAATTTTACGGTAAATTAATGTCATATTTTTACGCGTTTATCTGAATTAGCAAACATTACGCCGTCGCCAATTCCAATAGAACAGCAAAGCCTAGTTTAGCGTTGGTGATAATCCAATATCGTAAGTACCTAATTAGATTAGCACTTTGCTGTTCGGTTGAATTTTCATACCATCACGCCTGTATACCCCGAAGGGCTAAGGGATAATTAACTTACAGCTGGGCATGGGTCTCCTCTCAGAATGAAAGGCGATTCATCACCACGCTAGCCTACTGCGTGTTGGCAGACTTCACACAATCTCTCAGGCATGCAGGTTTCCATAAGACGTTTCCTTTCAACGCTTGATAATTAATTGATCATTAATAGAGAAAGAAAATGTATTTATTTTCGCCCAAAACGACGCACAACAATATTATAGAGCCATTGAGCAAAGTACCAGGTACTACAGTGCCAGGTGCTACAAAAAATAAATACGCACATGTCTTCGAAACGTCAGAGGTGCGAACCTTGGATTAGAACTCCAGACCTTTGACTTGGCAGGCCAATGGTCATATCACTAAGAGATCACTTCAATAAATAAAATATTAATATTTTGCTTACTTGGGCGAGTTAAAACCACTATTTATGCCTTCTGAAGTTTAGAAACTTTGATGAAGTTATAATAATCAGATAGAATAGTTTTGTATCTGTCAGTTGAGCTGTCTGTCTGTATGTCTATCTGAAGTGCCCAGTAACTGTCGAAGCATGTCAATCGTAGTTTGTTGTGAAGCAGGCAAAATTACTGAGAATACCTGAATAATTAAATTAATCATACCGAAGTATTGAATTAGTCAGTCTCCTTGGTTACATTTATAAATAAGTATGACCAGGTATTTATATTTTAAGTGCCTTTTTTTTGTCAAATTACAGTAGGTTCGAATCCTCCCCTTAGTCGAATTTTTCTTTCACTAAAATAACTTTATAATCTTTGCATGGAAAATGCCTAAAAATACAAAAAGGCAAATTACAGTATTTTAAAGCGCTGTTTTTTGCACATACCTATATTTATCTTAATCATCTTATCTTGAGATAAAACATATAGTCATATACATATAGGTATCACAGATATATCATATGTGCTTAGAAGATCGCATTAAGATATTTAACGGTATGTGCAAAAAAGAGCGCTTTAATATATATATCGGTATGTGCAAAAAAGAGCGTTTAAAAATGTGACTAGGGGGTTTAAAAGTGATTTAAAAAATGGTATATAGTCATAACCTTTGCCTTCGTTCCATAACTGCACGGCTTAGGCGTAAAGAAGAGGTCAGCAGAATTTATTTCGCAGAGAAATATGGATGATAAATCTCCTTTATTTTTTCTTATTCTAATACACCTAAACTCAACAAAAAAATCACGTATGGTATGGAAATTATTTTGTTTTGTGTACAGACAATGGCAAATTGGTTTACCTGTATATCTCCATTAAGTATAATGTTTATAAACTTATTACGCAAATGGATGTGATGTGTCTGCAAAGGTTTTTGTCCTGGATTTAAATAAAATTTATTATTTTCACATATTTGGTTTTTAGGATTTAAAGACCCTTTGAGTATTTATGAAACCTATCACAGTCACACCATCACGCCTGCATTCCTCGAAGGGTAAGGCAGAGGTGTACTAAATATATATCTACACTTCACCGGTATGTTTAGGTTAGGTTAGACCTATTGCCAATAACCGGACACAAATCCAGACCCTGAGCTTCTACGGATAATTTTATAGAAAAACCCAATATTACTTTACTCGACTTGGGATGCGAACCCAGGGCGCCTAGCGTAGCAGTCACGCTTAGGACCACTACACTATGAGGGCAGTCTATATTTATTGTTTATACACAAATTTTGGCCATTAATAACATAACCTGTTTCAGTGTTTATCTGTATTTGTAAAGAAATAAAATCTTCTAAGAACCTAATTCATACTACCTACCGCTTCTGTATCAGAAACTAAGTCAATAATCACAATCTTTTCTATCTTAACCAATTGAAGAGTAAAGCAATTTTAAAGTTCAGATAACAACTTGAACCGTCTGAATGGAATTCAATAACATAACAGAAAACTATAAAATGAAAGGATCTATTGCAGTACAATTGAACTGTCATTTTATTAACCACCCACAAAAGTGGAGATTCCAAATTCGCCTTTTTAACCTCCGACGCAAAAACGACAGGGTTTTCTTAGTTTGACGTGCCTGTGAGTGCAGAGATAGCCTTGTGATATGACCATACGACTGCCATGTCAAAGGTCTCGAGTTCGAATCCAAGGCACGCACCTCTGACTTTTCGAAGTTATGCGCGTCTTAATACTTAATTATCACGCGCTTAAACGGTGAAGGAAAACATCGTGAGGAAACCTGCATGCTTGAAAGATTTTCTCGATGGCTTATGGAGTCTGCCAACCCGCAGTAGGCTAGCGTGGTGGACTACAGCCTAATCCCTCTCCTTTTAAGAGGAGACTCGTACCTAGCAGTGGGATAATATATGGGTTGATGACGATGATGATGTGTGTGTGTCTGTCTGTTGAATTGTAGCTCCCGAACGGATGAACCGATTTTGAATTTGTTTTTTTTTTGTTTGAAAGGTGAATTAGTCGGAAGTGTTCTTAGCTATGTTTGACGAAAATCGGTCGAAATAAAATTCGTTATATGGTATTTTTTTAATTTTTAATTAAGTAGTTATTATATTACGGAAAGTCCTCATGGATCGTCTGCTACCTGGGGAGGTGGCAGGGTATTTAGGACTTGTACCGCACTTGCCCTTACTTGCCCTATAGTCATGGCCTTGGGATTCGTGACATTCACTACGACCAACACTAGGTCAAACTAGACATATAGGGTTGTCTTTCTTAAAATTTAAATTTGGTTCCGTAGAAATAATACCTACGATTATTACGAGTTTAAGTACACCACGCCTGTATTACTCGAAGGGTGAGGCAGAGGTGTACGAATGTAAGTACACCCACATTTCACCGGTATGTTTAGTCCCATGTAATAAGGGGCGAGCCTATTGCCATTAACCGGGCACAAATCCAGACTCCGAGCTGCTACTGAGAATTTCATAGAAAAACCCAATAACACTTTGCTCGACCTGGGGATCGAACGCAAGACCTCTAGCGTAGCAGTCGCGATTGGGACCACTAGACCAACGAGGCAGTCAATAGAGTTTAAGTATATAATTAAATCAGGTAATTGAAAGTGCTATATTGTTGACAGAGCTATATCGGAGAGAAAAAAGATGGCGCCATAAGAAGGCCTAAGTAAGAAAGAATATTTTTTTCTTATGCAAAGGAATTACTTACTTTCTTCCTACAAGTTCAGATCGATCTAGTAACTACTAGATTGTTCCTGAACAATTCTATTATGACAACCATCAACCCATTACATTGTCCCACTGCTGGGCACGGGCACGGGTCTCCTCTCAGTACGAGAGGGATTAGGCTATAGTCCACCACGCTAGCCTACAGCGGGTTGGCGGACTTCACACGCCATCAAGAAAATCTCCACACATTTTTTTCCTTCACCATTTAAGCGCGTGATATTTTTTTATTAATACGCACATGACTGAACTCGAGACCTTTGACTTGGCAATCCAATCACTAGGCTATCACTGCACTTTTCATTTGCATAAATTTTTCAATAATTTCTTATTATTCCAGTCCTTCATGTGAAATATAAGGTAAGTACCTACTAATATTCAAAATTGTTAGGGAACGCCAATATGCTGTAATTTATGGTCAAATAACGCGATAACTTTCTTACCTCCTAGTTAAAGCACTTTTTAATATAATGGGGATGCTACACAGAATTTTATGATGTCACATTTTGTTGGCACAGCGACACAATAATGAGTGAATCCGACCAGCTTTGCGAGTCACACACTACCTTCAAGAACAACTAACAGAGTTGCCCTCCAGGGAAATCTCCTGTAAGGAGTTAACTTACAAATTAGCAGTTGTTTTATAAGATTTTATTAAACAGAAGGGTATATAGCGAATCAGATTAAATATACATACAAAGTAAGATTAAATATTTCTATGTTTTTTTTTAAAGCTGGGTATTGTGGTGATCGGAATATCGAACCTCTTTAGTATTACAATAAGATTGGCTTAAACATATGACATGAACAATCATCAATTAACATGTAGAAATGTTCAAGACGTCCGTGTAAGACTACGACATATGTTTATCTCCTAGGGCTTCGCCCCTTCATCATCATCAACCCATTACATGGTCCCACAGCTGGGCACGGGTCTCCTCTCAGTACGAGAGGGATTAGGCTATAGTCCGCCACGCTAGCCTACTGCGGGTTGGCAGACTTCACATGCCGTCAAGAAAATCTCTCAGGCATGCAGGTTTCACGATATTTTCCTTCACCGTTTAAGCGCGTGATAATTAATTATTAATACGCACATAACTTCGAAAAGTTAGAGGTGCGTGCCTTGGATTCGGGCTTGAGACCTTTGACTTGGCAGTCCAATGGTCATATCACTAGGCTATCACTGCACGTATTCTGCACGTACACGCTATTGCTGCTTCGCCCCTTAATATCTAAATATACCGAAAGTTTAACAGTTTAAATTCTATTTCATTAATAATTTAACTTGCGCCCTGCTACGATCCCCTTCAGTATGTAGTTAAAATATTCTGTTGTCTTGGGTGTGCATCCCAACGTGGAAAACATGTTATCTGATGGCAGGGGCGTTAGACTTGCAATCATGTGACTTGCAATCATATGGTTCGAAACTAATAACAAAATACTAGTCCTTCGTGACCCGCATTGCTAAGTTTTTTTAAAAAAAAAAAATGAAAATCAGCAACGCTACCGCTAACGGACCTGGGAATCGAAAACGTGCTCAGGCGGTTGCGTCTACTAAGAAATATATTTGAGATAGTTTATAAATAAATACTAAATTAATTAAAAAAGACACGTTGATAAAAATAGTTTGGTAATTGTAAGCGTAACTCCTGAGTGAGCGGTCAGGGGTTCGATTTTAGCTCCATATTAGAATAAACCTTAACGTACCAGCGAACTATGGGTGTAGTAGTCCTTACACCTCTGTTTATCCCTTCAGGGAATAGACGCGTAATGACATGAGTGTATCTGCTGAAAGCTCCATGCCATATAAAGGATCAAAGGAATGAAAGTATCTATTTCTGCGTCTAAATCAATTTCAATGCGGTTTTTTAATTAATGGAATGAATGAAGCTGGAATTAATCGGGATTGTAATTTATAAAATTAATCATCATCAACCCATTACAGTGTCCCACTGCTGGGCATGGGTCTCTCAGAACGAGGATATTAGGCTATAGTCCACCACGCTAGCCTACTGCGGGTTGGCAGACTTCACACGCCGTCATGAAACTCACTTAGGCATAATTAGCTTTCCTCACGATGTTTTTCCGCCCCGTTTAAGCACGTGATAATTGGCTCGGCAATCACTCCACGTATATAATAATAAATCAAAGCTTCAAGACTGCCTCGTTAGTCTAGTGGTCCCAAGCGCGACTGCTACGCTACCTGGGAATCGAACTCAAGACCTCTACCTGGGTTCGATTCCCAGGTCGAGCAAAGGGTTATTCAGTTTTCCTATGATATTCTCTGTAACAGCTCGGAGTCTGGATTTGTGCACGGTTAATGGCAATAGGCTCGCCGCTATTACATGGGACCTAAAGATATTGCGAAACGTGGGTGTACATAAGTACACCTCTGCCTCTTAAGGCAATACAAATGCGTGATGGTATGTCATGTTATGTAAAGCTTCAAATCAATCAAACTATCATTCATTTTTTTTCTAAGTCCGTTACACACGGTCTCCGTATGTTCCCCACATGAAACAATACACGAGTTTTGCTTGAATACACACTGGACGCCGACGTGTATTGCACTAAGTACCGATAGCAAAACAATCTAATTTGATTTTTATTTTGTAAATCGGCGATTTGCTAATTTAAAAAAAGTCTTGTGCCTTTATTTTTTTAACATATCGTGACACCTGTATTCTACGAAAGGCTAAGCTGAGTTGTAAGTACTGCTATTCACCTACAGTTTGCGGTGTCTTTTGGTCTTATGTAGGTAATAGGGGGCGCCACAAACCAAAACAAAAAGTTCTACTGAGAATTTTGATAGTAAAACTCAATCATACAGCTCACCTCAGGAATTGTACACAGAATCTCTCCATAAGGAATCGCAGTTCAGACATCTAGACTAATGAGCCAATTCCATGAATGAAAGCTAAAGAAATATCCATTTTATTACTGTTCCGCCACGAGTCACGCGAAATGTCAAATTCAAACATCACTTTGGCAAGTAATTTAAAAAAAATATGCTAATGTGACTCCAAATTATTTATTCACTTCAAGTTATGAATGCAAAATTACTCTTGAAGTTTTCCTCCTACTTTTTTAAATTAAGGTGGACCCTCTAGTTTCGGACTTCTTATTTTGTTTGTCACAAATCTCAAATACAATTCAATGAGAACTGAGATTGTGCTTACTCCAGACAGTCTGTGGATGGGTGGCCAAAGCAAACTAATCGTCGGGCCAGAATTAATTCTCGGAAAAACCATTAGTGCTCGACCCCTTTCATTCTGAGCCCTGGGAATCCTATTCCCAACGGTGGGACAATAAATTGGCTTGATTAAACAATTCATTCATCATCACCATTAACCCATTACATTGTCCCACTGCTGGGCACAGCTGGCACAGGTCTCCTCTCGTAGAGAGGGATTATGCTATAGTCCACCACGCTAGCCTACTGAGGGTTGGCAGACTCCACATGCCGTCAAGAAAACCTCTCAGGCATGCAGGTTTCCTCGCGATGATTCTACACCATTTAAGCACGTGATAATTAATTTATTAGGAGGCGAGTCTATTGCCACTAATCGGGTACAAATCCAGACTCCGAGCTGCTACTGAGAATTTCATAGAAAAACTCAATAACATTTTGCTCGACCTGGGAATTTAACCCAGGATCTCAAGCGTACCACTAGAGTTGGAACAACTAGACTAATGAGCCAGTCTTCATAGCTAAAATTATAAACTTTCTTTCTTTCTTTCATAACTTAACCTTTCCTTCCGCAGGGCCGAGAGCATCCACCATAAGACACCTAATTGCACTTTGATGAAATGATACTGTTTTTATATTTCATCGTTAAAACTTTAGAAGTCTGTAATCTCATTCGCTCCGCTGCCGGAGGGTGCGACTTAATATATGTATTAGTTTCAAACTTCCCCAAGCCCTAGGATATGATGGAAAATGCGTGTGATGTTATGTTTTTTTTACACTTTTATTTTATAATACTTAGACATTTTTTTTAATGGGACAATTTAGCAAACGAGCAGGCAATGATATCTAATGTATTTTAAAAGATGAGCAACGATGTATTGATAAGTGAACGAAAATCGCTTTAAAGTATATATTTAATTGAGAACCCTATATTTACAAATGAAAAAAAATCGTTTAAGATCCCGTGGTCCAATCAAAGTTAAAAAAACATACCAGTGAACTATGTAAACATTATGAATATATGACACACTATGTATACATTAGTGTACTTCTGCCGAATCAATATTTTATTTAATTCTCAGAATTATTGGGACTTAAAACACATTACATGTTGACATTTAAACATGTTACGAGAACTTTTTATTGTTGTTGCTGACGGTACCCTCGTATTAATAAGTGGTACGCTTCCAAAGCTATGCTACATTATTATGTGTCCCACGCATATTGGTGCACGGCTGCAGCAATATTTTTAACTTATTCCAATACAAACAGCTAGTTTTTTAATCCTCCGGTATTTCATTCGCCTGCCCACTGTTTAGGTTTCATAAACTTTTTTTGTTAACGCTACCTCATACTAGTGTTAATTTAGTATTCTGGAGTCTAGCTTAGTCTTCTATTCTTGAGTTTTTCTATGAAATTTTCAGTAGCAGCTCGGAGTCTGGATTTGTGCCCGGTTAATGGCAATAGGCTCACCCCCTATTACATAGAAACTAAACATAACGGCAAACAGTGGCTGTCACCCCTGCCTCCCTTCGGGGTATAAGGTAGGTATTTTTGATATTATAAGCTTTTCTTAATTTAACGTAATATACTTGATTCTCTATTTGACCCAAAGGTTTTCTGGTAGAGAATGCCATATGGCATTAAGTCTGCCTTGTGTACCATTTTATTTGTAAATAAAAGATAAAATAAATAAATAAATACAGGCGTGAAGGTGCTTATGTTTTGCCTCATGTGAGCATGTTTAGTCTATACTACCCTGTTCTCCGATAGCAATTGCTTGTTGGCACATATAGGCTCCACGACTATGCATCATCAGTCGATTACCAAATAAATTACATTATCTTTAATAGTTCCACGAGCAAATTAAGCCTTTTCATACTCGTACAATTTCCATTTATTGAAATAAATTATTCATGAATATTTTACTGCTATCATTCACTATACGAGTATTGAAATGTTCAAAATGCAATGCCTCATTACTCTCGTGGTTCCAAGCGCGAGCGCGACTGCTACGCTATCATTCCTGGGTTCGATTAACAGGTCGAGCAGCAGTTTATTTATGCAATTCTAAGTCTGGATTTGGGCCTAATTAATGGCAATAGACTCGCTCGTGAACATTAGTACACCTCTGCCTAACGCTTCGGGGAACACAGGCGTAATGGTATTGAAATATCAATATAGGGACAAGTTTGTTTTCGGTTTGTGGTATGGTCACAGTTCTGAACCTTTTTTTTTCCTGCGTGTAGAAATCCCCCCGGACTTCCGACGCTCGGGGAAGCCGACAGGGCATGTCAGACTTGACTCTGTAACCCTGTTTTTTGCTACATAGGGTGTAGCAAAAAACAGGGTTATGTAATCATCATCATCATCATCATCAACCCATTACATTGTCCCACTGCTGGGCACGGGTCTCCTCTCAGAACGAGAGGGATTAGGCTATAGTCCACCACGCTAGCCTACTGCGGGTTGGCAGACTTCACATGCCGTCAAGAAAATCTCTCAGGCATGCAGGTTTCCTCACGATGTTTTCCTTCACCGTTTAAGCGCGTGATAATTATTTAATAATACGCACATGACTTCGAAAAGACAGACAGGTTAGGCAGAGGTGTACTTAAGTACACCCACAGACCGCCGGTATGTTTAGGTCCAATGTAATAGGGGGCGAGCCTATAGCCATTCACCGGGCACAAATCCAGACTCCGAGCTGCTACTGAGAATTTCATAGAAAAACCCAATAACACTTTGCTCGACCTGGGGATCGAACCCAAGACCTCTAGCGTAGCAGTCGCAATTGGGACCACTAGACCAACGGGGCTGTCATAATTATTACCATTCTTAAGTAATTTCTCCCCATAAGGATAGCCCGCTACCTTTTTTGTGCAAAGCTTATCTTAAAGCGTTATCTGCCTAAAAAAATTCGTAACCTTTAAAAAAAAGAAATAAAATAGCTATTAATCATTGTCGGTAAGGCAGGTGCAAAAAAAGTTTTTAACAATACGCATTTCTTGACGATCTGTCATTGTGATCCAGGAATTAAGCATAAATATGTTTTATTTTAAATTCGGAATACTTAAATACATTTAGGTATTTTAAATCTTTGAGGCAAGTGTCGTACTTTGGCAATTTTACATTTTTTAAATCGGGTCGCGGTTTTAATTGCTACATGGAGCGATTTTGTTTTGTTTTTATTTTGTCTTTTTAATACACTTCAAGTGGGGGGAATTCACAAACATACAATTAATTATCGAAATCAAAGTACGCCACATACATTTGTATGGACTACACATATTTGTATTGGGTCTTGATTTTGTATGTAAATGCACACGTGTATAACAAACGTAAGAAGTATAGGACTGTTGCACCAATCAGAAGCGCGTCACTAAAATTGTGTAAATTTTCGTAAACAACATTTTGGTTGTAAGTATTGTTTGGAAAAAGGATTTTATAAAAAAACTTACTAGCAATAAGGGTAACACATTACAGGGTACATTACTATTATTCTTGATAACCCCTCGTTCTTGTAAATGTTTGTTTTACGTGTGAGTTCACGTCAGTAGTGCAAAGGTTGGGTTTCGAACCGGCAATAGGTAATGGCAAGTCCGACGCCATTACGCTAGCACCGCTCCTAAATTACACTTAAACTAAATCTCAACCACCACAACCATTACTAATTAATAATGAATGAAAATAGAATTTCCCGAAGAACCCCGAGAATGTCTTCACCCATAGAGTATTTCATGCCATTGCAAATACTGCCATCTATGGAGCGAACGTAAAACTTTACAATTAAATATTTCGGGCTGATTTTTCATTTCGTTCTAAGCCTGTTTAAAATGTGGCCTCTCATTAAAATCATAGTGAAGGTGTCTAAACCGTTTACAGTCACTTTTTACCAGATGAAACTGAAAAATAAAACAAAACCATCTGTCATAAAAAAATACATGTAATTTAGAAAAACATATTTACAAAACATGACAATAAAATCACAGTGAGAGTATTTACAATAATATTAATTATGAAGTACTTATAGTAACTTATGAAAACACGTTAATTATAATTTAAATATATCCCATGATTATAAAAATCAAAAGGTCCTACCTTAAATTTATATAATATAAAATATATAAAAAGCACAAATAAAATAAATCTTTGATCTACAAAATCTGGTGATTAATTCAGTAAATAGAATATTTAGGGTAACGGAGCATTTGAATTTATAAATATAAATACTTATTATGAAATATAAATTAAAATATTATATATTCTATTTCAAGAAATTAAATTCACATGAATTCGTTCTGAAAAAATATAAAAATCAAATGTATAAAACCACTTAAACCTCACAGTTATGAAGGTATTTTAATAAAATAAAAATACATCATTGATTGAAGATTTCGGGTAGACATAATTAATGCCTGAATACTTAAAACTCAGACTAAGGGATACTTAGAAAAAAAAGCAAAAGCACACTATCATTACAGATGTCTTATAAGTCTTTCACGTGCAAGTTTTTTTTTTTGGATTTAATGAATGCAAAAATTAACTGTTTTCAAACAGTAAAATTATTTTACCGGTGCGAAGGCAACCCTTACGGTCTCTCTCAAGGTGCGTTTAGTATATAATAAATATTTCATGCAATTCCATGTCATAAGATGTGGTTAAGTAACATGTTATATTATGTGGACACCCTAGGCACAATTTAAATGTGTTACATATGCTAGTTTCGCTCATATGTCATACGTATCTTATTCCAATTTTAAATGCATGGACTCCTATATTTTTTTTTCTAAAAGCAAAGGTAGCCTACAAAGAGGCAGGTACAGAAAATAGGTATGATATTAAAATGTATTGTCGCATCTGTCGCGTCGTCACAATCGCACGCATCTGTCGTATAACAACGCATAAGTCTACCTTTACTTATGCTTATAGCATATAATTACTACTAATAGTAAGATTCCATATAATTTCAGCACTTCAAAATTATCTTCTGAAATAGCCAAAAACTACAAATCAGTTTGAAGCAGTATTTGCCCAAAATTTGTCGCTGGCAACCCTATTTCTGCCAAGTCGGACGATTATTTGGTAAAAAGTTGCAAATCTTGAATGAAATATTAGCAATGCAGAACCCAAATGACTTAGTAAATAGGAAACCTGTATCTAGCAATGATAAAATGGAGACCAAACCGACTTGATTTGATTACGAAATCGTATCACACGGAATCTGATAAATGTGAAACTAAACAGCCGTATACTGAAAGACTAATTTCATTAACGAAATTGTGGACGTGAGAAGGTTGGATACTGGTACTCTTCCAAAGTGACATAAAATGCTCCAAAATTTGCATCCCTTTACCAAAAAGAACCAAATAAGCACTTCAGTTTATCCATAGTATTGCGGCCCGTGGTACATCTGTTCAGCTCTCCGGTCGATCAGCACGAGGTTGGCAGTCTTCGCGGGGTGTCCGTGATGATAGATCCACTTCTTCCCTCCCTCCTTACTATCCTTCCCATGGTGTGATCCTCCATGCTTCCCGTGACCGTCGTTGCCAGCGGCTGCTTTGTGCCCCTGGAAGAAAATATTGCTGTATGAGAAGTTTCTATTTAAAGGTCGTTATTACACACATACATACATACCATCACGCCTGTATTCCCGAAGGGTTAGGCACAGGTGTACACCCACATTTCACCGGTATGTTTAGGTCCCATGTAATAGGGGGCGAAAATATTGCCAATTACCGGGCACAAATCCAGACTCCGAGCTGCTACTGGGAATTTCATAGAAAAACCCAATAACACTTTGCTCGACCTGGGGATCGAACCCAGGACCTCTAGCGTAGCAGTCGCACTTAGGACCTCTAGACTAATGAGGCAGTCCTAGACTAATGAGGCAGTCAGTCGTTATTGTCTTCATATATAAGTTTAGAGGTTGGAAGGCAGCATTTCTTGCGATCCAACGCTGTTTGCAGATCTTGAGAAGTCTAGTTAATTGATCAATATGAATGTAGATGATGAATAGGATCAAAAAAGATAAGGTATACGAGAAAACGGAATAATTGTTGCCGATATTTGACAGGATGGAAAAAAAAATCCATGCTACAATAATCCTTTTGTTGTGGTAGGGCCACGCTATTCGCAGCATGAATGAGCCGGCTTGACCGGGGAAGTACCACACTCTCGCAGAAGACCGACGTCCGAGTAGTAGCGTTTCGTTACTGCGCTTCGTTCGGTGAGCGAGAGGGCCGGAGGCCCAATTCCTCTCCCAATCCCCTTCCTTCTCCCTTTCTCCTTCCCCTCCCTTTCCCTAAATAGGCTCGGCAACGCATCTGCAATTCCTTTGGTTTTGCAGATGTCCATGGGCGGCGATGACTACTTACCATCAGGTAGCTCGCCTGCTCGTTTGCCGAGTTATCTCATAAAAAAAAAACCTAAATATATTAGGACGAGAACAAAAGGATGCTAAAACTCATTACAAAGTTTTGGACGGCAAAAAATTTAAACCTTTAGTCGTAGTAGTGCCTCACTGGCACGTCTACATGCCAGCTTGAATGGGTCGGCATGGGGAAGTACTACCTTCCCACAGAATATCGATGTGAAGTAGCAGAATGCATACTGTTGCGTTTCGTATGGTTAGTGTAGAGCGCCGGAGTCCCAATTCCTCCCTCAGACCCCTTTCTTCTCCTTTTCTCCTTCCCCTCCCTTTTCCTTAGCTCAGCAACGCATCTGCAACTCCTTTGGTATTGCTGATGTCCATGGACGGCGATGACTACTTACCATCAGGTAGCTCGACTGCTCGCTTGACG
The DNA here is from genome assembly GCA_958496365.1 of Subacronicta megacephala. NCBI lineage: Eukaryota > Metazoa > Arthropoda > Insecta > Lepidoptera > Noctuidae > Subacronicta > Subacronicta megacephala. The sequence continues at coordinate 11,932,501 of OY292528.1, forward strand.
AGTTATACCACAAAAAAATCATGCTCTGCTATTAGCAGTCATAATATTACCTTGGACACGTGCAAGTGTCCGCCCTTAGCAAAGTGGCCCGAGTCGCCTTTCGCGTGCTCCTCGTGGCCCGCCTTAAAGTTCCCGTTCTTGAAATGCCCCCCCTGTTGAAAAAAAAGATGGGTTAGGATTTATAAATAATATTATGGTTGCTAGGACTCCTTATTTTTCTGTCTGACATAGCATCAGGCCTGTATTCCCCGAAGCTTTAGACAAATATGTACTTAATGTTCACCCTTTTTCCATTGCCATTGCGAGCGTATAGCCATTCACTGGGCACATATCCTAAACTCCAAGCTGCTGCCTACTGAGAATTTCATAGAAAAACTTAAAAACGCTGCTCGACGTGGGAATGGAACCCAAGACCTCTAGCGTAGCAGTCATGCTTAGGATCACTAGACTAATGAGATTATTGGGTTTTTCTATTAAATTCTCAGTAGCAGCTTGAAGTCTGTATTTGTGCCTGGTGAATGACAATAGGCTCGCCCCCTATTACATGGGACCTAAACATACCGGCGAAATGTTTACATTAGTACATCTCTGCTTAACCCTTCGGCGAATACCAGGCGTGAAGGTTCTTAACTGTACAAAAATTAAGCAAGAATAATAAATGAAAGCTGCTGTAAACAGAACTACTGCAAGAAAAACTACTCTCGAGTTCTGAAGTTATTCAAAAGATTGTCCCGACATTTCTATTAACTTGGGGCCAGTTAAAACTTGTATTACTTGTCAGTCTTATGCTCGGTGCACACTGTTGGGATTGCACTGTAAGGGATTTTTTAGTTAAGGACGATACCCACTTAGGTAAGTTATATAAAGTAACCGTCTTATTAAAAAAAGTTTTAAAAAGCCCTGGGGCCGTATTACCACGCTTTGAAACGTGAACCTGGGCCTTATTACGCTGTGAAAGAGGGACGCCACTATTTAACCTGTAGAGCGGCATCCCTGTCTCACAACCTAAAAATGATGGCATTAATACGTGGTAATACGGCCCCTGTAATATGTTTTGTATGGTTTTGACATGTGATATTTTGTGACAGGGAAAAGAATAACATACCATCAGGCCTGTATTCCCCGAAGGGTTAGGCAGAGGTGTATTTATGTACACCCACACTTCGCCGGTATGTTTAGGTCCCATGTAGGGGCGATCCTATTGCCATTAACGAGGCGTAATCTAGACACCGAGCTGCTACTGAGAATTTCATAGAAAAAACCCAATAACAGATTGCTCGACCTGGGAATCGAACCCAGGACCTCTATCGTAGCAGAAAAGTGTTACTGGGTTTTTCTATGAAATTTTCAGTAGCAGCTCGGAGTCTGGAATGATGCCTGGTGAATGGCAATAAGCTCTTGCCCTATTACATGGGACCCTATCTCTGCCTTACCCTTCGGGTAATACAGGCGTGATGGTATGTTAGAATATAGCTAGTGGCGGTGTATCGTTTCTGCCTACCTCTGTGGGAAAAAGGCGTAAGTGTATGTATGTAAATAAATGGTTCAAACGTTTTCTTCAGAAATCCTAAAATAGCGCCTTGATGTTAACTGTTAACGAACGGTTATAGGTTTAAGAATTCCTGCAACAATAACTAGGTAAGAAAATGAAAGTTTACGCCAACACGATAATAGTAAATAACTGAGCTTACTTACTTAATCTAATACCTAGTTCTATCTAAGCTTCCATGCAGTTAACTTTACAGCTCTTTGTAATTAAAACGCGTTTTGATTTAACAACAGTTTATGTTTATACCTAATTAAGTTAACTTTGTTACCGCGTTTTGTGGTAAACGTAGTTTTATGGAACACCGGCCCTAGCCGTTGTAGATAAAATCATTAACACTTGTATTGTCTGCCTGCTTGATTTTTATGCAACTATTGAGCCAATATTGATAAAAAATATTGCGCAATAATCGAAACCAAAATTTACCCAGACTTTATTTCTTATTAATCCCAGTTCACTGCCCCTGATTCATCCCCTATATTATTAACTATTCAGCCCAACTTAATTGCAGATTAACCCCGTTTAATTTCCAAATTAGCTCTCATATTTTTTTTTATTCATCCCTTTTAATTTACGTTAAGAAAACAGACAGAATTCTTTTGATTTTATACCTAATATTAGTTTGCATTATTATTATTATTATTTTTAAAGCTTACCAGAAATGTGGTTTACACATTACTAGTATTCTTGCGAACCCTAAGCTAAATGCTTGTTTTAAGAGTGGGTTCACGTCGTTAGTGTAATGGGTGGGGTACGAACAGGCAACCACATGATCGAAAGTCCGATGCCCTAGCCATTAGGCTACCGCCGCTTCAAATTATCATATCAATTAACTTAAATCATGGTATTTTATGATATCAATTAGCGTAATCTTAATATTATATGCTAAATTCTAAAAATTATCGAAACACACTGAATTTCCGACATCAAAAACCAACAAAAGAAACATGACAACGTATTTAACAAATCGTTTTATTCAAATTAATAGTTTTAAGGTCGACGACGAAATACCATCAACAAAAACCAACGGACGCAGTTAGAATCCGCGTCACTTTCCCTGACCGGAGCATCGAACCTTGGACAATTAGGCCGCAACAAAAAACCGGTGTGAATTCAACCTTGAACTGTCATGACAGGCGAAAAAAAGTTCTAAAAAAAGGTCCTAGACTTGTTTCCTATCCAGAACGAATGCTGTCTAGAGCTCTAGACTCTTATGAAATGCAAACTTTAGAAATTCTGGCACGAACTCTCTGTCATCACCTAGCTTGCTTTAATAAATTGGCCAATACATAATCTTGTTGCAGGCCACTGATTTTTACTAACATTGATGCAATAACTGAAATGAAATGAAAAGAAGAATGTGTCCTGGTGATTTATTTATTTGGACATCCAGTATTGTATTTTTTTCTTTACTTCTATATAACATACCATCACGCCTATATTCCCCGAAGGGTTAAGCAGAGGTGTACTTAATGTACACCCGCAGTTCGCCGGTATGTTTGGGTCCCATGTAATAGGGGACGAGCCTATTGCCATTCACCGGGCACAAATCCAGACTCCGAGCTGCTACTGAGAATTTCATAGAAAAATTCAATAACACTTTGCTCGACCTGGGGATCGTACCCAAGACCTCTAGCGTAGCAGTCGCGATTGGAACTACTAGACCAACGAGGCAGTCTATTTATTAGTTTTGATAGATAGATAGATAGTTCTATATCTTATATATAAAATTCTCGTGTCACAATGTTAGTTACCATACTCCTCCAAAACGGCTTGACCGGTTTTTATGAAATTTTATACATATTCAGTAGGTCTGAGAATCGGCTACTATCTATTTTTCATAACCCTAAGGAAACGTAGGTATACCCCACGCGGGCGACGCCGCGGGCGGACACCTAGTACTATTTTTTATACTTCTATTAAACTAGATTGTTGTCTAGTGGTCCTAAGTGCTATTGGGTTTTTCTATAAAATTCCCAGCTCGAATTCTGGATTTGTGTCCGGTTAATGGCAATAGGTTTGTCCGCGGGTCGACTATGTATGCAAAACAGATATGTATACAATACCATCGTATTCATATCATCGGATTTCGATTTAGGATTTTCCGCACATTAAAAAAAGGTTTGTTTATAGATATATAAAAAAAGGCCACTATGTTTGTTTTACGCGTTTTCAACCCCAAGAGAATACGACAGACAAGATGAATCCAGAACCATCGCCTCCATGCCAAGACAATTTAATAACTTCTTAGAATATCGTACTGCCTCACTGCTTTGTTACTCTAGTGGTCCCAAGCACGACTGTTTCGCTAGAGGTCTTGTGTTCGATTCCCAGGTCGAGCGAAGTATTATTGAGGTTTTCTATCAAATTCTGTGTAGCAGCTCAGAGTCTGGATTTGTGCCCGGTTTGCAATAGGCTCGCCCCCTATTACATAGGACCTAAACATACCGTCAAAGCGTGGGTGTGCATAAGTTCACCTCTGCTTAACCCTTCGGGGAATACAGCCGTGATGGTATGTTAGAATATTCTAGAACACGGAACACGAAATTATATAACCCAAAACATTTATTAACCAAATAATATTGTTATATAAATTTGAACTTTATTGCGTCGCCTGTCAATCTCTAAATTCCACCAAGCTAGTTACAAAATGAAGCCTTGCAATATCTCAACTATTGGTAAACCCTAATTTACATTGGAACACGGGGAAAACTCATTATACATTTAATCAACCGTTAATTAAGGGTTTAAGTTGTTATTTACTCGGCTTTAGGAGATCACGTTGTGAACCATATCGCGTTTGGTAATTAAAACTAATAAGAAGCCATTGTTAGGTTCTCCATCTATACTTATATTCAAATTAAGAAAGTTTTATTTGTTTGTTATGTTTCCACGCCTAAATCGCTGAACTAATTTTGATGAATTTTAGTATAGAGTAAGATTGGATCTGGATGGTCAGACGATCTGGTAAAGGTCGCTGGGAGTCGTTGGATGCAGGCGGCATATAACCGGTCGTTGTGGATGTCTATGGGGGAGGCCTTCGTTCAGCGGTGGACTTCATTTGGTTGATATGATGAAGATTGGATCTCGGACAACGACATAGGCTATCTTTTGTCTAAAAAATACCTTTGAGGTGCGAGTAAAACGGGCTAAAGCTAGTATCTTCATAAGTTACTGTAATAGTATATTCTTTTTATGAATGAATGATGAACTAATGACTGCCTACTCGAATCCAGGTTGAGCAAAGTGTTATTGCGTTTTTCTATGAAATTTCAGTTGTAGCTTGGGGTTAGGATTTGTGAATGGCAATAGGATCGCCTCCTACTACATGAGATCAGGCGTTCTTTAAATATATATTACACCTCTTCTTTCAGGGAATACTAATTTAGGCATGACGGTATGTTAACCAAGTGAAAACCAACCTGTTTACCAAGATTATAGGTAGAAAAATCAGCCCTTGAATAAATTAATTTGGAAATAATATTCGTCTACACATGCCTAGTCAATGATCGATAAATGTTTTTAATTTTTCATACGTAACTTTCAGGGTCATGCTTGAAAGTTACGCCATATCGCCATCTGATGGCTGAAGGACCTCAAAGTTAGGAATTGTTTACATTTTTATGTCATCGCACGGGTTGGAACCGTTTGGTAAATAAACATTCGTACAGTAAACAAAAGAGTTAGGCAGGCAGCTCAAGGCAAACAAACCTTCTCCTACCTATCACTGAGTAGGAATAAGTTGCGCATTGTCACGAGAGCCTTAACAGGACACTGCTGCTTAAACAAGCACATGTTCAATCTAAGGCTGAGCGACACGCGAACCTGCAGATACTGTGAAGAGGCTGATGAAACGCCACTTCACCTTCTGGGGGAATGTGGACCGCTGATACACAAGCGCAATGCACATCTGGGGAAACAAGTCTTAACCCCAGATGAAATAAGGGAGCTCACCCCTAAGAAAATCCTGCAGTTTATAGCAGCCGCAGGGTTTAGCGGTGAACTCTAAATTAAAAAAGTGGCGATCACAATAGACCGACTGCGGTCGCAGTGACATTACAGCCACAATACAGCAATAAAAAAATAAAAAATAATAATAGGCAGGCAGCTAACTGTACATAAATAAATAAAATAAAAAGGTTAATTGCAGAAACTTGTACATCTTTTTCATTTACTCTTACATAGAGATCTCCTTTTAAGTAAAAGATATACCTGTGCACTCCTGTGCATATGTGTTTTGCATAATACCTATATCAAATAAATTAAATTAAATTAAATAATTCTGGTTTTGTTAGCAGCCTTGACTAGCTGCAGCTATGACACGCTTTGGCGTATTAATTATTTATAACAAAATCTATATCAAGATAGATGTTCTGTAGCTGCCTGTATACCTAACTCTTTTGTTGACTGTACTTAATTTAAGATTTTTGTTCCGGGAATTTCGTTGTGTTTTGATTTAATATACATTTTTGATTCAATAAATACTCGTATGTACTACTTATATTTAAAAAGCGGCGGTAGCATAATGGCTAGGGCGACAGATTTGCGATCATGTGGTTGCCGGTTCGAAACCCAACTATTGCACTACTGACGTGAACTCACTCGTAATACAGTTTGTTCGAAATAAGTAAGCCGATCGGAAGATAGCCGTTCCAACCTACCGCGGTGATAAAATCGTTTAATTAAGTGTTTTAATACATAAATAACGAAATCAGTAAACTAAATAATTAGAAATGTGAAACATATACGACTCTAATTATCTTTACACCGACGCTTTCTATTAAAATTTACCACTTCTAAACCACTTACAGCCAACTTGCGATCGGCTTACTTATTTCGAACAAACTGTACAAGCATTTAGCTTATTACGAGAGGTTAACAAGAATACTAGTTATGTGGGAACCAAAATAATAATACTGGAACATTAGTTGGGGGTCATGGTGTTACGGACGAATTTGTCAGTAGGTATGTTTTGAGTATTGTGAGAGCCGTGTATGAATGCTTTGTTTTTAATACCATGTTTTTAAATAGGTAATGTCAGCTCAGCGGTATTAGGTCAACGGCTGCTTAAGTCAAGGCTACTTGAAGGACTTCAAGCATAGCAGTTGTGTCGGACCAATAGAGTGATGACGTAGTCTAAAAAGGCTACTAAGCATAGACCAAAAAGGCGGTTTAAGAATGAATATCAATTAAATTATTCTGATGAATGAAAAAAAAATTGCCCCCTAAAGAAAAGAAAACAGATTGCCATGGCATGTAAGACCTGATCTATCTCCTCAAGCAGCATCCATGATTGAAGACCTTACCTTCGAATGGCCATGCTCTTCGTTGAAACCACCATGCTTTTCTTCTTCGGCGGAGTCGCCTTCTTCTTCGAAGAATTCCACTTTCTTTTCATATTCTTCTTTTTTGTGGATGTCGTGGCTGCCTTTCGTGCTATGCCCTTTCGAATGTTTCCCCGATTCTTCATACTAGAAGGAATTTGGTTAGAAAATCTTTTATATTAGAAGTTAATATTTCTTGTTCATTTCACCATAGAATGCAAGAAATGCTTTCATCTGTCTTATCATTTCTTGATAGCTCCCCTTAGAGCGCTTATTTACAAATATGACATACTAGATAGCAAAGCATATAAGATACTCTCAACCATCTAATCTGTCATATTAATAATATGACACGTTATTTAAGACTAGTTTTCGTTTCGTTAACGATAAAAATTCACTATGTAACATTTAAATTAAATAAACCACAATTAGATACCAATATATAAATTGAGTTTTTTTTATTGATCAAGAAAATATTTATATAAAGATAAATATGTGTAAATATGAAAATATGGAATTTAAATTTTCCTCAAAAGCTATCTCTTCGTATTATATACTTTGACTTTTCTCGTGATCTGTGTATTATTCAAATGAAAAAGATAAAGCAAATTGTAGCTAAAAAAAATTATAGAAAACTATTAATAATAAAAAAATGCAATCATAAAAAAATTGAATTGCCGTCAATAAAAAAATTGAATTGCTGTCAATAAAAAAATAGAATTGCTGTCAATAAAAAAATATGTTTATTTTTCTCAAACCTTCGCGTGCTTTTTGCCGTGCTCCTCATGGTGGTGGTCTCCGTAATGGCCAGACTCCACCTCATGGTGTTTGTTGACACTTCCGTTGTCATCATACTTTCCCAGGTGGTTCTCCTTATCATGATGACCCTTCGCAGACTTGGTTTCCTTGTGAACGCCCTAGAATTAGAGGAATTCTATTTAGAAATATTTTGGCTTAAGTTTCACGGTCATACAATTTTTTAATAGGCCTTAGCACCATTCAAGATCTCATATTGCACCATGAGAATGGAAGAATCTGGGATGAATGAGGCTCAAACTGGAAACCAAAATTTTATATTTTCTTTAATAATTATATTTTTAAAAACATAATGGAGAAGATTCCTTACAATATATTAATGTGATATGAATTTATGTCAACCAGCATTAGGCTAGCAAGGTGGACTATAGCCTAACCTCTCTTACTTTCTCTTCTCACTGTCACACAAGTTTTTCCTAACCATCATAGTTGAAATAGCCAAGAAATCAGTTCATCAATTTTGTAAGTAGCCTTTGTCAGTATCATTTTTGTTTCTTATTTGATTATTTAAATACAACAACACTGTTACTGTTATCCTTGAGTGACAAATATGAGAATAACCACTGTGTGAATTGATGGCAACTTTATTGAGACGCTCATTGAATATAATGTAATAGTTATAACAATGCGACTTATTCTGTAATCATAAAAAGATGTATTATGAAAATAGCGAATGTTTGCTACTGAATGAATGAGAGCGATATTTTTTTTAATCTAAGTTTCGCTGATCTGGTATCGTTTTGCGACGGGTCGTTGAGCTCCCTAAATAATGGTTGACTGATGTAAGCGTGCCGTTAGTAAAGTCAATTCAAAGCTGCTAGATATGGTTTTTTTTTTCAAAAGGTCTTTTCAGATTTTGCCCTTCATTGTAAAACTCGCATATTTGTTAATAGTACTGTATGGACTTTAAAAGAGATCTTGATTCTCTAATGTCTATTTCGCCGATTTTTCTCAGAGGTCGTCAGATATGAAATGCCTATTTACAGAAATTAATATCGTTTAATAAGTAAGTAGTGTTATACAAATACTTACATAGAACATTATTATACTTAGTTACTACATTTTGAATATATGTATTCACATTTAGTTAGTTTAGATTGTACGTACAAATATTTGTTATCGTGTTGTGGTCATAACTATGATTTTATTGAGTCATAAATTAGGGTATCTTTTTATTGGTATACCGCGCTTGCTGATCACTGGAATATAACGTAAAAATGTAGTGTACAGTGATAGCCTAGTGATATGACCATTGGACTGCCAAGTCAAAGCTCTCGTGTTCGAATCCAAGGCGCACCTCTGACTTTTCGAAGTCATGTGCGTATTCATAATTAATTATCACGCGCTTAAACGGTGGAGGAAACCTTTCTGAAGTAACCTGCATGACCTGCCTGAGAGATTATCTCGATAACGTGTGAAGTCTGCCGACTCGCAGTAGGCTAGCGTGGCGGACTAAAGCCTAATCCCTCTCTACTGAGAGGAGTCTCGTGCCCAGCAGTGGGACAATGTAATGGGTTGATGATGATAAGAAAGGACACCTTGAATTTTACAAAAAAAAAACTTGGCAAAGGGTTTTTAAATAATTTATGTGAATGCTTTTGGTTGAAATAGTGTAACATTTTCTTAGAAAATAAATATTTTTTTTAAATTTCAAATTTCGTTATATTTTGACAGGTACGAATTTGTTTTTGTAATTCTCGAAACTCGTGAAACAAACATGTTTTTATCAACGATTACAATAAATAAGTATCGTTTCTACCTGTCAAGTACCATTAAAAAAAATGTGTGAAATATTTGCTACTTTTTTTACCGTGTGACATAGTTTATTTAGAAATAGAATTTGTAATAAAATTTCTCACAGGCGAGGTGGTTGAAAATAGGCCCTTATCTATTGGCCCAAACAATAATTTCAAACACGGCCATAACCAATAGTAAGATGTTTTGGAAACATATTTTAGATATTTATCCAAACAAAGCAATATCACAATAGATCTGGTACTCATAACAAGTCGATGGCGTCTGTTTAATAATATTGGCACAATAGCCAACGAAAGCGTGTGTCATAGATTCTGTTTGCGTAATTTTAAATCGGTATTAAAATAAATGTACGATTTTTGACACATGCGAATATAGAATTAGAAAAAAAAAGTTTACGAAATTTATCGCGTTATTAACTAAGATTAATTTCGGGGCGATATGACACGATAAAATCGGTAAAAAGTAAGTAAATACGTTTAATTCAAGTTAATTATTAGCTTTAATTCTAAATTTGAATTTTGAAAATCTTTAAAACAACGCCTCTGCTGTGCGTGAAACGATTCATTTAATATGTTTATCTAAATGAATTATGGTATTAATTCGAAACATCGCGATTAAATAATGTCAATATAAAGCGATAAAATTCGTAAAAACCGATTATATTTGCCGTATTTATTATTCGCGTTAAATGTTTGACACCAAAATATTTTCGCTTGATAACTGTGAACAATAACATCATGTGGATACATACCAGAGAAGTTTTCAAACAACCCGCACTAGGTCAGCGTGCAGGTGGGCGAGTATCCTAATTTGTTGATCTCATTGTAATAAGACACCTGTGCCCAAAAGTAGGGCAGTAAAAACACTAAGGTTGAAAGGCATGGGAATAGTGAATAAGGTTTAATATATTTACCTTTTAAATGGATTTTATGGGTGCGATAAGAAAGACGAGGGTAGACATGTTTTTATAATAATTTATTATGGTCGCGGATATTAATTAGCAATTATTAATTATCGATCGATGTAAAAAAGTTGTTGAATTTGTGGATCTTTGCACCCCTTTTTAAGTTATGTTAGATGTGACATAATTAAAGTTCATATATATCACATAGAAGGAGTGTAGAATAATATTGCGATTTAATTTCGTTCACTACTAAATTATTGTCCGCGTTAATTATTATTTAATACTAGAATAATAATTATTTTCAACTAGTTATGATTCCTATGCTAAAGAATATTCATTTTAATTAGATTGAATTTAACTCAATTGGCACATTAGCTAAAAAGATTCTTTTTTTAAATTTGTGAGTGAGCCGCTTCGGCTCAATAGGATCTTTTTCTATAAACAAATGGTATGGATATACACCCACATCCGCAACAACTATTTCATTTATTCTATGCGTTAATTGCGGCCTCAACTCTTCGCGCCGATTGAACCAGTTTTTTTGTAGAGCTTAATTAATTGCGGTTAAAACGTATCACAAACAATTTTCTTATTACATGTTTGTTAACATAATCACGGGTTGGACAACGGTTAGAACATTACCATGACACACATTGACTTACGTCCACATAAAGATAGTACCAGGGTTTGGCCTTCAACAACTTCAGGTTAGGGTTGTATGGCTTTTTCCTGTCAGTCCATTTCGACGCCTAGATGTCAATTCAAAACATGTCAATATCAATTTGAATTTCTTTCTTGATAAATTATTCGAAATGTTTATTATTGTTTATTGTATTTTAAGCGATATGACAAAGATATTACTTTTTAGTGAAAGAAGAAATTCGGCCTCAGGCAGGATTCGAACCTGCGTCCCTTCGGTTAAAATAGTAAGGCAGTTAATGTCTTCGTGTCGACGTTACTTTAAGACGTAAAATGTTGAAGAGAAATTCGACATCACAGGCAGTGGTCTCGGTAGCTTAGTTGCTACAGTGTGCAGTATACTTAACCGGAGGGACGCAGGTTCGAACCCTGCCTGAGGCCGAATTTTTCTTCAGAAATATTGCCGCCTGATGGTAAGCGACAACCCCAGCTTATAGATGCCAGCAAAACATTATCATTCGGGCATTCTCATATTATGAGACCTCAGTTGCTAAATCTCTGATGCCCAGTAATTTTACTGGCAACATTGCCCTTTCAACCGGGATACAATAATGTCAGCATATTATTATTTAACAGCTTAATTACGTGTTCAAGAATTCAACCACCTCGAAGATTGGCAAGAGTCCGATAACGCCTCTGCGTTTCGAACTCATTCCTGCCTTATTGGAGGATTGGACTCTTGATCAATAATAACTCTTATTAAGTCTAGCGTAAGATTTAAACTTAAATAGTTATATTCTTACCTCATAGGCTTTCTTTCCTTTTTCGCTGTGCTCTTCTGAATGATCGGAGTGATATTCCTTGGCACCACCTGTGAAAATAAAAAGCGTTATATTAATAAATTTACATAAATACATACCTACACTCACGCCTTTTTCCCATAGGGGTAGGCAGAAAATACAGAACGCTATCTACTACGATTCTTGCATACTTCTTCTTCTATCTTCTCGCACTCTAGTGTATGTATGTATGTATGTAATAAATTAACATCATTATATCAGCGTATCGCCGTCCACTGTTGAACATAGGCCTCTCCAAAAGAGTGCCAACCATCCCGGTCTTGAGCAGCTCGCATCCATCCGCTGCCAGTCACCTTCTTCAAATCGTCGGTCCATCGCAGGGCGTCCCACACTAAGCTTGCCCAAACGCAACAAATGAACAACTAAAATAATAGTTGTATTAGATAGGTAGACATGGCTATTCATCAAGCTATACGAATCCAATTTAGACTGAGCTCCCATTGTAAAAGTTTGCCCTACAATTCAAGGCCAGCTTATACTGGTTTTGTATAGCTTGTTGTGTAGTGTACCATTTTTATCAATATTGGGGTCGGCGTCCTGTCTTACTTGATGTGGCTGAATAAACATAACATACCATCACGCCTGTATTCCCCGAAGGGTTAGGCAGAGGTGTACTAATGTACACCCACATAGGGGGCGAGCCTATTGCCATTAACCGGGCACAACTCCAGACTCCGAGCTGCTACTGGGAATTTCATAGAAAAACCCAATAACACTTTGCTCGACCTGGGGATCGAACCCAGGACCTCAAGCGTAGCAGTCGCGCTTAGGACCACTTGACTAATGTGGGTGAATATCAGTATTTGATACGAAGCGACTGCCATCAGACCTCCGAAACCCAAATGTGGAGCAACATCGATATTTGAAGCATAGGCTTGTTATCTGCTACTATTAAAGATTGTCATAGGCGTTCGTATGACAACCGGGATAATAAACAAAAAGCATTCGGTATAAAAAATACATACATACATACATACACTCACGCCTTTTTCCCACAGGGGTAGGCAGAAACTATGGACTGCCACTTGCTACGACTCTTGCATATCTCTTTCGCTTCTTCCACATTCATACATCTTTTCATACACACGCGCCGGTTGCGAGTACTACGCACCTGACCTTTTTGGAGAACCTCGCCGATAAGATCGGTGTACGTCCTTCTAGGGCGACCTCTCCCGACGCTGCCACTAACATTCGCCTTATAAATTCCATTCGTTAATCGTCTTTCATTCATTCTCTCGACATGCCCAAACCATCTTAGCATATTCCTTTCAATACGTATAAAAAATAAAACGTTTTAAAAAAAAGAACTTCCTTTTTTAAATCAGTTTCGAAGTGGCAACATTGCTTTTAAATTAAGTAAGCAGTCCGAATGTGAATTCTATTCAAATGATTGAATTTATGCGCCCGAGTGCAATGATGTCACACAAAAATAAACATACTTGCAGTGTATTAGCATCACCTACATACAAATGTGGTTTGCTTATTTATCTGCTTTTAGACTGCCTCATTAGTCTAGTGGTCCTCAGCGCGACTGCTGCGATAGAGATCCTGGGTTCGATTCCCAGGTCGAACAAAGCAAAGTGTTATTGGGTTTTTCTATGAAATAAGGTTCGCCCCCTATTACATGGGATCTAAAACATAGCGGCGAACTGTGAGTGTAAAGTAAGTGCACCTCTGGCTAACCCTTTGGGGAATGCAGGCGTACATACATACCATACCATCACGCCTGTATTCCTCGAAGGGTTAGGCAGAGGTGTACTCTAGTACACCCACATTTTGCCGGTATATTTAGGTCCCATGTAATAGGGGGCGAGCCTATTGTATACCATCACGCCTGTATTCATATATACAGGCGTGATGGTATACAATAGGCTCGTATATATATCATTATATATATTATTATGTTTTTAGTGGTTGCTATGACGTCATGGGTTCCATTCTCAGGTCGACTGTTGTGAAGTATCTATCAATTTCTCAGTAGTAGCTTCGAGTCTCAGATCAAATAAAAAGTTAAGATGGAACTTTGCGAACAAAGAAGTGAGGCCGGCTAAACTAAGCTCGACTGACAAGATAAGGCGTAGTTAACTAATACATATGTGCGTGTAATTGTGTGTTGTACACCGTTAGGCGTAGTTTTAGCCGGCCTCACTTCTTTGTTCGCTAAGTTCCATCTTAACTCTTTATTTGATCTGAGCTCCGAGTTCGGATTTGTGACTCAAAAACAAATCATATTTAACCGGATATTTTTCAATAAACTCAGCAATTGTGACGTGAGAAATAAATTAAATGTGCAGGAGACAGATAGCCGCTATGACAGGGCCACGGAGACACAATTCAATTGGACTGAGGCGTCTGCTGTGAGCATAACAAGAGATTGATGAGAAGGTCAACTTGGTTTGAAATGGGGTGACGTCAATATACAACGTAAGTTTTTTTGACCCGAAAGCCAAAAGTAGTTTGTTCAGAATAAGTAACAGAATAGATTGCAATGGTTTGTAGCCCACGTTATATTTTTAGATTTAAAAAATATTTAAATTGGACACCCATTTTTATTACAAAAATCGGCGCAAGAAACATCAAACGGGGAGGTCAATCACTCGCGCAAATTAGATAAATTAGGATAAACAATTTTTTTTTTTTTTGTATTTATTTCTTACTGTTCAGATCAAATTAAAGTTAGGGTGTTTCGGCTTTAGGGTAAACAAAAATTAATGTTGTATATATGAATATTATTAGTATAGTCAATAAATGAAAGAATGGTTGACCGCCTCATTGTTCTAGTGGTCCTAAGTGCGACTGCTACGCTTGAAGTCCTAGGTTCCCCAGGTTGAGCAACGTGTTAAATTGGGTTTTTCGATGAAATTCTTAGCGGCAGCTCAATTAATGGCAGTAGCGTGGTGGACTATAGCCTAATCCTTCTCATTCTGAGAGGAGACCCGTGCTCAGCAGTGGAACAATATAATGGTCAACCCATTTGATGATGATTTGTATAAGTGTGTAGCCGTGTGTATGTCTGGTTCTTCTGTATTACTTCTGTATAGTGTTATCAGATGAATCTTCATAGAATTGCCAAGTTTTATCTTAAATTGAAACAGTGAAAACCGGGATTTAATTTTATAATCAACTGGATTTTGCCTAGATTTTTCTGAGAAATATTATGGAAACAAACTACCTCATTTAAATTTGTCTTAGCTATATAGATGGGATGTGCCCAACATTTATGTTTTGTGCCCCAAAATGCGTTGGAAGAAATCCATCTAAGTATGGTCTTATGCCGAGGAACTTATTTTTCTTGCCCATAATACCTCGGCGTTAAGCCATCTCCTTTTTTTTTAAAAAAAAAGCTTACTAGCAATGTAGGTCACACATTACTAGTAATCTTGTTAACCCCTCGCACTAAGCTAAATGCTTGTATTACGAGTGAGTTCACGTCGGTAGTGCAATGGGTGGGTTTCGAACCGGCATCCACATGATCACAAGTCCGACGTCCTAGCCATTTGGCTACCGCCGCTTTATCTCTTGCCTTAGGTCCGCGACTACGCTAGAGATCCTGGGTACCATTCGATGGTCCAGCAGTGTCCTGCAAGGGTCGTGGCGAATTTCACGAACCCATGCCCCCTATAGGGCAAGGGACGGCAAGTGTAGTTTTTAGTTCTCCCCGTCCTCACGTATGGTGCTCAAACTTGGTCTCTGACAGAACATCAAAAGTCCGCGCTCGAGGTTTGCCAGCGAGCCATAGAGCGCAGTATTTTGGGAGTCAGGCTATCAGAACGCATTCAATATAGCATACTGCGCTCCAGAACACAATCCGCTGAGGGTGGCCAAAAAGTCGCTACCCTGAAGTGGAACTGGGCCGGGTATGTATGCCGTATGTCGAACGACTTGTGGGCTAGACTTGCTACAGAGTGAAGCCCACAAGGCGTTAAACGATGCGGGAGGCCCAGGCGGAGATGGCGGGACGAACTGGACTCCTATTTAAGAGATTGGGCCGAAAAAGCTTCCAACCGTGAGGAATAGAAGGAAGGTAGGGAGGCATTTGCCAAGCAGTGGGATAAACCGTGCTGTTAATTTTTTTTTTTAAACTAGTCCGACATACCCTGCCGTCTTCCAAGGTGACAGACGATCCATAATGGTCATCATCAACCCATTACATTGTCCCACTGCTGGGCACGGGTCTCCTCTCAGTACGAGAGGGATTAGGCTTTAGTCCGCCACGCTAGCCTACTGCTAGCTGCTGCTGGGATATTCCGCACCCAAATCAATTGATATTTTTATTTCTAACAAGCTTTTACATGCGTTTCTCACACATTATTGACTCTAGTTGCACGGTTCGGAAAAGTTGATCCTATGGAGAAGAATCCGGCAAGAAACTCCATGGACACTCCTTTAATTATTATTTTTCAAAGCTTACCAGTAATGTGGGTCACACATTACTAGTAATCTTGTTAACCTCTCGTGCTAAGCTAAATGCTTGTGTAACGAGTGGGTTCACATCGGTAGTGGAATGGGTGGGTTTCAAACCGGCAACCACATGATCGCAAGCCCTTTAAAAATAAAATAACATAATTCACTGGTTGCAGGTTGGAGTGCAGTGATAGCCTAGTGATATGACCATTGGACTGCCAAGTCAAAGGTCTCGAGTTCGAATCCAAGGCACGCACCTCTGTCTTTTCGAAGTCATGTGCGTATTAATAATTAATAATCACGCGCTTAAACGGTGAAGGAAAACATCGTGAGGAAACCTGCATGCCTGAGAGATTTTCTTGACGGCATGTGAAGTCTGCCAACCCGCAGTAGGCTAGCGTGGTGGACTATAGCCTAATCCCTCTCGTTCTGAGAGGAGACCCGTGCCCAGCAGTGGGACAATGTAATGGGTTGATGATGAATTCACTGGTACATTATGGCGATAACAGAATGTGAGGACATTTGAGGTTAATTTCATAACTGTAGGTACTCTAAAACTGTATCCACTATAAAAGAAAACGTCGAGGAGTGTTATTGAATTTTTCTATGAAATTCCTACAAATTAACTCGTTGCTAGCTCGGAGTTAATTTGTGCACGATATAGGATTGAGCCTTTTGTTATTAAAAAGGCTCAATCCTATAACATTGTATCTAAACATACCGGCCAACTGTGGGAGTACATTAATACATCTCTGTCTAATCTTTCGGGGAATACAAGCGTGATGGTATGCGTTAAATTTCTATTTCTCATTTTATTATATCTTACATAATAAAATTAGAAATTGCAGTTAGTTATACTTATCTTATATTATTATAATCTTAATTATAGACCTCTAAAATCCAATTGATTTTCCCATCATCGCACTTTCTCTGAACACTTTCGTTTTTCAATAGGATTGTTTACGGTGTCTCGATTACAACCGATTACCGATTATTAACCGTCCGCTACTGTCGACATGCAAAGTTTTAGATGAGGCAGAACAGTGAAGGGTTAAGAAGGTTGAGTTCCAAGGTTATTAATGGTACACGCTTTTACACTAGTTAAATTGATTAAATGCGCTTCGGCAATGTTTGTGTTTTCAAATTTGGAACCGGAAAATTCGATTTTGCGTTCTCATTTTGAAACTTTATGTCGTAGAAATAAGCATAAGCAATTGGACGACGTAATTATTGGAGGAAACTCGTACCCAGCATTGATAACTTAATAATAAATGAACAGGAACTCCGCCTTTTGGTTATGAACCGCTGTTCCAATACCAATTATTTTTGGTATAAAGATAGATTGTATCTTGGAGAAGGATATAGGCTACTATTTGTCTCAAAAAATGTTTTGGGAAGTGAGTAAATCAGCGGGAAACAGCTAGTGTAAAATAAACTGCTGTAGACATAGAATTCTCTATTGGCGTAATGGCAGACCTTTTACGTGTTCGATTCTGTTACAATATAAAATAATGTTATGATAAAATAGTCAACATATATTTTTTTTTACCATCCAATTGGTTTTATTTTTTATAAAATCAAATATATTATATCTTTCCTAGTCCTATGCAAAATCTATTGTTTCTTTCAGTCAAGTTCAATTCATATTTTTTTATTTAAATTAATTTTGATGTCATCTTCGTACAGTAGAACAGTTTTTATCCACCATTAAAGTGAGACAGGTAGCGTAAAAAAACGTGTGTCGTCAGAGGAGTTCCGTCATACAAAAAAAAAAACAAGTATGGCGTCCATGACGATAATATCCGAAGTACGCCGGAGGGAGCCGAACGTCACGAGATGGGCATAACGCTTTTTCCTTACGTGACTATTTATACCAGGCATTTCCTACCGCAATCCGAGTAAAGAAAATTTGTTTCAAAATTATTTTTTTACGGATGAGTTATGGATCTAGATTTCTGTCAATTTTTGAAGGCCGTCGACCTTATCCTAACCCTAGATAATGTTATTGCTCTTTTTACAAAGGGATGTAACAAAATGATATTACTTTCATTTAAATATTATTAACTGAATTGTGTTTCAAACAATTTCGTATGTGCGCACGGCTACGCGTCCAGTCCAAATAAAAATCCAGTTTACGCTGACCTCTTATTGTACGGACAGTCTATATAATACCAGATCAGCTTAAACTGGAATTGTATAGCTTGACCCGTAGCCCTGTGTACGTCACACCCTTTATGAAACTCGCTTCATAATTATACTTTGGGTCTAAAAAGCCAATTGAAATATGCCTTTTGTAACTCATCTCGAGTTATCTATATAGGTTCAAAGTTTGCTAAATAATGTCTCAGATCAAATAAAAAGTTAAGATGAAACTTTGCGAACAAAGAAGTGAGGCCGGCTAAAACTACGCTTAACGTTGTACAACACACAATTACACGCACATTTATGTATTAGTTAAATACGCCTTATCTTGTCAGTCGAGCTTTCGATACCTCTATAGCTCGACTGACAAGATAAGGCGTAGTTTCGGTATACGTGTGTGCGTGTAATTGTGTGTTGTACACCGTTAGGCGTAGTTTTAGCCGGCCTCACTTCTTTGTTCACAAAGTTCCATCTCAACTTTTTATTTGATCTGAGAATAATGTAATGCACATTTAATATAAAATTACATGACATCACGCCTGTATTCCCCGAATGGTTAGGTAAAGGTGCACTGGTACAATTATTGCTTTATTTGGCAAGCAGTCCAACCTAGGCGGATTTCGACGACTCAAAAAAAACATCAATGACGTCACCTAAAAGACGTAAATTAAATAAATTAATGTGTGCCCTTTTTTAATTTTCCTTTTATTTATAAATATAGTTTAGCTGTTAGTCTAGTTTAATTTTAAAATGTAAAGGCAAATTTTAATCTGGCGGGTGGGACTCGCGGTACCATAGTGTCTGGTGTACCTAACCGGAAGACGCAGGTTTGAATTCTGCCCGCAGTCTTACTTTTCCTTCACTAAAATAACTTTAAAAAAAACTCAAAACCGGTATTCAATTTAAGAAAACAGACAGACAAGCCATCAGTTTGCTTCACCATTTCCACAATTGCTTTACGCAACGCTGAACATTGATATCCGAGCAATATGTTCAAGCAATTTGTTATTATAGTTGAAGAGTAATGTCGGAGATATTTGCTCCTAATGCCCGGAAAATGGGATGCTCCTTTGAGATTGATATGAAACAAGATTTTGATCTTATGTCTGTGTCTTTCTGAATCGTCTTTTTAATCATCTTCAAAGAAAAACTGCTTCATTAGTGTAGACTAGCTTTTGTCCGCGACTTCGTCGGCGTGGGATAGATTTTTCCCAATCCTGTGGGAATTTCCCAAAATCATTATAAATTGAAGCCTATGTTATTCTGTGTTATGTACCTATATATAATAATACTGTAAAGTTTCATCAAAATCCGTTCAGTACTTTTTGCGTGAAAGAGTAACAAACATTCATCCATCCATCCTCCCAAACTTTCACATTTATATTATTATTCAGTATTAAGTATATTAAGTAGGAAGAAAGTAGGATAGGATTGGATAAGAAATAGAATTCTCAAAACACGACCGTCACGCTTTGGGTTTGATTCCCAGGCCGAGCAGTGTTATTGAGATTTTACAGAAAAATTGAGTTGTTTTTCAAGTAACAGTGATTTTTTATTCACTCTTTTTTTCATAGGGTGACACAATTTAATTCATTACGAAAAAAATTATTTTGCTTAACATCTATACTTCTATTATGTATAGATGCATACCATAACGTCACATCTGTTTTTCCCAAAGAGTTAGGCGAAGATACATTTCACAAATGTTTAGGTCCCATGTACGAGTAATAGGTGCAAATAATCGGGCACAAACTAAATTTAAATTCCGAGCGGGTACTGAGAATTTTAGGAAAAAAAAAACAATAACACTGCTCGACCTGGGAACAGTTCCAAGGTCGAACAAGTGTAGCAGTCGCTCTTAGGACCACTGGACTTATGAGGCATTTGATAATAACATCTAAGGAAAATAAGTGTTATTCGACCGCGATTGAAGATATTTTAATGAAATTTTAGCTACGTGTTACCCAATACAGTGAAAGATTTTGTTTCTTTTTGTAAAAAGGTATATTAATTAGGTAAAAATAAATGTATATAAATATCGGACAACCGTACCGGTCATACAAAAATATACCGTATTGCCTCTATTTTACAGTTCATTTTCAATATCTATTATTACGATCATGGAAGTTTAACTTTAGAGAACATTCTAGACTCCAGTTCATTGTCACGGAACTTGAGGCGTTTGAAGATTGTTAGGTAAGTTATTTCTCTGTGATATACGATCACGGCTCTACTAAACTCAATAATGACCGGGTTAAGTTCTAATCGGAGCGGAAATTTACTTTGTCTAAAATTTTTCATCACTTCTGCTCTTAAAACGTTGAAAGAAAACATCGTAAGGAAACCAGCATGTCCTAGAATCTAATATTCGAATATGTGACATCTACCAACCCGCACTGGGCCCGCGTGGTGGATTACGGCCCACTCCCTCTCATCGAGAGGAGGCCTGTGTCCCAACATTGGGAACATTATAGGCCGACTATGCTTATGCTGTTCAATACAGCTGCGAAGAGATAATGGACACTGCCTCTCTTGTTTGTTTCTTTATCCGAATTCGCTGTGGACAGGAGAGCAATGTGTTTGTCAGCCTATCTATGTATGTATGTTTGTTACTTTGTGGCGCTATAGAAACCAAATGAGTGGACCGATTTTGACAGACCGAAATTTTGGACTCAAAGACATGCTCTACTAACAATTCCCATCATACGCAGTTACCTTCATTTGTTCAAAATTTAATGTAAAAGCTCTTTCTCCACGTTCCAACCAAGCATGTTCGCACACATGAAGACTAGCCATTACACTGCAACATTGAGCAAAACTTCCACATCCGGGATCGAACTCTGTACCCCACGTGCTCAACTGTGGTTTAACACTATTTCCAATAAGTATTGTAATAAAACCCGCTTGATAATTCCTTCCTTAATTTCTTTTCGCTTGTGGTGGTACAACGATTGGTTTTGTCATCAACAATACGGAACTGTGGTTGCGTCTGCGCAGATTCCGTGACGGCTTACGTAAAGAATAAGTATGGATATACAACTTGGGTGTTGATTATGTAGCAATTGTATACAAAGATTTGTATGAAGAATTGTATGTAGTAAGAAAGAGTGATTGACAATTTTATTATTGTATTGATTGATTCGAACTTTTAATTTTTTCTTTTTTAAACATCGCCTTACATTTTGTGGTGCTGGAGCATTATTCTATTATAGAGGTTCTATACTTAGTACACAGATTTTTTCAAACGCTTCGAGACTTTTGGGTCTTTATACATAACTAGCTTTCTACCCACGGCTTCGCCCGCGTGTTTTCTCATACAAAATTTTCATCCCCTATTTTATCCCCTTGGGGGTAGAATTAATCAAAATCCTTTCTTAGCGGATGCCTACGTCATAACATCTACCTGCATGCCAAATTTCAGCCCGATCCGTCCAGTGGTTTGGGCTGTGCGTTGATAGATCACTATGTCAGTCAGTCCCAGTATTTAGATTATGTTATCGATATGAAAAAATACTGCCTCATTAGTCTAGTGGTTCCAAGCGCAACTGCTACGCTATAGGTCCTGGGTTCGATTCCCAAGTCGAGCAATGAAATTCGCAGTAGTAACTCAGAGTCTGCTTCCAATCTTATCGGCGAGGTCCTCCAAAAAGGTCAGTTGCGTAGTACTCGCAACCGGCGCGTGTGTATGAAAAGATGTATAAATTTGGAAGAAGGGAAAGAGATATGCAAGAGTTGTAGCAAGTGGCGGTCTATATTTTCTGCCTACCCCTGTGGGAAAAAGGCGTGGGTGTATGTATATACAATATGACAGCGAGACACTACTACTGCCGTCGTAACTAAAAAGGGCACAACTAACAATTTACATTTTTTTTTCCAAAAAAAAAAAGACACTTTTTTTTTAAAAGCTTAAGTACTAGCAATGTGGGCCGCACATTACTAGTATTCTTGTTAACCCCTCGTGCTAAGCTAAAATGCTTGTGTTACGAGTGGGTTCACGTGAGTAGTGCAATGGGTGGGTTTCGAAACGGCAACCGCATGATCGCAAGTCCGACGCCCTAGCCATTAGGCTACCGCCGCTTGAAATGGAACATTACATTAACAACATTGGACTTGGATTGTTGGATTTAACATTGGACTTTCAATTCTGATTCGGAATATGTATATAACTCAATTTTAAAAAAAGGTTACTTGTGCCCTTTTTCGTTACGACGGCACACTACTAGATGCGATAGAATGTTATGAATGAGTCGATCAGCTGGCACAGTACGTTGACCTCCAAACAGCTGATATATAGAAAAAATACACTGGTCACGAAATGTATTGATGCATGAACTCCTTGGCTATCATTACGTCATTAGAATTATGGTAGTTGAACGAGAGTGTATTAATAATATGTCTTATTCTTAATTTTCGTGTAAAAATGAAAGGGTAAACAGACTTGTGTTTATTCGTTCCGTTGTTTTCAGTGATACAAAAATTCAAGCTTTCAAATTTGTAATTTATATTTGATGATAATAGCCTCATTAACCTAGCGGTCCTAAGCGCGACTGCTACGCTAGAAGTCCTGGGTTCGATTCTCAGCTCGAGCAAAGTGTTATTGGGTTTTTCTATGAAATTCTCAGTAGCAGCTCGGAGTCTGGATTTGTGCCCAGTTAATGGCAATAGGCTCTTGCCTCAGATCAAATAAAAAGGTAAGATGGAACTTTGCGAACAAAAAAGTGAGACCGGTTAAAACTACGCCTAGCCGTTTACAAACACAATTTTACACTATATAACAATACCGAAACTACGCCTTATCTTGTCAGTCGAACTATCAAGCTATCGAAAGCTCGACTGACAAGATAAGGCGTAGTTTCGGTTTAGTGCAAAAATTGTGTTTGTGAACGGCTAGGCGTAGTTTTAACCGGTCTCACTTCTTTGTTCGCAAAGTTCCATCTTAACTTTTTATTTGATCTGAGGCTCTACCATTCTAGACTGTTTAAAATCTTTTACAAAGTATTAGAATTCAAAAAAAAGTTTTAAATGAAATCGGTAAAGTAGTTCAGTTAGACAAAGGAAAATAGGGATTGATTTTTATACATACGTGTATTAGTAGGATAGCGGATGCCAAATATAGCTAGTTTTAGAAAAAAATACTGCTACCAACAGTAACGACAACATAAACAACTCACTGAATCTCATATCTCATTCAAATAAGCCTGTAATATACGCAGAAATATAATACATATACGTCAGTATATAAATAGTATCGTTTTTTGTAACATCTTTATTCGTTTTCACTCCATTTCCTTATACCCCCACTTACACATAAAAGGGACGGCTTTCAGAACAATTTTCACTTACTTCCTCGTGTATCAAATAACGGATATAACGTGAACAAACATATACACCACGCCTGTTTTCCCCGAATGGTTAGGCAGAGGTGTACACACTGTTTGCCGGTATGTTTAAGTCCCATGTAATAGGGGGAGAGCCTTATGCCAATAATCTACGTGAGACCTATATTTTAATAACAGTAATTAAAATATAACTACTTCTTAATTGGTGTTGTGACGACGAAGACGTACCTACTTCCAAAACATAACATAACATATACCATCACGCCGTATTCCCCGAAGGGTTAGCCAGAGGTGTGTACACCCACATTTCGCCGGTATGTTTAGGTCCCATTTAATAGGGGGCGAGCCTATTGCCATTCACCGGACACAAATTCCTACAGACGCCGAACTGCTACTGAGAATTTCATAGAAAAACCTAATACTGCTCGACCTGGGGATCGAACCCAGGACCTCTAGCGTAGCAGTCGCGCTTAGGACCTAGGAGTCTAAAGTTCTAAAGCATATAATTAAAAAAAAAAAATTAAACAAAAATAAGGAAAAACGTTTCCTTATGATAAAACACCCCATTTCATTCAATTTAAAAATTTCACCGACTTTCCGGAAACCTCCGGAAGCCAAATATAATAGGTATAGAGTATCTCTGACAGATCCTTTTCAAACATTCCTTCCGTGAAGGGATTGTGTTTACTTTAAAATCTTTAAGGGTTAATTTGACTCCGATTCCAGGTGGAAGTTTTCACCTCAAAAATAAACGAAAAATGATGTTTACTTCTGTAAATGGATAATTTAAAGAGACTTTTACAAGTCAATGTACTATTGTATATAGGTATACAGGGTATTTGATCGATGTGAATTTTCGAAGAATTGGGTTTGTCGTTTTCGAGTTTTTCCCTAGGTTGATAATATCCCCTACATTTTTAGTATCACGGCTATTGAGATATACATAATATAATATAACATACCATCACCCTTGTATTTCGCAAAGGGTTAGGCAGAGGTGTACTAATGAACATTCACAGTTCGCCGGTATGTTTAGATCCAATGAAATAGGGGACGAGCCTATTGTCACAAATTCGAACTTCGAGCCGCTACTGAGAATTTCATAGAAAAACCCGATAACACTTTGCTCGACCAATCGAGGATAGGCTGGCCTTAAATTTTACGGAAAGCAAAGGATTAATATATTTTTTGAAAAAGCTTACTAGCAATGTGAGTCGCACATTACTAGTAATCTTGTTAACCCCTCGTACTAAGCTAAATGCTTGCATTACGAGTGGGTTCACGTCGGTAGTGCAATGGGTGAGTTTCAAACCAGCAACCAAATGATCGCAAGTCCGACGCCCTAGCCAATAGGCTACCGCCGCTTCGCTAGCTTGTATATAGCTTGATGTGTAACCGTGTGTTAACCTAAGACAGTGGTTTTACGTCTTTAGTTGTTTACACACCATTTGGAAAGTGTTTAAGTAACGATACTTGAAAACCCTAGTGTGGGGCAACATTTTATTAAAAGAAACAATCGAGAAAACATCGATGTGGACATCGTATTATTTATCGATCAACATCGTCAAAATAAATAACTAATTCGTTCTACGCCATTCATTAAAGATAGCATAAAAATCAATCTTGAATAGCGCAAGAGTACTCTGAGGTTACATTTCGCAAGTTGAATGAAACTGTGTGCAATGTATTGGCGACAACCCTAGCTAATTCGCAGATAATTACAGTTGCATGAACATTTGTATAGAGAACGTTTACTTTAGGACAAAGAATAGAAAATTACAGAGGGTCTATCCGATATCGAGTCACAGAATAACCAGACTGCAACTAAATTATATTATTTGTTAATCGATTAATGGTCGCTTATTCAAAAGCGTGTCATTTCTAAATTCAATGCGGCTAAAATATACGTGATACCTTTTATGAAATGCTGTGCTTATAGGTATTCAATGTCTGGTTTTGCAATATAATTTACTTTAAAAATATTGTGCTTCAGTTGAGTAAGATTAGTTTAAAAAGTCTGATACCGAATAAAATATAGAAAGAACAATGTACTGCCTAAACAGCTGAATCTAGAACTAGATTAAGGTAACTATTGAGTGAATTTCGACCATACCAATAACAAAATCAATGTGCCACAAGCGCTGCTTGAAAAAACCGTAATAAATAACTTATACTTACATAAATACCATTATTAATATATTATTATATTTTCTACTGTATTTACTTACCATTATTAAGATAATTTAATAAATAAATATGGGACATAGGATAAAAACAACCGTACCTACAAGTATTAGGTATTGATACGTTAAAACGTTGTCGTTAGAAGTTAGCTTGAGTTTTTTAAATTCGGAATTTAAATATTTTAAAATTCGGTATTTTAAATAAGTGTTAAGTTATTAATATATAATTTATGTATATAAAAACCACTCACTTAAGTATCACGATTTCTTAAAGACGCTGTACAATACATATACTTTCATATTGCTTATTATGAAAGTATAAATACCTAGTAAGTTCTCAATTCATTCGGTAAACACATAACATTATGTTTAACCTTGGAATTGAACCCTAGAGCCAACTTAAACCAGCCGCACCTAAGTAACCTCTAGACTAATGAAGCAGTAAAAAGCTTACTAGCACTGTGGGTGTACATTAGTGCATCTTTTATGTTATGCTAATAAAACTTTTACTCTTTTCTTTTTTTTATGTTACTAGCAATGTGGGTCACACATTACTAGTAATCTTGTTAACCCCTCGTACTAAGCTAAATACTTGTATCACGAGTGGGTTCACGTCGGTAGTGCAATGGGTGAGTTTCGAACCGGCAACCACATGATCGCAAGTCCGACGCCCTAGCCATTAGGCTACCGCCGCTTAACATATAATAAATTAATACATATAATATAATTGTAACAGGCCGAACATAATATTGAAGAAAAACTAATATAAAGGATCTTTATTAGAGCAACAACAACAAGGAAAAACACCAATTTTTGTCTGTCTCTATGTTTGTAGTTTTGTACACATATCACGCAAAAACTACTACACGAAAATGGATGAGATTTCGACTGTTGTATTGCTGTAGGTTTAACTTGAACTCCGAAGGACATAGGCAAAATTTTGACAAAAAACCGACGTCACCTGAAGACGTAAAATGTGGAAGAGAAATTCGACATCACAGACAGTGGTCTCGGTAGCTTACTTGGTAAAGTGTCTGGTGTACTTAACCCGAAGGACGCGTGTTCGAACCTAACCTGAGACCAATTTTTTTCTTTAACTAGGAAATTCGTATTTTTTTGTCTCAAAAAGCTTTGCGATGCGAGCGAAACCGCTGGAAAAATCTAGTTTGGTATAAGGCCATCGCCCGCCGCTCGTTGTTAGAAAAGTAAATTTTGTGAAACCTGTTTTGTAAATATGTACCTAATATAATTTAGTCCCAACCAACACCAATCAGGGTAAATTATATTTAGATTTGAATTACTGATTGAATACAAAATAACTAAATAAAACCTAAGTCTAGCTTTCATAACTAGACCAAACTAACCGTCTGTACAAAGTATATTAAAGTCTTTGTCTGCAAATCCAAAATGTAGGTATGAAAAATAGGTAGGAATGATTTTCAAAATTTTTCAGATTATAAAAAGATTTCAAAATTGATTGCGGCTGTCACTTCGTGTAAAATACTGATATTCAGTGGGCAAAATCTACCACAAATTGTATCCCACACGGAGAGGAGCGAGGAAGAAGGTATAAGTAGATATGAATTCGAGAAATATTAGGAAAGTAGCTAAAACATAATGGAAAGAGAGAAGGGGAAGGAAGGGCTTGGCCCAGCAGTGGGAACGAAATAAGCTAAAATCTATTTATATGTCACCAAATCACTGAGAGAAGATGTGTTTGATTTTTTTAGTCTAAGAACTGCGCAACCAATGATGTATAATTCTTAGATGCGCCGTGTTTCTATAAAATTATTTTTTTTAAATTGAGCCGCGTGGCATAACATATATCGCAAGTGCTTTCAATACACCAGTATAAATTATACATTATTTAAATTACACAATATTACACAGTTAAAAAAAAATGTAAAAGAACGACTTGTAAAAGTGTCATAAAAGATCTATTTACAGAAATAAATATCACCCGCTGCACAAAAGATCGGTCAACGACCTATATTATATATATACTGTATAGGTATGTAACACAATGTTTACAAATTGATCACGATTCAACTCTTCACATTTGGACTCAACAATGTGTCCTTTTTTTTAAACTTTTTTTTAAACTTTGTTTTGTCATTATCCGCAAAACAATTTTAGGACAATACCGAAAGCATTAATATACCTAGTGGTCGAAAGCGTGACTGCTACGCTAGAGGTCCTGGGTTCTTCCCAGATCAAGAAAAGTCACAAAAGTAGCACGGAGTTTCGATTTGTGCCCGATAAATGGCAATAGTTTCGTGGTGGTGCTTAAGTGTACATTACTCTCTATCTTACTATTCGGGAAATACTTGATAGTATATGCACAAAGCGACTGAATTCCAGACCTACATAATATAATTTCTGGGTTAATACCGAAATAACACCACTATTTCGTGATTTATAAGAATATCACTAAGGCCTAAATTACCAAAGCAAAATTAAATAATACTAAACCACTTTTCACACTAAATTCGACTATTGTGACAATATTATACAATGTTATTGAATTCGAACTGCGGTTCAGTTTGACCTGGATAGCATGAGTTGAGTAAAACGTATTATTTGACTACACACGGCAGTAGACAGAACGAGTAAAATTTTATGTACGCATGGCTACACATTAATCCATATGAACCTAGAATTTTTTTTTTTTTCTAAATGTCCTCCGACAATTTTATTTTATCTCGACCAATTTTTATCAAACCTGAACACTCCCTACTAATTCACCATTCAAACAAATCAAAATCAGTACATCCGTTCGGGAGCTACGATGCCACAGACAGGCACACATAATACCCCGTCGTTTTTGCGTTGGGGGTTAAAAATAGTATTAGACACAAATAGCATAGTTACTACAAACACTAATCACTGCTTACAGTAACAACTAACACAATAACAGAAATGTCAAAATAGTAGCTTCAATCAATTTCCTATTTTAGAATTGCACAGTGGGCAAAATAATTCAGCCAAATATTTAGTAACAAAAAACAGCATTGTTTGATTGAACACTTTTTTCAGGTAACCAGTTTATTTTGTCCGAAGACGCAATAAAACGGTCCAGCGGGCAGTGAATATTACTTGCACAGTGCGTGAAACGCCTCGGTAATTGGAAAAAATGACTAAAACTTCACTAAAACAAAAAGTTTTGAATCAATCGGTGGCAAATTCGCTGTGAATAATTTAGTGTTAGTAAATAAAGGTCAATATTGGGACAGCTGTTCTTGATTTGAGTGGCTCTTGACTTAGTTATAATTACGCCAACCAATAGGATTACAAGGTTAAGTTGCATTTGCCGTCGTCAGAGTTTGGATGATAGATTAGTACATCAAGATGCCTTTGTGCTTCCGAGAGACTGTTAAGGTCGGCTTTCCAAACCAACAGACCTACATAACCTAATTTCTGGGACATCTGTCTGATAATTCTGTTTGTTCACAAAAGGATACAGGACAAATTTGGAACAGAGTTTACCCGTCAATAGCCATATTGTAGACACAATGCAAAATCTATTGTGTTGCCGTCATGAGGCAACTTGCAACGTGCGTCAGTGAATGTTTTTTTTTTATGCAGCCGTTATCTTCCCACTGCAGGGCAAAGGCCTCCCTACTCTCCTTCCACTCCTCTCGGTCAGTGAATTAAGTATTTTTTTTTAAATATAAGTTCTTAGACTTAGACTCTTTTTAGAACTAGTAAATAATATCTTTCTTGGCTTTACGTTTTCTGCAAAATAATTAAGAAAAAAGTTTAGGATTTTTTTTTCAACAAGAAAATATTATTATGGCTTTTAAAAAATAACTTTTGCTATTTATAGTGCACAATAGTTCTGTTGAACTACTTGAAACTCCCAAGAAAATACTTTATAAAGTTTCATTTCAACACGTAGTTGACCTATTAAAAACAAACAGTACTTTAAGTTCTAATGCCTCTTACATCCTGATATTGACATAGAAATAATTGGTTCTTTTCTGAGACTAATTCTAAAGCTTAGCTTGAGAGAATTTTAATAGGATAACTCTGTAAACGAGCAGGTGAGCTACCTGCTGGTAAGTAGTCATCGCCGCCCATAGACATCGGCAAAACCAAAGGAGTTGCAGTTGCGTTGCTGAGCCTATTTAAGAAAAAAGAAGGAGAAGGATGGAGATTGAGGGAGCTCCAAATAAAACGAATAGGGCGACTGCTTCATTAGTCTAGTGATCCTAAATGCGGTTGCTACTTTAGAGTTCTGAGTTCCAATCCCAGGCTCAGCAGCGTTATTGGGTTTTTCTATAAAAATTATCAGCAGCAGTTTGGCTTTGTGCTCGGTTAATTGCAATAGTCTCGCTCCCTATTACACGGGACCTAAACATATCGGCAAACTGTGAGTGTACCTAAATTAATACTCCTCTGCCTAACCCTACGGGGAATACAGGCGTGGTGGTATGTGATGGTATACTAATAGGTTAACCCGTCTCCTGCATAAGCCGAACTTGTATTCACATGTTGTTGTCAGACAGTATAGCATTGATTGTCCTTATAGAAAGTTAGGTATTCTATTTTGCCTGTGATCCTGTCACAAAAAAAAACTAAAATTCTTCAAATTGTAAGTTAACAAAACGTAGTATATTTGGTAGTATTGGTCCGCCTCACTAACTGATAAATAGATTATGTTCTGCTTGATTTGAAGACGTTAATTAATTTACCATCACGCCTGTATTCCCCGAAGGGTTAGGCAGAGGTGTACTTAATATAAGTACACCCACAGTTCGCCGGTATGTTTGGGTCCCATGTAATAGGGGGCGAGCCTATTGCCATTCACCGGGCGCAAATCCAGACTCCGAGCTGCTACTGAGAATTTCATAGAAAAACTCAATAACACTGCTCGACCTGGGGATCGAACCCAAGACCTCTAGAGTAGCAGTCGCGATTGGGACCACTAGACCAACGAGGCAGTCTAATTAATTTAAGTCGAGTCAATTCGTCGAGTTAATTAATTTGTGTCTCCAATATCGTATATATAACAGACAATAGTCAAAAAATAATGAGTAACGTCAATCATTTATATTTATCAATAGAACCAATCAGATTACAAGTAGTATCTCAGATTCATTACTTTAAGGAAAAAAACATCTGATTATTTGCGAAATATAACATATTTTTGTCAATAAAAGTCGGATAACTATCAAAATATTGTATCTTACCGCGATCCATCTCTGAAACGAAAACCTTGTCAAAGAAATTAGGATATTTGTAACCATTACAACTCCATTTTTCGCGTAAAGAACAACTATGTCAATAATTGTATCCCATATTTCGATGCGATAAGGTTCAAATTTGGGAAGTGTTGATTTTTTCAAACGCAAATAGGATTATGTGAAAATTGTGAGTGGTCCGTTCCGAGCATTCCTATGGCACCATAAGTTCGTGTAAAGGTGAAATACACTCGTATTTTTTTGTATTACAATTTTCGTTTATATAAATTGGATGAAAGGTCGAATACGTGTTAGTGAACGTAAACTTTTACACCAAACTTTTTCCAGGGTGATGCGAAGTCCGCCCACTATGCGAATTCCAATTTAATATTTTATACACGAATTAAGGTTTTTTTATTTGCATATTTATTTCCCCACAGAAAATATTATTATTATATCAATATTTCAAGCGGCGTGCGGCGGTAGCCTAATGGCTAGGGCGTCGAACTTGCGATTATGTGGTTGCCGGTTCGGAACCCACTTTTTGCACCACCGACGTGACATTAGCTTAGCACGAAGGGTTAACAAGAACACTAGAAATGTGCGACACGCATTCCTTTTTTAAAAAACCTGCCCTTAATTGGCGAGAAGCGGCGATAGTCTAATGGTTAGGGCATCCAACTTGTGACCATGTGGTTGCCGGTTCGGAACCCACCCATTGCATTACCGACTTGAACTCACACAAGCATTTAGCTTAGCATGAGGGGTTAACAAGAATACTAGTAATGTGAGACCCACACTGCTCGTCAGTGATTAAGGTTTTTTTTTTATCTGCCCTTAATCGATTTTATATTTCCACAACATTGTAAACGAACTCATTAATAAGCCGATGTTTTATTGACCGAAACCTAATACAAAGAGAGACATTGAAAGGAAACTCATATATCCAATATTGGGAAAGTTGAACTGTTGTGGGAACAGATCAAGTTTTATAAATACAGTCCACGCCTAAATATCAATAACTAGTTACAGTTCGATCCTATTGTCTTTACACCGACACTTTCTATTAAAATACTGCTAAATACTGCGAACAACCTCAGACAGGCTTAGTAATTTCAAACAAACTAAACCATTGAAATAAAACTACTTTTTACGGATTTTATCGCGTTATATTGGTATTTTTAATTCCCGACGTTTCGGATCCATTACAGCATCCATGGTCACGGGTGGACTGAGGTGTTGGTCGTCGTAATGTCAAAATTATCAACAGCTACCCAACGTTTTTTTAAATATTATTTGATCCGGTCACGCAGAATGAGCTCACCGTATCCTTAGGTTTTGCAGTCTTGTGCTGGATTTAGATTTAATGGAATCTATGATGCGGTTCCAAGCAGATGGTAAGACCCAGCCATCTTCTGTATTGAAATTTGGATGTTTTTTAATTTCAATAGCATCGCGAATCATCCTAGGTAGGAATCGGTTTTTTTTTTCCAAGGACTTGTGGTTTATCATATCTGATGTAGTGCTGGGCCTTGTCAAGTGTATGTTCGCAAACTGCTAACTTTCTGGAACGGCGGTGTTTGACATCTGCGATGTGTTCTTTTACGCGGCTCCCTATGCCTTTTTTAGTTTGGCCTATGTCGGGAATTAAAAATATCAATCATCATCATCCCACTACATTGTCCCACTGCTGGGCACGGGTCTCCTCTAAGAATGAGAGGGATTAGGCTATAGTCTACCACGCTAGCCTACTGCGGGTTGGCAGACTTCACATGCCGCCAAGAAAATCATGACTTCGAAAAACTTCTTGGACTCGAACTCGAGACCTTTGACTTGGCAGTCCAATGGTCATATCACAAGGCTATCACTGCACAAAATATCAATATAACGCGATAAAATCCGTAAAAAGTAGTTTCATTTCAATACGTAGGATGATTATTAAGACCGTTTTTTTTAAACCTTACACAACAAAGGCGGCTTGTCGTCTCCAGTCTAACTTGATGCGGTTGAATATCAAGTATTTAACACGAAGCGACTGCCATCATCGCCTCTGATTTTCGAAGTCATGTGCGTAACCTAATTAATTATCACGCGCTTAAACGGTGAAGCAAAACATCGTGCGGAAACCTGCATGCCTGAGAGATTTTCTTAATGGCGTGTGAAGTCTGCCAACCCGTAGTAGGCTAGCGTGGTGGACTATAGCCTATTCCCTCTCGTATGGAGAGGAGACCCGTGCCCAGCAGTGGGGCAATGTAATGAGTTGATGATGATGACTGCCATCAGACCTCCACAACCCAATATCTGGGCATTACCGATATCTTCAGGATAAACTGGTTGTCATGTTTTTGGTCTGACTACCACTAACAATTAAATGGTAATTATTTAATTTCTGTAAATAGATCTTTTAAAGCCACTTTTACAAGACTGCTTCAATAGTTTAGTGGTCCCAAGCGCGACTGCTACGCTAGAGGTCCTGGGTTGGATTCCCAGGTCGAGCAAAGTGTTATTGAGTTTTTCTATGAAATTCTCTGTAGCAGCTCGGAGTCTGGATTTGTTCCCGGTTAATGCATATAGGCTTGCCCCCTATTGGGACTTGAACATATTGGCGAAGTGTGGGTGTACATTAGTACACCTCTAACCTAACCCTAACTCTTCGGGGAATACACATGGTATTTGTTTTATAAGTCGCAGTTTAATAAAAAAAGTATACTAGATATCTCCAGCATTTCCTATCTGACGTCATATGATTGATTGTCATAGTATTCGTATGGCAACCGAGACCGAGAGCGACTGCGTTACGTACTTTCCGTGGCATGGAGCGGTCACAATGTATTAAGAATGGTCCCTGGATGGTTTTGCCTCAATTGGACCTCAATTGGTGGCGCTGCGTTTACGCAAGCAAAGCACGGGTCACATTGACGTATATTCTTTTAAGGATTGAACGGAATAATAAAGAAACTATAACACTGTTTCTTTGCATGTTTAGGGCTAAACTAATCACAGAATAATTAATAATGGCTAGAGCGTCGGACTTGCGATCATGTGGTTGTCGGTTAGAAACTCACCCATTGCACTACCGACGTGAACCCACTCGTAATACAAGCATTAAGCTTAGTACGGGGGTTAACAAGAGTACTAGTAATGTGATTTGATTCCCAGGAATACCTACTTAAATAGTTTAAATTTGTACCCAGTTAAAGGAAGTAGATTGACCTTATATTACAAATAACTCAATAAATGACAATTGACATTGCGCGTAAAAATTTCAAGAACCATGCAATAGGTGACGTGGCTATTGCAATTAAAACTTATATCTTTTAAAAGGCAACCGGACGTCTTTGGGGATAAAAAGTGTTGTATTCTGATGCACTAAAGCAACCCGGTGGCAACCATCAGCATCTTAATAGACCATCCCTGAGCTTCCCTTGTGCAACATCTATTAGGGCATCTCTCTGGGAATTAAATCGTTCCGAAAAACTCAGGAGCGCGCGACTAAGCCAATGTTTATGTAACATTATTATATAGTGATTTGGGACAATATTGTAATGTCGTAATTATCATAAAAAGAGGTAAGGCTATTTTTTAAAACCTTCTTAGATCATTCTTTGTAAATGAGGGTAGTATTTAGGTATACTGTATTGAGAGTTAGTTTTAGTATAGTTTTTTTATTTTTAGAGACAGTTTTCAGCGTACTAATACGTAATGTTTCCAATTTCCATGTATCTGCGTCACAAAGTTTGCTTAACAAAAAACCTCAAGATTTAAATTAAAAAAATATCACTCACCCTTTTCACGATGGTAGTTTTCAATCTTCTTCTCCGGTTCTTTATGATGCTGCGTTGATGCTGGGATGGCATCAGTGACAGCATGAGTGTTTGTAGGTATAGCATCACTAGCCGACGATCCAGTATCTGCCGTTGTATCAACTATGGTCGTGTCCGATCCGGTCGTGTCGGATCCAATCGGATCAGGCAATCTGTTTCGTTGCTTTGAATGCTTAGATTTCTTACTGGTCACAGTTTCCGCAGGTGAGGAGTCTGATGCAACAGTTGTAGAACTCTTACGTTTTTTATTCTTCCTCTTTCTCGGGAAGAACAGCGTAGGTTCTCCTTCTTTACCTTCATTCTCTTCTGGTACTAATGATATTCTTTCATTATCATTTAGATTGGAAGGCGTAGAAGAGTATTTAGCTGAATATTTTTCTTGTTTTTTTGTTGGTCTTGGTTTCGGAGGTCGGACTTTCGGTTTTATGGTTGTAGTTTCATCGCTTTCGTCATCATACACTATGTATAATTGTGGGTTTTTAAAGACAGATAGTTTTCCAGTTTCTACTTTCTTATCTTTTTTGCCCTTGCGTTTCGTCGTTCGTTTCGGTAATCGTGTAGTAGTAGGCCTCGTTCTTTCGGGACTCACTTTGTATTTCTCATCCAGGGAAGTATCTTTGTCTTCATATTCCTCGTAGTCGGGGTACTTTTTCTTGGTTTTTGGTCTATCATCGTATTTATCAGTTTCAGCTAAAGATAGCTGTGCTGAAATCTTCTCTCTTTCACGTTCTTCCTTGTATATTTCCTCTTCTTTAACTTTTTCTGATATTGCCATTTGTTCCTTGGCATGTCGATCCTTCAGTTCATCGACACTGTCCAAAATACTTGCCTTTTTTACTTCGTTCTCACTCTGATCTTCTTCAATTGTTCCCTGACTTAGTTTTTCCGCGTTACTTTCTTCATAATCGACCTCATCTTCATACTTGCGAGTTGGCTCTTCCCGTTTCGGCTCTTTTCGT
Source organism: Subacronicta megacephala (assembly GCA_958496365.1). Lineage (NCBI taxonomy): Eukaryota > Metazoa > Arthropoda > Insecta > Lepidoptera > Noctuidae > Subacronicta > Subacronicta megacephala. The sequence goes on from OY292528.1 coordinate 11,968,382, forward strand.
TCTACGGATTTAGTTTCCTCTGTGATTACGTCCCTTATTTCAGGCAGCTTCTTATCTTCTTTATCGTTTATTAACACTTCTTCAGGATCTTCTTTCTGTTTAGCTTTTTTGAGAGCTTCTACTACTGTATTTGTTGGTCTTCTCTTAATAATGTTGACAACACCATCTATTTCAGATATTTCTGTGTGGTTGAGTGGCTTATTGGTTTCCGGAGACTGAACTGGTCTGTTTGTATCCGACCAATCTTTCTTTTCATAGTATTCGTCACCGTCACTTTCACCTTGACCTTTTTCAAAATAGTCATCACCTTCTGGTTCGGCAACGGCCCTAAGTATAAAATTAACAGGTGGTGCTAATCTCTTCTTAGGTTTTTTGTTTACCTGGACAAATTCTCCTAATTCTTCACCGTGTTTATTTTTAAATGGCACCCAGTCAGGAAATAAATCACCCAAGTTCGCCTCACGTTTTGTCACATTATTTTCACTCACTGTTCCTATACTAAGAGCGTTGGTACTTATTATTATAAGAGAAATTAGTGTTAGGTGTGTTGCTATCATTTTTACGTGTCTATTCAAGCATAACTCGATTTGATCACTGCACCGAGGTGATTGTTCGGCGGCTGCGCGCGACCAACTGTTTGTGTCAGTTAAAACTACTATTATTTATATTGTTTGAAAAACGATTCTCTTCGCTATCGATAACTATGGCCGCTGTAGAATTGTATGGATCTGTCTTGAGTATTTTAATGGTCTTGTATTTTTGAGCTATTGAATGATTCTGACATCACAATACAGGTACCAGTAATAGTAAATGTTGATAAATAAATATGATTATGGTTATTGAATTTATGTCTATTTATTTTATTTCATGAATAAAACTCCTGTTTTGATTGTCAAATATATGTATTGGGAAATGGCCTTATAGAAATAAACAATCATAAAATCCAATCCCAGATATTGTTTAGAGGAATTGATTTCAATTGAGTTTAAGCTTAAAGGAGTGATACCCTATGGTGTGATAGTGATATATAGTGATAATTATGAGCCTGGATGTATATTGACCTCTAATTTTTCGCAATTACATATTAATTAATTTGTCACTTGAGAAAACTTGCATTCCTGAGAGATTTTCTCGACAGTATGTAAGCAGCAGACTTTGATCCCGAATTATTTTAGCGTGACGGAATGTAATGCATATAATGCAATGTAATGTAAGACTGCCTCGTTGGTCTAGTGGTCCCAATCGCGACTGCTACGCTAGAGCTCCTGGGTTCGATCCCCAGGTCGAGCAAAGTGTTATTGGGATTTTCTATGAAATTCCCAGTAGCAGCTCGGAGTCTGGATTTATGCCCGGTTAATGGCAATAGGCTCGCCCCCTATTACATGGGACCTAAACATACCGGCGAAATGTGGATGTATTTATATAAGTACACCTCTGCCTAACCCTTCGGGGAATACAGGCGTGATGGTATGTTATGTTATGTTAATGTAATATGCAATATATGTAAGCATGTAAACTATAGATTCAGGGATTAAGGCGTCGTTGTCCAACATTGGGACAGGTAATGGGTTGATCAATATTATATAGGATGAATTTTAATATATACCTGATAACTATCGGTGTTCATCAGTACACATTTACTTTGCCATTCGAGCCCGTTGTGCCGTTTTCAGTCTGACATGACCCACATTAAAAGATGTCCGCTAATCGTAGGTGTACATTAGTATACTGCTGATGTGCTCTTCAGGGTTACATGTGTCTGTTATGGTATATTGAACCCTAATTGTATAAAAATAGAAATCATGTTTTAAATAAACTATTATTTTCTCATCCGCCTTATCAGTGTAGTATTCGAGAGCGCGACTGTTAGGTACGCTTCAAGTTATGGGTTTGATTACCAGGTCGAGCAAAGTACTAGTGGGTTTTGCTATGAAATTTTTAGTAGCAGCTCGGAGTTTGGATTTGTAGCCGGTTTACGTATTTCAAATTCAATATGTTCATTCTTACCGATCAAGGTACTTGTTTTACTTCCGAGCTATTTAGGCAGTTAACCGAAATTCTTAAAATTAAAAATCTATTTTCAACGCAATACCACCCTCAGACAAATGCTCAAAAGGTACATAATATTTATTATAAATAATTACATATTGTCAGGTTAATGGTAAAAGGTCCTTATACTTTTTCATTACCTCTGCGTATCCCTACTACAAGAGAGAAAAATAAAACAAAATTTTACAAAAAAAAAAAAATTCTTCATCAACTTTACAAGTACATTGTTATAAAATGTATCGCCGTATCCATATTATGTTCGTCGACGCCTAAACGTGGAGACAGTGCCGTGAAATCTTCAATTATCAGTGCAACATTGTAGTCAGACGGGCGGTTCAAACACTGCGGTTTTTATAACTACTTTTATATCAGTTAACTTCTAACATAAAGTAATCGATAACTAGGGTGTTTAACTCATGAGGCGGCGGGCCTTTTTAGGGTATTCAAAAAATGAAAATATAAAAATAGGTATATTGTAAGCGTCGGTAGCCTAATGGCTAGGGCGTCGGACTTGCGATCATATGGTTGCCGGTTCGAACCCCACCCATTGCACTACCGACGTGAACCCACTCGTAACACAAGCATTTTAGCTTAGCACGAGGGGTAACAAGAATACTAGTAATGTGTGACCCACACTGATAGTAAGCTTTTTTTTAAAAAAAAAGAAACCTATTCAATTCCAGTTTAAGCTGAACTCGCATTGTTTACCTTACATTAATAGGCCAGCGTAAACTGGTTTTGTATAGCTTGATGTATAGCCGTGCGTACCTAATAATAACTGCCTCATTAGTCTAGTGGTCTTAAGCGTGACTGCTGTCCTGTGTTCAATTCCTCAAGCAAAGTGTTATTAGGTTTTTCTATGAAATGCTCAGTAGAAGCTCGGAGTTTGGATGGGTACGTGCCCGGTGAGTGGCAATAGGCTCGCCCTTTATAAAATGGGATCTAAACATACCAGCAACCTCGGGGAATACAGGCGTGATGGTGGGTTAAAATAAGGTTACCAAAAACCACAAGATTTATCTACTAATGCCTTTTCAGGGAATTAAAAAAATAGTTACTTAATCTATTTTGTCGCTGGCGTAAGCTGGATTTGACAAGCCAAAGACAGGGTGATATGCCGAACATTAGGGGGAGCCTATGTCCAGCAGTAGACCGGTATATGACGATAATGATATACTATCTCAGCTAGCTTTTTGGGTTACACGGACTAAGATTTTCATCCCATATTGAGATGATTGATCATCACACTGATTAAAGCGTCTTTTTCTCTTAGATGTGCAGGTTTTCTCACTAATGAACGATGAATGAATGAATGATGAGTAAGTTATGCATAAATGCGGTTGAAAAGTGTTATTAGGTTTTTCTATAAAATTCTCAGTGGCAATTCGGGAGTTTTTATTTGTGCCCGTGTCAATAGGCTCTCCTCCTAATATATAGTATCTTAATATACCATGAAAAAAGGTGTACATCAGTACGCCACTGCTTAAACCTCTGGGGAATGACAGCGCGATGGTAATCACGAGAATTGAAATATAATTCAAAGAAATTCTTTATAAATACTTGGAGTATTGTTTTCGCCCGCTCGTCTGATCCTCAAGGCTACCTGATGAAACTCGTGTGACCGGCTCCTGTAATTCTTGCTACATCAGCGACATCTGGGTTCACTGACCTTGTCGTCTGCTGCACCAAATTATCTATACAGTGTTATGATACACTTCTGTTTGTTTATACATCTTAATAAACCTTCGCAGTTAATATTTTGCAACCCAGATCACGTTGTTGTGTTTGGCGTTAGGTAAAATTCGTGATTTGGTTCCGGGGTGGTTGTTTTTATTATCGTGATGACGTGGTTGGATGCGAAAGACAATGTAAATACAGTACTTAAAAAAAAAGATACATTAACAGTACACTCACGCCTTTTTCCCACAGGAACCATAAACTATGGACGGCCACTTGCTACGACTCTTGCATATCTCTTTCGCTTCTTCCACATTCATACATCTTTTTAAAAACATGCGTCGGTTGCGAGAACGACGAATTATGATTTTGTTATTAAAAAAAAATACATTACCGATGTCCATTAAAGATGGTGGTGAATTAATACCAGATTGCCTATTTGTTATTCTCAATATAGTTTTTGACCGCCGCATTCACCTAAGTGTAAAACTAGTTATTTTTATTATATTTACACTGTCTGTGCCCCGTGGTTTCACCCGCGCCTAATTAGGGTATAAAATGCAAAAAGATTTTTTCAATTCCCACAGATTAGACATTGTGCGAGAGAGATTCAAAATCACAGGCACCTATCTCGATAGCTTACTTTTTAAAGCATCCGATTTACCATTTCTTTTTTACAACAGAAAATCCCGCCAGCAGACCACAACTCCGGCAACCGATTCCCGCCCAAGACATACTTGACGCAAGTATGGATTGGGAGGGAGGTGGACAATTCTTTCTCCCTCTCCGTTGTCTCTTTTATAAGGATAACTGGCTCGCTTTAGGAGGCTGCCGGTGTGCCAAACCTAAGTAGAGAGGTTAGAATCTTGCTTTGTAAGAACTTTGTAAGAAAAACTCCAAGAACGAAAATAAAAAATCACTAAATGAGTCTTGACAGCTGAAGCCACAAGTTCAATATCCGTAAAAAGTAATAATAAATGTCCATAATAAGGAAATACAGACTTTCATAAACCAGAGCATTGTATTTATAACTGAACTTTATGTCTACAATCGTCTCTTGCAACTGAAAACATCAAAAACTTCATTTTACTTTAATACCAAAGTAAATCAACCTAGGAAATAATTTACACGATCTATTGTCAACTCTAATAAAGCACAATAGAGCACAATTTTGTAATTATTTCCCTAGATTTCGTCCGATATTGCAGATTTCTTGCAAAGTGCAAAAAAATATGCTTTCGCACAAAAGATTTGAATAGTTTATCTTAAAATTGAATATAAAGTTGTCATTTGACCTGGGTGACAGAAGTTATAAAGTTCCTATTGTTGGCTAACTTTATGTAACGACTGAGTTCATAGCAAAAATAAAAAATAACAAAGAAGTTTTCAAAGAAAAACCCACTTTTTGCAACCAGAAACATTGGAATACATTTCAAAACGTAACATACCACCACGCTTGTATATCCCGCAGGGGTAGGCAGACTTGTATTGATGTTTATCCAGAGTTAGCCGGTATGCATCCATTTTATACAAATACTACAAATCCAAAATTAATTGCCAATACAGGACTCTTTAAATTATGAAAAGATTTGATAGCAGCGAGAGAACGGACATAGGCTACCTGTTATCTCGTGGGAAATTAAAAGAAGCTTGTGACGCCTGAGACGGCTAATTCTTACGTTATATTTTTTATCCATCACGACCATATCCGAAAACAAGCACTCCGTTCCCAATCGATGAGCTACCTCATATATTTACCTTATATATCTATATCCTGCATACAACCGGACAGATTGGCAAGGCTTAGCGCAGGCTGGTCGAAACGTCAACATGACGTCAGTGAGATAATCTTGATCAACTTTCTATGAACCATAATAATCAACCTATAATGTTCCCACTGCTGGGACACAAGCCTCCTCTCGGTGACGGGGAGTGGGTCATCGATCGAATCCCTGACAAATTACAAACTAAAATAATCAGAACTCTAGACTCATTTAGACATACCATCACGCCTGTATTCCCCGCAGAGGTGAACTTAATGTACACCCACAGTTCGCCGGTATGTTTAGGTCCCATGTAATAGGGGGCGAGCCTATTGCCATTCACCAGGCACAAATCCAGACTCCGAGCTGCTACTGAGAAATTCATAGAAAAACCCAATAACACTTTGCTCGACCTGGGGATCGAACCCAAGATCTCGAGCAGTCGCGATTGGGACCACTAGACTAACGAGGCAGTCTCATTTAGGGAACTTAGAGTCATTTAGGGAATACTTTTGCCCAGCAATAGTAAAAAAAAACTTTTTATAAAAGGTGTTTCTTCCCAACGTGACCTGTAACAACTTTTCTATTATTATATTAGATTTAAAAGTGTATAAGTGTTGGAAATTAAAACCGCAAACTGTTAGCAAATACACAATGCAATTCTTATTCTAAATATAAATTAGCCACTAACGTCACTTAACTCAATCGAGAAACCTATTAAGATTTCTAGAAAGCGTTTGACACAGTAAGTATCGATTACATTTTAATAAACTTTTAATTTAAAACCTGAGATTGTCAACCCCGCTACATAAAAATAGTGCTATAGTAAAACTAGTGAGACATCAAAAAAAAAACAAAGGACAGGTGAATTGATTATAACTTGAACTTCATAGATTTCCTTTTTTAAGGGTCTCCCAGGGAAACAGACATGTGCCGTAATATCAATATTTTCCTGTAAGAAAAAACGGTCTATTTTTGTCTGTCTTATCTATTAGTCTAGTGGTCCTTAGGGCGAATCCTATGCTAGAGGTCTTGAATTCGATTCCCAGGTCGACCAAAGTGGTGTTTTTCCATTAAATTCTCAATAGCAGCTCCGCTGGCAGCTCGTAGTTTGAATATGTGCCCGTTAAATGGCAAAAGGCTCGCCCCCTATTTCTAAAACATTCCGGCGAACTGTAGGTATATAGTAAGTACACCTCTGCCTAACCGTTCAGAATACAGGGATAGTATGGAAAGTCTATTTTTAATGCGGTAATGGGTCCCAGTAGTTTTAATCGTTAGTAGTAGTCAAAAGCACGAAAGCTTGATATCTTATCCTATGGCATCGGTATTGTTGTGGTAGGGCCACGCTGTTCGCAGCATGAATGGGCCGGCTTGACCGGGGAAGTACCACACTCTCGCAGAAGACCGACGTCCGAGTAGTAGCGTTTCGTTACTGCGCTTCGTTCGGTGAGCGAGAGGGCCGGAGGCCCAATTCCTCCCCCAATCCCCTTCCTTCTCCTTTTCTCCTTCCCCTCCCTTTCCCTAAATAGGCTCGGCAACGCATCTGCAACTCCTTTGGTTTTGCGGATGTCCATGGGCGGCGATGACTACTTACCATCAGGTAGCTCGCCTGCTCGTTCGCCGAGTTATCCCATAAAAAAAAAAAAAAATTGCTCAAAAAATTGGTTGCGGAGATCTAGCAGCAGACACTCTGTTTAACATACTGATATCCAGCCGCATGGTTAGACTATAAACCGACCTGATAGTTGAGAAAAGGCTAAAGATGATGAATTATGAATAAAATAAAATTACTTTTTACAAAAAAGTAAAACCGCATTCAAAAAATAATATAATAATAAAATATTTAATATTATTTATATTCCTTTTTTGTTAAAGTAATTTTATTTTGTAATTTTTAGTGGAAAGCTTCGTTTATAAGTACTTACTTGCAAGCTCCAATGAGACAGCGATGTTTCGGAGTAGGCACTTAGACGATAATATCATCGATGTAAACAATTTTTTGTTTTTTGTTGTTTTTTTAAAACCACTGAGCTGATTTCGATAAAATTTAAATGAGACTACCTCTGAAGTATGACCTATCAAACAAAAAAATAAATATAAAATCGATCCATAACTGACGGAGATATCGCGTAACAAACATACAAAAAAAACAACTTACAGACGAATTGAGAACCTCCTCCTTTTTGAAGTCGGTTGAAAAGCTAAAATAAAGACTAACTTTTCAATTCAAACCAGCCAATACGCTAAAATAAATTTAATTTTCTATCTAAAAAACTAAAAAGGTTTATGCAAATAACTATGGTTTTTTGCTCACTCGCTTCAAGTCGGAGTTTTAATTAACTGGCGGGTATCGAAAATATCTGAGGGCTTAATTATTACCTACCTTGGCTGGGTCTTGCGTAAATAATTAATAATTATTGCGTTATATTTCCGGTAATTTAACCTCCTAAATAAATAGGCAAGTTAAACGTTAGCTGGCTGCCTTGAGAAATTATGGAGGGATTCCACATTTAGGTACCTAGTTTGGTTATAATAATGTTTTACCATCTATATATAATAAGAACTAATATGGTCTTTATTAGAGCAACAAGTAGGATATCCCTTACTTCCTACATAATATTATGTTTGAAGTTTGTTAAGATGGATTTGAATATGTTGTTACTCTCTTAAGCAAAAACTACTGAACGGATTTAGATGAAACTGTACAGTATTTTTATTTATATATGGACTACACAAATATTCACAAACCAATAAATTGGTATTATGACAAACCTAAAAAATCCGTCAGGGCTGCCGTACCCATTTCCGTTCCCAATTTCAAAAATTCAAATGTAGTAAAGAAAACCTTTGTTTCGTAGAGATGCCCGTCGGATTTTAGTAGAAGTAATGTCACGCTATGTCTACATGTCAGCATGAATAGGTCGACATGACCGGGGAAGTACTACCCTCCCACAAAATACCGATGTCAAGTAGCACTATGCATACAGTTGGAGTCGGAGGCCCAATTGATCCCTCAGTCCCCTTCCTTCTCCTTTTCTCCTTCCCCTCAGGCAGCTATCCTATCCGTTTGCCGAGTTAATAAAAAAAATAAATACGCTTGGTGTAATGAAAAAAATCTGCCTAAAATATACCTCAATGTCTTATAGATCTCATCATCTAACTAGCCATTTTATTTTGTTTACAACCATGACGCAAGGCGTTCCCCTAATTGATCTTTGATCTCATTTGACACCATTGAATTGCAGACATAAATACCGTAACGTACTTAGCAAGCTCTAGTCTTTAAAACTACCGTAAAATAAATGGTTTGTTTTTTTTTTGACAAAATGGCATTCAAGGCACTGTTAATTAAATAGTGTTTATACGATTGCTGATATTTTGTGGCATTGCGTTATTTTATTTTGTTACGACTGTCTCATTAGTTTAGTGGTCCTGAGCGCGACTGTAACTTACATTCCTATTTCCAACGTTCGATTCCTAGGTCGATCAATGTTATTAGGATTTTCTATAAAATGTTCAGTTCAGTGACACTAATGTATGGTAGTGAAAGTTGGGTATGGCAGAAGAAACATGAAAGCAGAATAAATGCTGTAGAGATGAGAGCTTTGAGAAGTATGTGTGGTGTTACGCTAAAAGATAGAGTGAGAAACAGTGTGAAAAGGGAGCGTTGTGGAGTGAAAGAAGATGTAGTAACAAGGATTGAGAAAGGTATGCTAAGATGGTTTGGTCATGTAGAGAGAATGGATGAACGGAGATTTACGAAACAAGTATATATGGTGAGTATGGATGGACGAGTTGGAAGAGGAAGACCTCGGCGAACGTACCGCAACCAAATTGCGGATGTTCTTAAAAAAGGCCAGGTTCCGGGCACCCTAAACCGACGGTCATGCATGAAGAGATTAATGAATGTAGATGAAGCGAAAGTAGTGTGCCAGGATCGTAGCAAGTGGAAATCTATAGTCTCTGCCTACCCCCATGGGAGACAGGCGTGACAATATGTATGTATGTATGTATAAAATGTTCAGTATCTTTTCGGAGTCTGGATTTGGGGTCGCCTCCTATTACATGGGACCTAAACATTCCAGCGAACTATGGGGGTAGGTACGTTAATATACCTCTGCCTAACCCTTCGGGGAATACAAGCGTGATTAACGACGAACTAGATGCAGACTGTAATTTTACTCGCACCCCAAAAAAATTTTTGAAACAAGTCTAATTTCTGGGTTTCAAGGCTTCTCTTTTTCTTTCTTATTACATTTGTATATAGGTGATATGTGTCACGGGTACGTGATGGTATGCTATGACTGATGCATGAATGTCGTTAACTGGGACTGTTCTTCTCAAAGCGGCTGTAGCTGTTTCTTCAAAAGGCCATTTTATCCATTGCCCTATATTGTGACATCCACATATATTCAGATATCTGGACTTTAAAAGAGACCAAGACTCTCTAAATCAGTTTCGGCGTTTCTTTTCAGATGTCCGCTAGGAAAAGCCGGCACCATATAGCACTTAAAAAAATAAAACATTGGCTTGTGAGTGTCTTTAAAAGATCTATTTAGTAATAGAAATAGGTAAATATCATTTATCATTCCAGCATTTATGTAATGTTAAGAGTTACCTATTATACCTAGTGAAGTTACGGAAATGGATATTTAACAGGTCTTATAACTAATCTGAAAAGTGATTGTATTTTAGATAAAGAAATCATTCGAATCGGTTGAGTAATTTTGGAGATAAGATATGAGGTAACATATACGAAAAAAACGGATATAATAAGAATTTCCGCCTATTTTGAGGTCTGCTAATAGTATAACGACGAAATTGCAACAATTTGTTTGATTTCCGATAACAATTGATCAATCGATCAATTTCCGATAATAATTTTTTCTTTTGTATTCCTAAGTACTCACGAGTGCTTGCGTAACATTGCCCTACTTTTGAAAAACTAAATTTAGCATACTTATAGGTAATGTAAAATCAATATCGAAAACTTAAGTACCATGAAATAAATCGAATTAATGTGTATTGACAGCAAATTGGTGGTAACATTTTTACTTCCGGCTCTACCAAGCTATTATAAACCCAATTATGCATCAAACAGAATAGAAATTAGATTGACATTTTTTTCCCCAAATATTTTCACTTAGATAAATAAATGTGAACGCTTTGTTGTAGAATTAGAGATGGAATTAGCTTGATAATAGAGAAAATGATACGAATTTTGGTGTATAATCGATTTTTATCGATGGCTTAGAAAAACCGTAGCCTTTTGGGGGACGTGTCACCTGTTTGTGGGAGTTGCAAGATATTTTATAAAGATCTATTATTGACTGACTAAGAATAAGATTCTCATCGTCAACCCATTACATTGTCCCACTGCTTGGCACGGGTCTCTTCTCAAAAGGAGATGGGTTAGCCTATATGTCTCTGGAGTTCAGTTTGTAGAGCGCCGTAGGCCCAACTCTTTCCTCAGTCCCCTTCCTTCTCCTATTCTCCGTCCCTTTCCTTAACAGCTGTGGGATTCGTGATATTCACCTGCAGTAGGCTATGGTAGACTCTGAGAGGAGACCTTCTGGAGCCGGAGACCCAATTCCTCCCTCAGTCCCCTTCCATTTCCTTTTCTTCTTTCCCTCCCTATTCCTTAAATAGGCTCAGCAACGCATCTACGACTCCTTTAGTATCGCAGATGTCCATGGGCGGCGATGACTACTTACCATTAGGTAGCTCGCCGGCTTGTTTACCGAGTTGTCCTATAAAAAAAATAGTCAATATAAGCTCGCCCCCTATTACATGAGAACTAAACATACCGGCAAATTATGGGTTTACCTTACACCTCGTCTAACCCTTCGAGGTAAACAGGCGTGATAGTATATCACCTATCAACAACTATATTGCTAGATATTGATATATTATACCAAAGTATAAACAAAGCCTATATTATCTGTACACAATAAATACTAGTAGACTAACTTATTGCATGGTTTAGTGTGTCATAAAGCATGGGAAAGATAACTACAAATGTGCCATAAATGTATTTTTATCATATTGACCAATGGCACAGAATTCATAACTGCGTACAGAACGACAGCTTGTTGGTATTTATCATCAACTCATCTACTGTCCCACTGCTTGGCATAGCTCTTTTTTGATGAGATAACTCGGCAAACGAGCATGCTATCTCAGGGAATCGAAATTCGGAACCTCTAGCGTAGCAGTCGCGTTTGAGACCACTAGACTAACGAGGCAGTCTTGGAATTTCATTTAAAAAATCTCCTATCTACCTGGGACTCGGACCGAAGTCCTCATGTTAAGCAAGCTTATAACCAATAGGCAGATGTAAGGTAAAATCAGAGATGGTCATGTATTATGTAACTGCGTAAAACAATATAAATAGAACCTCTAAACATTTATTGGTATCATGAAACGTAAGTACAGATGTGGTCTTGCAAGGGTAACGTTACTGGATGCAAGACATCCGATGCCCTCTCGATGAGATGGGAAGGATAGCTCTATGTTAAAGAGCACCAGTAAGAAAAAAGTCTAGTGACTGCTACGCTAGAGGTCCTGATGGGTTTGATCCCCAGGTCGAGGAGTGTTATTGAGTTTATTTATGAAATTCTCAATTGCAGCTCGGAGTCTGGATTAAAAAAAAATAAAAAAGCTTACTAGCAATGTCGGTCGACAATTACTAGTATTCTTGTTAACCCCTCGTGCTAAGCTAAATGCTTGTGTTACGAGTGGGTCTACGTCGGTAGTGCAATGGGTGGGTTTCGAACCGGCAACCACATGATCAAATCCGACGACCTAGCTATTAGGCTACCGCCGCTGAAAGGTGTGTTAAAAAAGGTGATTTGTGCCCGGTTAATGGCAATAGACTCGCCCCCTATTACATGGGACCTAAACATACCGTTGAAGTGTGGTTGTACATTAGTACACCTCTGCCTAACCCTTTGGGAATAAAAGCGTGATGGTATGTTACGATGTTATGTTGGAATCGGCTTTTTCAGAATCGGAATTTTCCACAAAGCGCGCGAATTAACTACTAAATCGATTACATTGGTTTTCAATTCTTCCCTCAGTCCCCTTCCTCTTTTCTCCTTCTGCTCTCTTTTCCTAAAATAGGCTTAGCAACGCATCTCCTACTCCTTTGGTATTGTAGATGTCCATGGGCAATGATGACTACTTACCATTAGGTAGCTTGGTTCCCTTGCCGAGTTATCCCATAAAAAAAACATAGTAGCTTATTTATACAATAAAAAAACTTACCTCAGTAAAACCTGTTTTTGCATTGAAGGTTTTCTCATTCATAAATCGCCGCTGTCTGCTATGATAACATACTCGTTCTTTGTCAAACCATTATAATTTTTTTAACAATGGAATATAATTTAGTAGTAAATCACAATGAATTGTATTTTGTCTGTATTATTGAAATTTACATAAGACATATTATCTAAACTATTTCTTCTATGAATTACAGGAAGTTACTTAGACTAGAGATGTTTAATATTTAAACATAAATCGGTTGTATAGGTTGTACGAGTATATTGTATGTTGAAATGAAAATATATGATACAGGAAATAGGGTTATGAAATGAATGTATTTTTGGTCGACTTTTTCTTGATTCTAGTTTGGTCTCTATAGAAAATAATTCATCCTTATTATTCTCCTAACCTTATCCCAAAAAAGCGACTGCCATCAGCCCCAACCAAATATCTGTGGAAGACCAGACAATTGTGATATTATTAGATATGCGAGTTTTACAATGTAGGGCAAAATCTGAACAGGCCTTTTGAAGAAAGAGCCATAGCAGCTTTGAGTTGACCTGTCCTAACTGACGGCACGCATACATCAGTCATCGTGTAGCTCAACCATTTTATAGGGAGCTCAACGACCCGTCGCACAATGATACCAGATCAGCAAGACATTTGTGTAGGTCATGTGAAATACTCAAAACTGTCAGAGAAGTTTATTATACATCTGATACGAGTTAAAGCTAACCTACATAGTACTCACATTTACATAAAGGGGGACAGTACAAAAATAAATCAATTAGAATGTTGCCGATACTGAATCATAAATTTTAAAGATAGCTCATTTATATAATAACAGAACAGCTGTAAAGATAGTGAGGACCAACAAATTGTCTTATCTATACATACCATCACGCCTGTATTCCCCGAAGGGTTAGGCAGAGTTGTACTAATGTACACCCACATTTCGCCGGTATGTTTAGGTCCCATGTAATAGGGGGCGAGCCTATTGCCACTAACCGGGCACAAATCCAGACTCCGAGCTGCTACTGGGAATTTCATAGAAAAACCCAATAACACTTTGCTCGACCTGCGAATCGAACCCAGGACCTATAGCGCAGCAGTCGGGCTTGGGACCACTAGACTAACGAGGCAGTCTTATCTTATCTTATCTATGTAAAATATTTATTGCGTGAGGGACTCGCGGGCAAGTTAAAACTGCACTAATCAACAGATCTGCTAAGTTAAGCTGCACCTGCCGAGGTCAGTCTGTGGATGGGTAACCATTCTTAACATATCGAGACTCCTCCGTGCGTTGGAAAGCACGTTAAGCCATCGGTCCCGGTTGTCACACGAACATCTATGAAAATAAATAAATACCTTATAAAGACCTTACCATAATAATACTTATAATCACTTCAAATCAAATCATTTATTGTGCGAATATAGGTTCCATGAGTTGTTACATTAAATAAATGATAATGATGATCTCTTGATGCCTAACTTTTGTTTTAACTAATTTTAAATATATATTTGCTGTAGCTTCATATATTTATATATATCTTTTTGATTACTCAGACAAAGTTTTTGTACAGTTTTGTGCTAGTTTTTGTGAAAATCTCTGTACCTAATATAACAAATAAATAAAATAAATAATAAACCGAGTCGGATACGTCAGCTTACCTCCTTACTTTGGCCGTCAATAGTCAATAGTAGTTTATTGGTAACGTTAATTACATGTCATTAATTTTACAGGATTTAAATAATTATACATATTACTTACATAGTACCTAGTCAATACGATTTTATTTCGAATCCAAGAAAGGAGGCTGTTTCCACTTCGGCAATGCGTACTCCATTTGCCGAAACTGCCAATTGTCTTTGTGATCTACCTGATAATGTGAAGTGAATGTACTGTGTCTTTTTAAGTTAAGCACAAGTCCATTCACTTGAAACCATTCAGACAACTGGTTCGCGGCATTATTCAGTCTCAGCTCTAGTTGATCCAAGAAAGTAACCAGCACGGCTACGTCATCAGCATGCATAAAAGTTTTAGTTCAAGTTCCGTCTTTATCGAGAGTCAGAGCTTGGCCAAGATAGACGTTTTACCTACCCATCATTTATTTCTATAAATAAATAACCTCTAGATTATTAAACTTACGTTTAAAGTTAAAGACCCCCCTGATTCGATCAGACACAAATACCAATAAACAACACTCCTAGATTTAGATAGTTATTTATATTTTAAAAAATAACGATTAATCATGATAAACCTTATCAAATAATCTAAATTAGCGACTATTTTAAAATAAAATGTTCAATAAACTTAACGATTTACATTATGTTTAACCCGTCAAGCGGCATATTGTAGACACAATGCAAAATCTATTGTTATGTCCTCATGAGGAAACTGTATGCATTGACGGGTCATAGGTGTGTTTTTATTTTGATACAATAAAAAAATAGGTGTGGTCGTGTACCTATTTATTTTTATAGCACACCCCTGAATCAAAAGAAAATTACCAATTTATCGGTATTGGAAATTTTCTTTAGTTGTGGGCTTACTTCAGTTCCTTCGATTCCTCCAAGATCCCATCGTCGGATTTTAACTTGATGACAATGGGACTACCAGGGAAGTATACCTCTTAAAACAAAAAAAAGAATTTTCCAAATCAATCCGTTTTCGAAAAATCGGGAATAATAGATAAGGGTGCCATTTCTGGTCTCCATCAGTTCTATTTCACCAAATGATGTTTTTCGAGAGCAAATGCACGAGTTACTTTGAAAAATACAAATATTGTTATAGGTAGGTATGCATATAATATTTGAAGAGTTCCTTCGATTTCTCCGGGATCCCATCGTCAGATTTTAACTTGATGACAATGGGACCACCTCGGGAGCACCGCCTCCTTTTTTGAAGTCGTTTAAAGTGCATGAAATACTTTGAAACAGGCAGCCCTTGAAGCTTATAAATCTATTTTTATTGTTGCTTAGGCATTGTCGGACACAGCCAAGACATTATGTCATGTCATAGTTAAAAATATATCTATATCTTAATGAAGTAACGCAATTTTAGTACAATTTACTATGTTTGTTTTATTTGGGCGGATAATTTCGTAGGAAAACCCAATGCCCACTGCTCGACCTGGGTATCGAACCCAGGACCTCTAGCGTAGCAGTAACAATAGTCCGATAATACGTCGACAATACTATATTCTTGAGAAAAAGATAATTCGGAGAATTTTCCTATTAATATTTTTTAAATCTTGGTTCCCTTTCTTTGAAACTGGGATAGACAACAAGACATACTGAATGAGCGTTATGAAACTGGTGTTTTGTATTACAAACGAGATACATGCATAGTTTGAGCGCGGTAAGAACATACTTCCACCTTTTTTTATTTTACTTACACTGTAGAGCAGTGACGGCAAATTAATGGCACGTGGCGGTATATTTCGAGCTAATCACCTAAACGAACATACTATCACGCCTGTATTCCCCGAAGGGCTAGGTAGAGGTTTACTAATGTACAGCCACATTTCGCCGGTATGTTAAGGTCCCATCTAATAGGGGACGAGCCTATTGCCATTAACCGGGCACAAATGCAGACCCCGAGCTGCTACTGAGAATTTCGTAGAAAAACTCAATAACACTGCCCGGCCTGGAACCGAACCCAGGACCTCTAGCGTAACAGATGCGCTTAGGACCACTAGACTAATGAGACAGTATTACTTATCTGTAGAACAATAATGGCGAACCAATGGCACGCGTGCCATTTCTGGCACGTTTCAGTATATTTTGGGCCACTTACATAAGCCTACACTGGAAACGTTTTAACACTAACTACCTATATAGGAAAAGTTGAGGAGTACGACGGGTTGAATCACCCCTTTAACAGGTACAGGCCACTAAATTATCATTCTGTATAAAAAACAAATTATGCCTAAGGACATAAAAACACCCTGTATTCAACCTGTGTGGTAATGATGTAACATGCATGGACTGCGCATGAAAAATGCGTGGGAACATAACGGTAGATACAAAAAAACACGACTATAATAAATAAAACGTGATAGGCAAATATATTTACGATCGGCGATAGCGAGAGAGAATTAATTTTATGTCTGTATCGTCACGCTGTTTGACGCAAAAGGCACCGGCACACAAACCAATTATGGCTTAGTTATAAGACCAGTAACACAATATACAGTTTGTTCGAAATAAGTAAGCCGATCGGAAGCTGTCTGCAAGTGGTTTAGAATAGGTAAATTTTAATAGAAAGAGTCGGTGTAAAGATAATTAGAGTCGTATATGTTTCATATTTCTAATTATTTTGTTTACTAATTTCGATATTAATGTATTAAAACACTTAATTAAACGATTTTATCACCGCGGTACTTCGGAACGGCTAACTTCCGATCGGCTTACTTATTTCGAACAAACTGTACTTTACTATACATTATACTTAGGATGTTAAAAAATAATCGATTATTAAAAAAAGAGAGATTATTATTAAAAAAAAAACGATTAAATTTATAAATCTTTTTTTTTAAGAGTCCCCTTTATCGATTTTTTTTCTACTGATACCTATAACAGGGCAACACTGCTACCCAGTTCATTCGGGGTTGGGTGTCGTTTCTCCTTGGGCGCCAAATATATAACTATAAAACTGTTGCATTAAAATGTTTTCTTTTTTAGGAAAATCGATTTTTATGTAATCGATTTTTTAGAGACAAAAAAAATAGTAGAAAGAAAGTAAATTTGTTTAGAACAAAATTAAAAGACCTTCTAAGCAAAAAGTGCTATTATAATTTGACAGATTTTATGAATAACCTTTTAACATACAATTATTATTATATATTTCTTTGATTCTGTATCCAATTATTATTATTCTATAAAAATGTACCAAGTTTTATTTTATATTTTTAAGAATATTATTGTTCTACAATTTTTTGTTACTATTTGCACGCCACACGGCAGAATATGATGTCGCTACAATAATATTTTATAAGACCTGTATTTTGTACCATATTCATCCAAATAAAGATACTTACTATTGACTACCATTGACTATATAAAGAATAAAGAAAGAAAGATTCATTCCATTCCAGTCGTGTTGTCGGAAAGGTAAAACATCGTGAGGAATCCTGCATGCCTGATAGATTTTCTTGACGGCGTGTGAAGTCTGCCAACCCGCAGTAGGCTAGCGTGGTGGACTATAGCCTAATCTTTCTCGTTCTTAGAGGAGACTCGTGCCCTAGAAAGACACTTTTTCATAAAACAATAAACATATTTACGGTAGCCAGTTGATCAAGTAACCACAAAATGTCACATTTTCTCAGTTGATTTTGAACTTTATCTTCAACAATTCAAGGTTTAAAATCATTTGGAGAAATTTGACAGTTTTGTATACCTTGACCTGCCGACTGTACATGTTATGTTACTACTAATGGCTACGTAATTGAATAGACAGAAATACGTTGGTGGGGAGTTTGTTGCGTCGCTTCTTCTTCCCAGCAGTTTTTGCTGAGCGGGTTTTGGGGACTGTCTATAATGTAAAAATTACAGTACTACTAGGTAGTACTTTTTGAACGTAACACTGCTCGACCTAGGATCGTACCCAAGACCGGTCGCTTCAAATAGTCAGTCAACTATCCAATTCACCTAAGGAGCTAAGAAACAGCAGTATTTTTTTAAAGCTTACTAGCAATGTGGGTCGCACATTAATAGTATTCTTGTTAACCCCTCGTACTAAGCTAAATGCTTGTGTTACGAGTGGGTTCACGTCGGTAGTGCAATGGGTGGGTTTCGAACCGGCAACCATATGATCGGAAATCCGTAGCCATGAGACTACGCCGCTTCAATATACATCACTACATACTATAAAACAAACTCGCTTCCCACTGTCTGTCTGTCCCTATGTATGCTTAGATCTTTAAAACTACGCAAAGGATTTTGATGCGGTTTTCCTAAATAGATAGAGTGATTCAAGAGGAAGGTTTACATGTATAATACATACATATTACAGTACACAAAAGTCGAGGAAACACGCAAGCGAAGCCGTGGCCGGAAAGCTAGTTTAAAAAACTTAAATAAAAAGGGGTGTGTCGAATATCTACACCAAATACGGATTTATTACAGAGTAACAGACATATAGAAGTTTAATCAGTAAAAGATTAGACTGTGAGGCGTCCTTGACGTGGGATTCACGTGAAAATATACGTTTTTAGTCATCCCATTATCAATAAAAATTATCGTTCAATTATAATGCGAAACTGAAAGTGAATTCAACATATTAGCGGCTCAGTATTAGAAATAGTACTATACATTTTTAAACAATAATACATTTAATATAAATAAATAAAAATGTATAATTCATTTAAATATTTGCTGCTAATATCTCTTAATGTTATACTGTGTTTTAGTGACTCTGTTGTGGATGATACCGAACTCGTTTTGACATTTTTGGTAAGTTATATCATATACATGGACTAATATATTTTTTTAAGGGATTGTTGGGGACTGCCTCATTAGTGGCTCGCAAGGGGTCCCGAGGTCGAGCTAAGTTTTATTGGGTTTTTCTATGAAATTCTTAGAGTTGTTCGGAGTCTGGATTTGTGCCCGGTTAAAGGCAATGGGCTTGTTATTACATGGGCCCTAAACATGCCGGCGAAATGTGGGTGTACATTAGTACACCTATGCCTCACCCCTGGGGGAACGCCTATTTTTAATTATTGAACCGCCTTTGTCATTATAACGTTTTGTTCTTGGGTATAATAAAACAAAATAATTTATATGAATTAAAAATAGAATGATTTTTTTTAATAATATTGTTGTCCTCTTCAGATTCACCGACATGGAGACAGGACCCCTGTGGAATCCACATTGATGTTCAGTAATAACGAAGAAGCGTTGATCAGCGCATCCGCTAAGTATGGATATGGACAGCTTACTGATGTAAGAACTAATTTGCATTTAAGTTTTTTTACTCTATATAACATCTATTTACCTTTGTCCCATTAAAGTCGGTCAAGCCGTTTTGTAGATTAGCCGGAACAAACAGAGAGACAACATTTTTAAAAAAGAAATGAATTTTCTAACTTAAGAAAATTTCTAGTGAAAGATAAATTCGATCTCAGGCAGGGTTTGAACCTGCTTTTCTTTGGTTAAGTACACCTGACGCTTTGCCAACTAAGCTACCGAGACCACTGCCTGCGATGTCGAATTTCTTTTCCACATTTTATGTCTTCAGGCGACGTCAGCACCATCTATTGGAGACATTACTATGTCTTTCAACCAACACGACTGCCTTTACAGGTAGTTTAATGTCGAACGATGTTGCCTTACCGTATTATGCTTAGTTTTTATTATTTCTTTGTGAACATTTTGCAATATTTAATGCTAAAAAATAATAAAAAATAAGCAAAAAAATTTAAAATTAGTTTTTTTTATACAAATACTGCATATACTTTTAACCTTCACCTTTACATTAATAAGTTACAAGCTGTTATTTTGACATTACAGTATGACACTTCAGTAGGCTAGTTAACTGTAATTGATATGGTCTTATTAAACTGCTTACCATAAATAGATTCAACTAATATATTAAATGCTTGTGACGTCATAATCCGATATGCCATACAATTTCTATAGGTACTAACACTCTTTTGCGAAAAATGGACAGAACATGGCCAATCCCCCCAAAAACTGGATAAATTTACCTACAGCTTTTATTCTCTAAGTTTGTTTCGATGTTTCTTCTCAGAGGTCGTCAGATAGGAAACATCGGCGCCATCTAGTTTAAAAAAAGTAAGAAATCGACTTGTAAAGGTATCTTTAAAAGATCTATTTACAGAAATAAATATCATTTCATTTCAGCACTATTACATTTCATTTCATTAACGATACTACCTACAAGCTGTATTATTTATTCCATTCCAGGTGGGCAAGGAGCGTTCGTACGAGCTAGGCCAGTTCATCCGCCTTCGGTATGACAGCCTCCTGTCCCCCTTTTACAATAAGTCTGAGATCTACATCAGATCCACTGACTCTACCAGAGCAAAGATGACAGTGTTGACAGCGATGGCAGCCGTCTACCCCGCCCCTGAAGATAACTGGAGTGATTCCATCGACTGGACACCTGTTCCCTACACTACAGTCCCTGCTAAGTTTGACTTTGTAAGTATTTTCGCTAAGTAATATATTAATTATCTTATACATAAAATTCTCGTATCACAATGTTAGTTACCATACTTTCATCTCTACTCTGCTTCACCCTTCGCGAAATACAGGGATGGTGATGTTTATTTGTCTTGATTAGGAAATAACGCAACAATAAATTAATAGACAATTAAGTATATTGAGGATGGGCAATATTGCCTCGTAATGGGTTATATTGATGACATTGAGCTATCGAAATAAATGGCAGAGGAATTTCTTACAATAATGTAATGAGAGGCGTAAGGAAAAGCCATCCCAAGTTTGAATCTGGGTCAGGAAATGCAACATGAATCTAATACGATTGAGATAACGTGTAGATGTTAAGGAGGTTACGTCACCACGACTGTCCTGGGTTCGATTCGCACTCGAGACAATCATTTTACATAACATACCGTCACGCCTTTATTTCCCGAAGGCTTTATCAGAGGTGTACGTACTAATGTACACCCTCAGTTCGCCGGTATGTTGAAGTCCCATATAATAGGCTTCGAGCCTATTGCCATTAACCAGGCACAAATCCGTACTCCGAGCTGCTACTGAGAATTTTTATAGAAAAACCCAATAACACACACTGGGGATTAATCCCAGGACCTCTAGCGTAGCAGTCGCGCTTAGGACCACTAGACTAATGAGGCAGACAGTGAAAAACAAATGAAATATTACTTCTTAATAATTAAATTACTTCTTATTAATTAAATTACTTAATAATATTACTTCTTTATTCGCAGAACTTATTTGCTGTTAACTGTCCTACCTTCACAAGTACCTACATGTCCCTGATGATGTCGTCTCCTCCTTCCATGGCCAGATACTATGGTCTTATGGATGAGTGGTCCTCTTACATCGACTTCAACGTCACTGCTTATCCTGTTTTAGCTTATGCGATCAACGATGTTTACGTCAGTCAGGTAAAGTGTTTATTATCATCAAGCCATCATATTATCCACTGCTGGGCATGGGTCTCCACTCAGAATGAGAGTGTTGGTTCCGACTTAATACGCAACTGTCGATAGTATAAGTAAATAGATCCAAACTTCGAGCTGCTACATAGAATTTCATAGAAATTCTGGATTGGAACCCAGGACCTCAGGCGTAACAGTCATGGCTAGGACCACTAGACTTATGAAGCAATCTTCCCTTTATCGAGCTACTTTTTGATAAAAAAAAATGTAATTTAATGGATTAGGTTAGAAGTATACTTGACATTTACCTTATCAAGGTCACGCCTCGCCTCCGTGAACCCTTGAAGACTCTGTACCTTAAGTACATATTGGTTGATAACCGAGACTGATAAGAACTAAATATGAGTTTTAATAGTAGGTAATGTAACAGATAAAGGAAAATATTGTGAGTCTAACACATTTTTATCTGATAACAAGTTAACTCTTTATCTTCCGAGTTTTTTAGCAGTAGTGCCTGCTGGCATGTCTACATGCTAGCATGAATGGGTCGGCACGACCGGGGACCTTTCGCAGAATATCGACGTCAAGTAGCAGTATGTATACTGTTGCAATTCCTACCTCAGTCCCCTTCCTTCTCCTTTCTCTTCCCTCCCTTTTCCTTGTTGCTCGGCAACGCATCTGCAGCTCCTTTGGTATTGCAGATGTCCACGGGCAGCGATGACTACTTACCATCAGGTAGCTCGCCGGCTCGTTAGCCGAGTTTTTGATAGATTTCGTCCCTATATATTGCAAAACTATTGCAAAAATGCTTCGCAGCTTGCCTTTGGGTGGGAACCCACTCATGGCAAAAGACTCGGCACCGAACATGCCTCATAATCATTATTAGGCCAAAGAAAATGCACTACTGAATCCTCCACACTCATCCAATGAGTCCTAGCGGCCTTTACCAAGTTGCCTGTCCTTCTCAATGGTCGGCCCACACTGCGTTTTCAGGTGCGTGGTCTCTACTCGAGAACCTCTTTACCCCAGTGGCCACCAGTACTACGAGCTATGTGCCCCGCCCACTTAAGCTTGCTAATATTTAGAGTTATATCACCGCATTTCTGATTTGGATCGCGTTGAGTAATTACAAGCATATCTAGATACTTAGTTGATTTTTTCTTTAATTTCAGAAAAGTTTAGGAATAGCTTTAGAGCCCGAAGTCGAAGCTATACTCCCAGGAATTGAAAAAGCTGCAGGTGCTGCTATGGACGTTATTTTCGGAGACGAAAGTCTCATCGCGTTACAGGGTGGTGAGTACTATGATATCATCATACCATCATCGCTGTATTCCCCTAAGAGTTCGGCTGAGGTATCTGAACTTATGTAAACCCAGTTCACCAGTATGGGTTCCATGTAACAGAGACGAGTCTATTTCCATTAACAGGCCATTAATAACTGAGAATTTAATAGAGAAACCCAATACAAATTTCCTCAACCTGAGAATCGAACCCAGGACCTTAGCGGAGCAGTCGCGCTTTCAAATACTAGACTAATGAGGCAGTACTCTCTATCACCAGTAATCATCATCGTCATCCCATACACAGTCAGGGGCCATCCCATATACAGTCCCAATTCTGGGCATGGGCCCAGCAGTGGGACATGACAGACTTCACAAACCATGACATGACAGACTTCACAAACCATGGGGAAAATCTCTCAGCCATGCAGGTTTCTTCCGGATGATTTCCTTCCCGTTTAAGCGAGGGATAATTAATAGATATCATTGGATTCGATTGCTTTCGATCTTTCCCAGCGGATTCCTCACTTACCTGCATTTATTCTCGGATATGAAGCCTCAAATAGCAATAACAATTACTAACAATTAATCTTTAAAAATTAGGTGTTCTCCTCAACGAGTTCTTCAGCGTAGCCGACCAGGTCATCGCTGGAGAGGAGACCCAAAGAGTCTACATCTACTCTGCTCACGACGTTAACGTGTATTCTTTTGAGGCCGTCACAAGAGTCACTCCCCGCCAGGGCGTCCCTAAGTATGCCTCCGCATTTGTCTTGGAACTGAGAAAGACAAAAACCGGCGATTATATTATTGTGGTAAGTATTTTGCCTTCTTATCTGAAACTTTACGCGACGGTAGCCTCATGGCTAGGGCGTCGGATTTGCGTTCATGTGGTTAATAGGAGAGGTTAACAAGATTACTAGTAATGTGCGACAAACATTGCTAAAATCAATACAAAATACACAACATTATTGTTCGTAATAAGTAACTGAATCGATTTCAATATTTTTACAGCATGTCATATTTTGTCCCAAACATTTTAAGTAGGTTCATATACTAAGTACCTATCCGCAATCATACGCGCACATCACAGGTCACTGTCGGTCGTAGCGGCACTAGGCACAGCAAGGCGGCGAGGTAAAACAACCCCTTCAGTAGCCCGAAGTCGATGCCACAGATTGATGCGACAGCACATAACATAACAAGCTTGTCTTTTTTTTTTTTATGGGATAACTCGGCAAACGAGCAGGCGAGCTACCTGATGGTAAGTAGTCATCGCCGCCCATGGACATCTGCAAAACCAAAGGAGTTGCAGATGCGTTGTCGAGCCTATTTTGGGAAAGGGAGGGGAAGGAGAAAAGGAGAAGGAAGGGGATTGGGGGAGGAATTGGTCCTCCGGCCCTCTCGCTCACCGAACGAAGCGCAGTGACGAAACGCTACTACTCGGACGTCGGTCTTCTACGAGAGTGTGGTACTTCCCCGGTCGAGCCGGCCCATTCATGCTGCGAACAGCGTGGCCCTACCACAACAAAAAAATGTCTTGTCATGACTTTGTCATTTTTCAAGATAAAGTTTTGAAATTTTGTACATAGATTCTTTACCTAAAAATGCTAGACACGTGTTTCGTGTTTCGCATATACTAAGACTGATCTTGTATATATTTTTTATTTTAATTTTAATTTCCAGCCCGTCTACCTGAACACGCCCAGTGAGGATGAGGTTACCTACCTCCAAATTGATGGCTGTGACTCTCTCTGCAGCTATGAGAGCTTCCGAAACCTTACATCGAAGTATGTCCTGGATGAAGACGAATGGAGGACCCAGTGTGACTTCGATATCTGTGCCGACTACGATACTTCGAGCATAGATTAAAGACTGTCTTTGAAAATGGAAATGCTTTAATGTTTTTTTTTATAAATAAATTTTATATTTTTTACAACCTACCTTGATTTGTGCCCGGTTAATGGCAATAGGCTCGCCTCCTATTACATAAAACTTAAACATACCGGCGCGGCGGCGAAGCGTGAGTGTACATTAGTACACCCAGAGGTGTACCCCAAAGGGTTACGCAGACTCGGCCCTTTGGGGAGTACAGGCGTGATGATATGTTATGATTAGCTAATTATTATTAATACACACATGATTTCGAAATAGCAGAGGTGTCTTCTCTCTTTTCAGATCTTACACTAAAAATAATAAACTCTTTTACGTTTACTCGATCAAAAATTTGAATGCTTTTTTGATAAAATCATCAAAAAAAGTAATTATATTAACCGATCATCGTCTATTAAGCCACCAAACCCCTTGGCTACTCACGCGGTTGTCAGCATAACCACTAGTACTTCAACTATTCAACGAATATCTACTAATTTCCTTAGGGAGGGTAAACCGAATTGATAGTACGGTAGCGAACAGTGGCAGACATATTGAACATTCAGAAGAATTGAACTCTGTAACACTGTAACTGTAAATAGTGAGATAAGACAACGTTGCGGACTGAAAGATGATATAGTGACACGTATTGAAAGGAATATGCTAAGATGGTTTGGGCATGTCGAGAGAATGAATGAAAGACGATTAACGAATGGAATTTATAAGGCGAATGTTAGTGGCAGCGTCGGGAGAGGTCGCCCTAGAAGGACGTACACCGATCTTATCGGCGAGGTACTCCAATAAGGTCAGGTGCGTACTCGCAACCGGTGCGTGTGTATGAAAAGATGTATGAATGTGGAAGAAGCGAAAGAGATATGCAAGAGTTGTAGAAAGTGGCAGTCCATAGTTTCTGCCTACCCCTGTGGGAAAAAGGCGTGAGTGTATGTATGTATGAACTCTGTAACACCTAATAAATTACAATAGGGAAAGAAAAATTTTCATTTCAATTTTCATAAATACCGTTATAACTGAACAATGTATATTTGACATACCATTACGCCTGTATTCCCCGAAAGGTAAAACAGAGGTTTACTAATGTGCACCCACACTTCGCCGGTATGTTTAGGTCCCATGTAATAGGGGTAAGCCTATTGCCATTAACCGGACACAAATCCAGACTCCGAGCTGCTTCTGAGAATTTCATAGAAAAACCCAATAACACTTTGCTCTACCTGAGGATAGAACCCGGGACCTCTAGCTCGTTCCACTACCACTAGACTAAGGAGGCAGTTCATGTTTAATTAATAATCTATAAACAAATCTGTTAATTGCATGATAAAACAATGCAATTTAAACTTATTCAATACAAGTAAATATAAAAAGGTTTTATATTGCTTACCTACATAATACAAAAATGAATGAATGTCTAAAAAAAAACTATTTTTAAATACCTAAGTACCTACTAACTAGATTTCCAAGAATTATTTTCACTGAAAACAAATTGAAATAATACTTCGCCCTTGGGATTCTACCGTCTGCGATGCGCGTGACAGACATACAAGCAGGTTACACATTTGTGTGTAAAATACTATTTGATTTAAAGTAATGTGTACCTAGGTAGTTTATGTAAGTACTTACTTTTTCAGTGAATGACAGTTCTTTTAAAATCGTAATAAATTTATAAGGCCGCGGCCGCACTGCTAACGACTACGAATGCGACTCGACGATTGCGTAAAAACGAACTCAAATAAACGTATAATCTGGTTACAAATTACTACATACCTAGTATTTTTTTTAATAATGCTTACTATAGGCCGACCGTTTAACTCGCGTATCGCCTGCGCGGTAAGAAGGGAGCGGGGGCGCGAAAATAAATAATTAAAAAAGATACTTATTATTTTATTCTTTACCAACAATGTCTATCTCGAGATAAATCTTTGAATTATTGACTCCGTGTGTAGCGTTACCCGCCCCCGCTCCCTTCTTACCGCGCAGGCAATACGCGAGTTAAACGGTCGGCCTATAGCATTTATTATTATTCTTGTTAACCCCTCGTACTAAGCTAAATTCTTGTGTTACGAGTGGGTTCACGTCGGTAGTGCAATGGGTGGGGTTCGAACCGGCAACCACACGATCGCAAGTCCGACGCCCTAGCCATTAGGATACCGCCGCTTGTCTAATAGTGTATAAAACAGAGTCGCTTCCCGCTGTCTGTCTGTTTATATGTATGCTTAGATCTTTAAAACTACACAATGGGTTTTGATGCGGTCTTAATAGATAGAGTGATTCAAGAGGAAGATTTATATGTATAATACATACATTTTATAGTTCAGAAAAGTCGAGACACCACGCGGGCGAAGCCGTGGGCGTAAAGCAGTAAATAATAAAATAAATACAACAGCACTCGTAACAAAAACTAAACCTACTAAACACAAATATTTGCCACTTTTAGGAATCGAACAATGGGCAATGGCGAAATGACCACCTTAATCGCTACACAAAAAGTGCACTCATTGTAATGTCTTATTAAAAATTTTAAAAAACCCCCGACAATTGCTTTATATCTCGACCGATTTTCATCAAACATAGCTAAGAACACTCCCGACTAATTCACCTTTAAAAAAGAAAAACTAAATCCAAATCGGTTCATCCGTTCGGGAACTACGATGCCACACACACACACACAGACATGTCAAACTTATAACACCCCGTCTTTTTGCCTCGGGGGTTAAAAGGTTACAATTAATTTTAATGCATACATACAAAAGTTCATCATCAATATCAACCCATTACATTCTCTCACTGCTGGGCACGGGTCTCCTCTCAGAATGAGAGGATAAATCTCACACTATAGTCCATCACGCTAACCTACTGCGGGTTGACAGACTGCAAACGCCATCAAGAAAATCTATGAGACATGTAGGTTTCCTCACGATGTTTTCCTTCAACGTGTGATGATCGTGAGTTATAACTGTCTTGCTCATAGATGACGCTACTAGGCACGCAATAAATACAACACTTATCAAATTGTCATGAGACTGAGGGTGGGTCAAAAAATAATTCAACTTAGGAATGTCACGCCACCGGCGGGCAGGATTTATTTATTTATTTATTTTCGCGTAATAATTACTTTTCCGCGACAGTTAACTGTTCTCATATTTCAATAGTCTTATTGACCTGTCAAATACGACCGTGTATCAAGTGTTTGTTGTGGGTGTACGTTAGAAAGTCACGGGGTGAGTGTTTACGTCGATACCGTTAACTTGGAAATCAGGGATGTTCTTGTGAATGTTGACATTTATATCATATTTTGTTCTCAGCTTGTGGAAATGCCCCTCACCTTGGAGTGTTTTTATTGATCAACCAAAAGGCAATCGTCATACTATCGGTACCACATTGTGGCCTTGATGAACTGGTCGACATATTCGCCACAGTTATTAATGGGCATATTAACATAGACGGAGGAGCCCGGATTGTGGTTTTATATGGTTCGATCCTGAATCACGTTATGTTTTAACTTTTTGCATTTTTATTTTGTTGGTCTGCCTATTCTTAAGTCTTCACGGCCTTTCTACGGACATTTAAGCCAAATAGGGTCACCTGTGCATCTTTTTAGAGTATTGTTCTTGAAACATTAAATTTTGTTAAGGTACATACTCAGTCTTTCTTTCATTCAGCCACATTAAGAACTCGAATCATTACAAACGTTATGATTAATCATTGCTCTCATTAGTCTACCTCATTAGTCTAATGGTCCTAAGTGCGACTGCTACACTAGAGGTCCTGGGTTCGATCCCCAGGTCAAGCAGTGTTATTGAGTTTTTCTATGAAATTCCCAATAGCAGCTCGGAGTTTGGATTTGTGCCCGGTTAATGGCAATAGGCTCGCCCCCTATTACATGGGACCTAAACATACCGGCGAAATGGTGTACTTAGTACACCTCTGCCTAACCCTTCGGGGAATACAGGCGTGATGGTATGTTATGTTATGATTAATTATATTAATACGCACATGACTCCGAAGTCAGACGTGCGTTCCTTGGATTTGTATTCGAGACCTTTGACTTGGCAATCCAATGGTCATATCACTAGGCTATCACTGCACTTTATACCGAACTTCATGAAACTACATTCATATTCCAGTTATTTACGTAGCCTTGTGAATGCGAAAGCATTATTTAACAAGCTTGAACTCAATTATTTACTGGTACGATTTATGTACGGAACCCTTGTCACTGTGACACGACTGTAGACAGTTAACTCTGGATTTTGACTTAATAAACTTACCACCTCGCCTGTAATCCCCGAAGGGTTAGGCACAGTTCGCTATGTATAGGTCCGAAAAAAAAATCAATACTCCGAGCTGATACTGAAAATCTATACATATTAAATGTTTTGTCCTGAATGACTGACTAACTGACGGATCAACGCAAAGCCCAAACCGCTGATCGTAGAGACCTGAAACTTGGAGGATGTGTTCGTTGTATGACTTAGGCATCTGATAAGAAAGGGTTTTCCGAAATTCTACCTTTAAGGGGATGAAAAGGGGGGCAAATTTTGTATTGTATGGGACAACGTGATTCCTTGGTCCAATCTACTTCAAATTTTGCATAAACGTTCTTTAACAGACTGAATGGAAGTCGAGTTTCGTATTTTATTGAAATTCATCCCCTAACAGATTTAAAAAGAGACGAGAGTCGAGTCGTGAGTAGAGTCGAGTCGTGAGTAGAGTCGAGTCGTGAGTAGAGTCGAAAGACGAGTCGAGAGTTGAGTCGAGAGTCGAGTCGAGAGTCAAGACTCGAGTCGAGTCAGGAGTCGAGTCGAGAGTCGAATCGACAGTCGAGTCGACAGTCGAGTCAAGAGTCGAGTCGAGAGTCGAGTCGAGGGTCGAGTCGAGTCGAGAGTCGAGTCGAGAGACGAGTCGAGAGTCGAGTCGAGAGTCGAGTCTAGAGTCAAGTTGAGGGTTGAGACGAGAGTCGAGTCGTGAGTAGAGTCGAAAGACGAGTCAAGAGTTGAAACGAGAGTCGAGTCGAGAGTCGAGTCGAGAGTCAAGACTCGAGTCGAGTCAGGAGTCGAGTCGAGAGTCGAGTCGACATTCGAGTCAAGAGTCGAGTCGAGAGTCGAGTCGAGAATAGAGTCGAGAGTCGAGTCGAGAATAGAGTCGTGAGTCGAGAAGTCAGAAGTCGAAAGTCGAAAATCGAGTCGAAAGTCGAGTCGAGAGTCGAGTCGGTAATCGAGTCGAGTCGAGAGTCGAGTCGATAGTCGAGTCGAGAGTCTAATGGAGGGTCGAGTTGAGGGTCGAATCTCGAATCGAGTCGAGAGTCGAGTCGAAGGAGTCGAAGGAGTTGAGTCGAGAGACGAGTCAACAGTCGAGTCGAGAGTCGAGTCGGGAGTGGAGTCGAGAGTCGAGTCGACAGTCGAGTCAAGAGTCGAGTCGACAGTCGAGTCGACAGTCGAGTCGACAGTCGAGTCAAGAGTCAAGTCGAGAGTCGAGTCGACAGTCGAGTCGAGAGTCGAGTCGAAACTCGAGTCGTGAGTCGAGAAGTCAGAAGTCGGAAGTCGAAAGTCGAAAATCGAGTCGAAAGTCGAGTCAAGAGTCGAGTCGGTAGTCGAGTCAAGAGTCGAGTCTTGAGTCGAGAAGTCAGAAGTCGGAAGTCGAAAGTCGAAAATCGAGTCGAAAGTCGAGTGGAGAGTTGAGAGTCGAGACGGTAGTCGAGTCGAGTCGAGTCGGGAGTCGAGAGTCGAGAGTCGAGTCGTGAGTCGAGAAGTCAGAACTCGGAAGTCAAAAGACGAAAATCGAGTCGAAAGTCGAGTCGAGAGTCGAGTCGGGAGTCGAGAGTCGAGAGTCGAGTCGTGAGTCGAGAAGTCAGAACTCGGAAGTCAAAAGTCGAAAATCGAGTCGAAAGTCGAGTCGAGAGTCGAGTCGGTAGTCGAGTCGAGAGTCGAGTCGTGAGTCGAGAAGTCAGAAGTCGGAAGTCAAACGTCGAAAATCGAGTCGAAAGTCGAGTCGAGAGTCGAGTCGGTAGTCGAGTCGAGAGTCGAGTCGTGAGTCGAGAAGTCAGAAGTCGGAAGTCAAACGTCGAAAATCGAGTCGAAAGTCGAGTCGAGAGTCGATTCGGTAGTCGAGTCGAGAGTCGAGTCGGGAGTCGAGTCGTGAGTCGAGTCGAGAGTCGAGTCGAGAGTCGAGTCGATAGTCGAGTCAAGAGTCGAGTCGAGAGTCGAGTCGATAGTCGAGTCAAGAGTCGAGTTGAGGGTCGAGTCGAGAGTCGAGTCGATAGTCGAGTCGAGAGTCTAATGGAGGGTCGAGTTGAGGGTCGAATCTCGAATCGAGTCGAGAGTCGAGTCGAAGGAGTCGAGTCGAGAGATGAGTCAACAGTCGAGTCGAGAGTCGAGTCAAGAGTCGAGAGTCGAGTCGAGAGTCGAGTCGAGAGTCGAGTCAAGAGTCTAATGGAGAGTCGAGAGTCGAGTCAAGAGTCTAATGGAGAGTCGAGTTGAGGGTCGAATCTCGAATCGAGTCGAGAGTCGAGTCGAAGGAGTCGAGTCGAGTTGAGAAATGAATCAACAGTCGAGTCGAGAGTCGAGTCGAGTCGAGAATCGAGTCGAGAGTCGAGTCGAGAGTCGAGTCGAGTTAAGTTGGGAGACGAGTCAACAGTCGAGTCGAGACTCGAGTCGGTAGTCGAGTCGAGAGTTGAGTCGGGAGTCGAGTCGGTGGTCGAGTCGAGAGTCGAGTCGAGAGTCGAGTCGATAGTCGAGTTGAGAGTCGAGTCGGGAGTCGAGTCGGGAGTCGAGTCGAGAGTCGAGTCGATTGTCGAGTCGTGAGTCGAGAAGACAGAAGTCGGAAGTCGAAAGTCGAATATCGCATGCAATCGAATCGAATGTCAATCTGGTGGTCCAAAATACAAATCAAATTGACTGACTTTCAGTCAAAATTCAAGTCAAAATCATAGTCAAACTCAAAGTCAGTCTTACTCAAAGTCAATCAAACCTAAAGTCGTCAAAGCCCAAGTATTATTCAAAGTCAGTCAAAGTCAAATTCAAATTCAAAGTGAAACTCAAACTCAGTCAAACTCTAAATCAAAGTGAAACTCAAACTCAGTCAAACTCTTAATCAAAGTGAAACTCAGTCAATTTCGATGTCAAAGTCGACGTCCAACTCGACGTCCAACTTGACGTCAAACTCGATGTCAAACTCAATGTCAAAGTCGACGTCAGTCAACGTCAAAGTCGACGTTAAATTCGACGACCAGACGTCCAACTCGACGTCCAACTCGACGTCCAACTCGATGTCAAACTCGACATCCAACTTGACGTCCATCTCGATGTCAAACTCAATGTCAAAATCGACGTCAGTCAACGTCAAAGTCGACATCAAAGTCGACGTCAAACTTAATGTCAAAGTCGACGGTAGTCAACGTCAAAGTCGACTGGTAGTTCAAAATCAAAGTCAAAGTCAATGTCTGTCAAAGTCAAATTAAAATTCAAAGTCAAAGTGAAACTCATTCAGTCAAAGTCGACGTCAAAGTCGACGTCAAACTCAATGTCAAAGTCGACGTTAGTCAACGTCAAAGTGGACTGGTAGTTCAAAATCAAAGTCAAAGTCAGTCAAAGTCAAATTCGACGTCAGTCAACGTCAAAGTCGACGTCAAAGTCAAAGTCAAAGTCAATGCTAAAGTCAAAGTCAAATTAAAATTCAAAGTCAAAGTTAAAGTCAATGCCAAAGTCAAAGTCAAATTCAAAACGAAACTCAGTCAGTCAAAGGCGACGTCAAAGTCGACGTCAAAGTCGGCGTCAAAGTCGACGTTCAACTCGCCGTCCAACTTGACGTCGAACTCGATGTCAAAGTCGACGTTAGTCAACGTCAAAGTGGACTGGTAGTTCAAAATCAAAGTCAAAGTCAGTCAAAGTCAAAGTCGACGTCAGTCAACGTCAAAGTCGACGTCAAAGTCAAAGTCAAAGTCAATGCTAAAGTCAAAGTCAAATTAAAATTCAAAGTCAAAGTTAAAGTCAATGCCAAAGTCAAATTCAAAACGAAACTCAGTCAGTCAAAGGCGACGTCAAAGTCGACGTCAAAGTCGGCGTCAAAGTCGACGTTCAACTCGCCGTCCAACTTGACGTCGAACTCGATGTCAAAGTCGACGTTAGTCAACGTCAAAGTGGACTGGTAGTTCAAAATCAAAGTCAAAGTCAGTCAAAGTCAAAGTCAGTCAACGTCAAAGTCGACGTCAAAGTCAAAGTCAAAGTCAATGCTAAAGTCAAAGTCAAATTAAAATTCAAAGTCAAAGTTAAAGTCAATGCCAAAGTCAAAGTCAAAGTCAAAGTCAAGTGTCAAGTCAAGTCAAATTCAAAACGAAACTCAGTCAGTCAAAGGCGACGTCAAAGTCGACGTCAGTCAACATCAAAGTCGACGTCCAACACGACGTCCAACTCGATGTCAAACTCAACATCCAACTGGACATCCAACTCGATGTCAAACTCAATTTCAAAGTCGACGTCAGTCAACGTCCAACTCAACGTCAAACTCGACGTCCAACTCCATGTCCACTCGACGTCCAACTCGAGGTTCAACTCGATGTCAAACTCGATGAATAGGCTCATTGCTCAGCGGATGGATGCGAGCTGCCCAAGACCGGGATGGTTGGCACTCTTTGGAGGAGACCTTCGTTCAGCAGTGGACGGCCATAGGATGATATGATGATGATGATGATGATGATGACAATCACGCCTGTATTCCCAGAAAGGTTGGGCAGACGCGTCATGTATACTTTCTTAGACGACTAACGAACTTTACGATAGGGAGCAAGCGTAATACCATAACATAACATAACATACCATCACGCCTGTATTCCCCGAAGGGTTAGGCAGAGGTGTACTTAATGTACACCCACAGTTCGCCGGTATGTTTGGGTCCCATGTAATAGAGGGCGAGCCTATTGCCATTCACCGGGCACAAATCCAGACTCCGAGCTGCTACTGAGAATTTCATAGAAAAACTCAATAACACTGCTCGACCTGGGGATCGAACTCAAGACCTCTAGCGTAGCAGTCGCAATTGGGACCACTAGACCAACGAGGCAGTCAGGCGTAATACCAATAACAAAATAAATCAAAACTCAGAGACTGCTAAGTATTTTAAAGAAAATCCGAATAACACATTGCTTGATCGTGGAATTGAATCCAAGACCTCAAACGTAGCAGTCTCGCTTGGGACCACTATACTAATGAGGCTGTGTTTTAGTCATTTCGGTTTTACCCGTATTTTCATCTCGTGGATACTGGATACCTAAGTTTATGACTATGATGACCAGTCGATATGCAAGGTTAAGCTGCAATTTCCGCAGTCAATTCACGGATGGGTGATCCTTCTTTTCACATCAAGATCACTCCGTGCGTCGGACAGAATGTTATACCGTGCGTCGTGATGTTCAAACGACCACCTTTGACAATAGTTAATGACAATTAGAAGGCCGAAAAACATGATATTATAATTTGCCAACATAGAAGGGAATTGGCTGAAATTTTTCATGCAGCAAAGAAAATAACATCTACATTTTCATTAAAAAAGTTGCCTTTAATTAACTTCAGCGCAGATTTCTACGATTTCTTTGAAATAAGACCGTAAATTGTAATCACGGTGGCATAAAACCTTACAATTTCCCCGTCAGAATGAATTCGCTGTACCAACGTTAAGAACGAGGCGAGGGATGTAGAGATACTAGATGAGTAACAATCAGGGACGATTCTCAAAATGGCCGATGTATGCCATTAGTTGAAACTGGTCTGCTCAGCCCCGCTAAAGTTCTTTCTTTCAAAAGACCAATTACATATTTGACAAAAGAAGAAACTCGTATTATTTTTCGTTTACGGGGCGAAACTTTTGAAAAGCGAACTGTCTTTGGAGAACCACCCCGATGGCCACTGGGGTCATCACAGGGGGGCACTGTGTCCTCTTAATAGACCATCCCAGAACCCATCCCTTCGACGCCTGTTAGGGCACATGCCTGGGGAGACTGGAAAGGGGTCTCCCCTGAACCCCACTGAGCACGGCAGGACGTGACCACTGTGTGGGGTAATTGTAATTCTTTGTTATATCTACGACTATGTATGGACCTGAAAAGAGGCTACGATTCTCTAAGTTTACTTCAGCGTTTCACACCAGAGTTCGTTAGTAAATTCAGGCACCATGTAACTTTATAAATATCAAACATTGAACTGTGAAAGTGAATTGAAAATACCTATTTTTCCATACCACTCAGTTTAAAGATAGTGTAAATGATCAGGTTGTCTTTAGGGGCCTAGGGAGCTAAGATAGCCTCTTTAGGTCATCAAATATGATTTAAAATTTATAGATACACCGCTTGACACAAGGTGTTTTATTTGTCAGTAAACGCTGATCTCTCATCGTATAAAAAGCTTATGCGTAAGCGAAAATAAATTCTCATATAGAAATTACGCACTTTTTTCTTTCATACATTAATTGTTCTACGCTTAAAATTCAAAATAATGTTCGTTTCTTTATAACTTTTCATGTTTCAATATATGCTCATTGCTCCAAACTCTGACTTCTATTTGAGTGGGTCTTTTATTTTCGCCACCGACTTCCCAAACTGTTTTAGACAAAATTATTTTATTATTTTTTGAAGGCGGTTTAACTTTTTTGTTAAAAGTAATTTTTAAACAGCAGTAGGTAGATGTGGTCCTTTGTCCTACACGATCAAAAAAAAAGAAACGGGTTTATGACGTAGCGTCCGGACTTACGGTTAATCCCAGTATAAAGACTTGTAATAACATTTATAGTGGTAAGAATGTCGCATATGCATGCGACGTCGGTTAGTGAGCGGAAGGCCTCTTGGCTAGCCCATCACCGGATCATTTCCTGACCTTTTTCGTTTTACCACTGCGGCCAAAGATGTAGATAATTTGGAATAGACAGAGTTTGGAGCAATGAGCATATATTGAAACATGAAAAGTTATAAAGAAACGAACATTATTTTGAATTTTAAGCGTAGAACAATTAATGTATGAAAGAAAAAAGTGCGTAATTTCTATGTGAGAATTTATTTTCGCTTACGCATAAGCTTTTTATACGATGAGAGATCAGCGTTTACTGACAAATAAAACACCTTGTGTCAAGCGGTGTATCTATAAATTTTAAATCATATTTGATGACCTAAAGAGGCTATCTTAGCTCCCTAGGCCCCTAAAGACAACCTGATCATTTACACTATCTTTAAACGGAGTGGGTATGGAAAAATAGGTATTGTGAATACACTCACAGGTCAATGTTTGATATTTATAAAGTTACATGGTGCCTGAATTTATTAACGAACTCTGGTGTGAAACGCTGAAGTAAACTTAGAGAATCGTAGCC
Source organism: Subacronicta megacephala (assembly GCA_958496365.1). Classification (NCBI taxonomy): domain Eukaryota; kingdom Metazoa; phylum Arthropoda; class Insecta; order Lepidoptera; family Noctuidae; genus Subacronicta; species Subacronicta megacephala. The sequence goes on from OY292528.1 coordinate 12,004,763, forward strand.
TCTTTTCAGGTCCATACATAGTCGTAGATATAACAAAGAATCCCCACACAGTGGTCACGTCCTGCCGTGCTCAGTGGGGTTCAGGGGAGACCCCTTTCCAGTCTCCCCAGGCATGTGCCCTAACAGGCTTCGAAGGGATGGGTTCTGGGATGGTCTATTAAGAGGACACAGTGCCCCCCTGTGATGACCCCAGTGGCCATCGGGGTGGTTCTCCAAAGACAGTTCGCTTTTCGAAGGTCTCGCCCCGTAAACGAAAAATAATACGAGTTTCTGCTTTTGTCAAATATGTAATTGGTCTTTTGAAAGAAAGAACTTTAGCGGGTCTGAGCAGACCAGTTTCAACTAATGGCATACATCGGCCATTTTGAGACTCGTCCCTGATTGTTACTCATCTAGTATCTCTACATCTTTCTCCGCGTTCCTAACGTTGCCGTTGGTACAGCGAATTCATTCTGACGGGGAAATTGTAAGGTTTTATGCCACCGTGATTACAATTTACGGTCTTATTTCAAAGAAATCATAGAAATCTGCGCTGAAGTTAATTAAAGGCAACTTTTTTAATGAAAATGTAGATATTATTTTCTTTGCTGCATGAAAAATTTCAGCCAATTCCCTTCTATGTTGGCATACCTAATATTATGTTTTTCGGCCTTCTAATTGTCATTAACTATTGTCAAAGGTGTTCGTTTGAACATCACGACGCATGGTATAACGTTCTGTCCGACGCACGGAGTGATCTTGATGTGACACGAAGGATCACCGGTTTAACTTTTTTGTTAAAAGTAATTTTATTTTGTTATTTTTAGTGGAAAGTTTGTTTAGAAGTACTTGTTAGCCAACTAAACGCACTGCTCCAATAAGACCAATGTTTCGGAGTAAACGATAATATCATCGATGTAAACAAATTTTAGATTTTTGTTGATATTTCAAAACTGCTTAACCGATTTTGATAAAATTTGAACGGGACCACCTCTGAAGTATGACCTACCAAACAAAAAAATAATCATTAAAATCGGTCCACAACTGGCGGAGATATCGCGTAACAAACATACAAAAAAAAAAAAAAAAAAACATACAGACGAATTGAGAACCTCCTCCTTTTTGAAGTCGGTTGAAAATACATTGAATTCTCTTTTGTATCATGTGTTCGTTTAAAAAAAATCGCACAAATCCTCACTAATAAACATAATAATGAAATAAAATTAAATCTAGAAAATTACCAGTAGGCCATAAAATTATAAACTTTACTTTGCGCGAATAGAATGTTGACTGCAGCACTGAAGCCGTTCGCTGCGCCATTCGTGCCTTCGTAGTACCTATCGTGAAATGAGTGCGTGTTTGTGCGTCCACCAAATTGGTTAAGCTACCATGGTGGGCTATTGTGGTTCTTCACCCGCGGCTATAGAAAATCACTCAGGATTTCTCAAAATGTCTTCCTTAACCATTAAGGGACTGAAAATTAATTTAGTACCTACGCCTTGGAATTGAATTTAGGACATAGGCTGATATCATGTATTTAATACATAGTACATAATCAGCCTATAACGTTCCTACTGCTGGGTCACACGGTCACAGGCCTTCTCTCGGTAAGAGGGCCGTAATCCACCACGCAGGCCCAGTGCAGGTTGATAATGAAGCGGCGGTAGCCGAATCGCTAGGGCGTCGGACTTGCGATCATGTGGTTGCCGGTTCGAAACTCACCCATTGCACTACAGACGTGAACCCACTCATAATACAAGCATTTAGCTTAGTGCGAGGGGTTAACAAGATGACTAGTAATGTGCGACCCACATTGCTAGTAAGCTTTTATAAAAAAAAACGTCACGTCTTAGAATTGTTGGTTCTAGGACATACCGGTTACCTCACGATGTTTTCCTTCAACGTTTTGGGAGCAGTAATAATAATAAAAACGTTTAATTCTCACCACAAACCAGAAAATACAATGATAGAAAGTGAAGAAATAAAATATTCAACAGCAATTATTCTAAAAAAAAAAAATTGTCTTCTCATAAAAAAGGTATTTCTTCTCAATTCTAACCGCAGCCAGGTTGTAATAATGTTGTAAAATTAAAACAATTAATCAAATTTAAATAATTTTATTTACTTATCCTTATCATAAATAGTATAACATGCATGCATGTACGTCTAACATGAAAAATAAGCGTCGTTTAAGCTACACAAAAACAATTACACTTTATTAAATTAATATTATCAAAAGGTTTTTTACATTGCAGTGGATTATGCTTGGCACAGCATAAAAAGTTAAAAAGTTCACTGGAAAAAATAATACCATAACATATAATCGATATCATTGCACTGGTTTTAATCGATAATCTTAATATCTAAATAAAATTCGATACTTGAACATATCAAACGGGTGTTAAATGAAATTTCAAATATATGTAATATGTAACCCGTATTTTAGACTCGTGCTCAAAGGTGATATTTAAGTGAATGGCACGAGTTGTGAGCCCGGAGCACATCTCTGATGCTATAATATAAATTCCGGTGCCGATACTACAAACATAAAAATCTCTCAGAACTATATTATTTACATCACAAAGAACAACTTTAGTTCTATGACTTTTGAATACTTTGAATGAAATTTATAAAATCAAATGTCAAATGGATGCAATTATATGTCAAATGGATACAATTAAATGTCAAGAATTTGTACTATTATATTTGGAAAATATTGCCCATAGGGTTTCCCTTCCAGATATTCCTTCACACTATAAATTACCATCTCAGTTAAAAACTCTCTTAGCTAATGCATAAACAAGTGCAAATTTCTAGCTGTATATATAAGCTTTCCGAGCAATGTGATATTAATATATGTCTACTCGTATGTCTGTATGTACGTGCCTATTCTGAGACTCAGAGAGAGAGTCATCATCATCATCAACCCATTACATTGTCCAGAGAGAGAGTAGTAGGGATAAATTCATACATGGCAATGTATTCATCCCAATGTACAACAAATACCAAATGGATTTATATTAAATATTAATTGCTGCGTAAGTAACGTTTCCACTCACGACTCGTGCCGACCACTTGCGTATTTAAAAAAATTTAGCATCGATTAGGTTGAATGTATAAAATCAAAAACATTCTAATACAAGCCACAATTCAGCCTAGCCTTTAATAACTGGTCCAATTAAGAAAAGTCCAATTTTCTCGATGGTTTTCAAAATTTTAACTAGATTTTTGTAATAAATTATGGCACTACCTTATGTCTATGTCTATTAAAAAAATACTATCAAATGTTATGATATACGAAAACTATGGGATATTACATGATAGCTGTTACATGGTGTTTTTAAGTGTAAGTGTGTACAAATTTTATTCGGAATAAAGTAACCACGTAAATTTACAATTTTGTCCAAAAAAATTAGAGGATGACTCGTCTTAGTGGCACGAATAATCTCGTTTCAAGCCATTGGCACAAGATATACGATGAGAAATTATTTCGTGACGCCCATGAGAGCCTCATTGGGGTACATACGGCTGCACATCAATCTATTCAAGTTCAGTATAAGCTGACCTTACATTGTACTGAAAGTCTTTTCAATGTGCGATCAGCCTGTACTGGATTTAAATAGCTTGATGTCATACAAATATAATAAAATTTTAACAACGTATATACAGACATCAGCCAGTTATAATTTTATTATATTGACAAATTGATATGAGATAAGATTATATCTTTACAAGAGCATGTTTAGATTTTCTGCTGGTCTGTCTGTATGTTTTTGTATGCGCATCTTGTGATATGAAGCAGGCTATCAAGCAACCATATTCCGAGTAAAATTGACAAATATCAACGAGATTATAAGACTCAATTTACATTGCCGCGGAACAGAGTGTTTAATGTTAAAAGATTTTCCGATAGCATTTTGAACTTTATGTCGATTGCATACTGTTCTCGGATGCCTTCTACTTAGCAGGGGGATCGCCCTCGAATTCGCACGAAGGCGTGGGGCTCGGTTTAGGTCACAATTAATTTGGACACTTCACCATTGTAAGTCACAAAGCATTTGTGACTATGCGAAATACACATGGCATATTAAACTTTATCACCATTGTGATAACGTTCAAAATGCTATGTGTATTTCGAGACGACTTGCTTCTGTTCCACGGCAGTATAAAGTCTCCCTAATGCACAAGTGAAAAAATATACAAGTGTCTCTATAGATACTGCGTCGCACCATATTATAATAATACTTATCAAAACACTATGCGATCCAAAACTTAACGTTATCTATTATTAATTATGTTACATTTTGTAGTCGGAGCGTGTTTTGGGCACAGTTGGCAGTTGATTTTATTTATAAATCAACCCGTTCAATTTTATAAGTTATACTTTTAAATATCATATGAACATTAAGGGTTAAGGAACTTCATCAAGAAGCCCAAAGTCCCACTGCTGGGCACGGGTCCACTCTCAGAAACTCCAAGCTGACCTAATGCAGACTTCACACGCCACGAGCCGTCAAGCAAATCTCTCAAGGATCCAGGTTTTCCTCACGATATTTTCCTTCACCGTTTAACTCAGATCAAATAAAAAGTTAAGATGGAACTTTGCGAACAAAGAAGTGAGGCCGGCTAAAACTACGCCTGGCCGTGTACAACACACAATTACACGCACACATGTATTAGTTTACTACGCCTTATCTTGTCAGTCGAGCTTTCGATAGCTCGATAGCTCGACTGACAAGATAAGGCGCAGTTTCGGTTGCACTTCTTTGTTCGCAATGTTCTATCTTAACTTTTTATTTGATCGGAGCCGTTAAAGCGCCCGATATCGTCCTTCGAAAAGTCAGAGGTCATTCTCTGTATTACTCGAGACCTTTGACTTGGCAGTCCAATGGTCATAGCACTAGGCTATCACTCAACTTACGAGGCTATTGCTGCAAGGAACTTAATATTTTATAAGCACATTTATAGAATTAATATTTTAAGATAACTGTCAATAACTTTTATATCAACTGCCAACTTCTAGCGCTCGTGTGCAGTTTTTTTGCCACCAAGTGTAATACCCAACACTCACTAAATTAAATGTAAAGTGAGATATCCTTTACAATATTGCACGAAACTTGCTTATAGGCCACTTAAACTATAAACAGACAAAAATTAAACATTATTACGTACTACTAAAAAAATAATAAAAAAACTTTTTAATATCGTTGTAAAGCAAAGTAATGGCAAGAATCAGCATCACTAGATTTTTTTAATAATAAAAATATATCAACAATTTATTTAAATAATAAATAAATGAGTATTATTGGAATGAAAGTTAATACTTTCAATTAAAATTAGTTTTTTTGTCTTTTGTTACACTTCAGTGCAAAAAAAAGTACTTAACGTAACTTGGGGCAATCAAATTATTATTAAAAATTGTAAGAATCAAGATCGACATCAATAATATTTTAAAGGTGAAATTCCAGTGTTAAAGGGGACTTCAAAAAACATAATTTTATTAACAAATCATATTTCATCCAGACACGAAACAAATATGAAATTCTGCCTCATAATTTTGATATAACCCCATAATTAATTTAAGATTACAAATCTACGTCTATCAAGTAAAGCAGTTAAATATTTACAAGACATTTTTATGTTACGTACAAAAATCGAGAATTTTGTTAGTCTCACTTTAGCAAGGAACGCTTAGTAAAAAAAAAAAACTAATGTTTATTTCATGATATTAATTCCATAAACATGGGATATTTAATGAATCAATCCATTATAGAGATATAGTTACCTAAAGGTTTACTGATCACTAGTGTAAATTACTTAAACAAGTTTACACTCATGATAAAAATAAACAACATTATCAAAGAATGACAAATATATTTTTCGTAACAAACGAAAAATATATTTAAGTCATTAATCTGCGATTCTTTAAACATGATCGGATTTTATATCATATTTTGTCTTTATTAAAGGGCTTATAAACCATGAATAAAACTGTTTTTAAATTAGAAATCATATCAGGGAATGTTTTCGAGATTCCACAACAAATAAATACGTATTTTAATATACACTATCTAAACAGATGTAACTTTATTTGTTTTGTTCTTCTAAGGTTCTCTGATTAAAAAACAAGCTTTTAAAAAAACGTACAACCGTTGCATCTAGTTTAACAATTTTAATTTAACTTCTAAATTAACCAAATATTTATATTTTATAGAGGGTTTTTAATCAACATTTTCAAAAAAATATCGATGCTTTTTATTTAAAACATGAACATTAGGAAAGTAAATGTTGTAAAAATCTAATATCAGTCATAATTCTATGGTTTGGGCGTTTAAATTACTAAGTACAACGCATTTTAGTTCAGTGAGATTCGCTTACAGGAAACCGTGACTTTATCGATACAAACATTATAACAACTACATACAACACTAGTTATTAATGATTAAAAAAAAATCACTGCGTTTCAAGAGATTTTTATACAAGAATGATAATGTCTTAAAATTTACATTCTACGTGATATATCCTTAACGCTAACAAAAAATGTAAATTTCGCAAAACGAGTCTTAGAAAATACGATTATTTTCTTTTAATTTTTTATCATATACTGTAAGTATTCTTGCGAAATTGACATATTTTTCTTTAGGTTACAGTTTATTTTAATAGCTTATTCGTGTATTTTTCTAGTTTCTGTCAAAAATAACACTCAGTGCTCACCTATACGCATTTATTTTGAAAATTCCTCAGACTGGATGAATTAAAAAATGTAATAAAAATGCATGTATTTTTTCCGGCCGGACGTGTAACTTCTATGGGTATATTTTACTGTAGTAGAAAAAATATTTAACAGTTATTTATGTGTCAATAGCCGAGATTTGAATATGTAGTATATATATATAAAACTTAAAGAAAGTAAATACCATAGAGTAGATAGTACCACCCACTACAATCCCGAAATATCCCGTTTCCATGCAGAGATTAAGATTCAAAATATTTATTCAACTTAACAAAATTATTGTTTTGAACATTTTAGACATCCGACAATTCTGTTGTATTATAATTGTTAAATTTATAATATAATTAAATCGTAACAATATTTTTAAGCAATGTTTTCGAAGTCATATAATTCGTGACTGTTAAATCCCGGGAAGGAAACATAATTGATTATTATTCTGGGATTTCAGAGGGAGGTATTATCCACTCCATATATTCCTTGAAGTTTTGAATAAATATATTGTACTTATTTCGATCTGTCATCATTAGCTCTATAGGCCTATAATTCTTTGACCATAAGATTGTGCCGAGCGTAACTATATTTTTTTTGTGACGTATGCACCATGACGCATACAAACCGTCAATTAATTTATTAAAAAAAAAACGCTAGTAATTTATCACGCCATAAAGGATTAGGCAAAGGTGTACAGCTGTACACCGACAGTTCGCCGGTATGTTGTAACACAAATTCGAACTTCGAGTTGCTACTGATAGTTTAAAAAATCCAATAACATTACTTAACCTGGGAATCGAACCGCTCAGCAACTGCTACACCATTGAAGCATTCTAATTTTCACAAGTGATATTAAATCAAGTTACATTCGGCACAAACAATATGAAATCACAAATTTGATATTCCAATGTTAATCTTTTTTAAATCTTACCACTAATGGAATAAGAGTCAATATTGTTATGTTGTATTTATGTTCTTTCCCTGATACATTTTAATCATTACACAAGTTATAAACATAAATCAGTGTTGGAAACATTGTTCTGGAAACATTCGAAGCTTTAAACAATGTTCAACAACTGTTCGTCAACATTTGTTTCCCAATAATAGTTTTATGAAGTGACTAGGCTTAATTTTCACGATGAATAAAAAGTATTTTATTCACATTTACTGTACAGAAATGGTCTTGAATTCAAATGCACTTTTCTAACCTAAATATCTATAGATGTTAATTGTACTGATAATTCCGACTTCAAAAAATAAAAAGTACCTACTCCCGTGTAAATTCAAACCATCACGCCTGTATTATACGAAGGATTAGGCAAAGTAGTACTAATGTACACCCACACTTCAACGGTATGTTTAAGTCCCATGTATTAGAAGGCAAGTCTTTTGCCATAAACCGGGCACATATCCAGACTCCGAGCGGCTACAGAGAATTTTATAGAAAAACTGAATAACACCATTCCCACATCAATTCCCACTTGAGACCAATTTTGGTCATGAAAATGATTCTCGTTTATTGTTCTGTGACGTAGATTCGCGTCGTAAGGACAAATTTAATTATTGTATTAACTGTCTATTGAAAATTACAGATTCATAACATTACGCCTAGGTTAGGCAGTGGTGTACACCTACATTACATCATTATCATCAACAACCCATAGATTGTCCCACTGCTGGGCACGGGTCTCCTCTCAGAATGAGAGGGATTAGGCTATAGTCCACCACGCTAGCGTACTGCGGGTTGATATGTATTACAGATAGACAGATTAAAAAAGTGCAAAGAAATTCAAATACACACACGTTACGATACCTCCGCTGTTCAGTAGCCCGATTCACGTTTCACAGTTTTTCTTTTCACATCCGTCGATCGGACCGATTTAGAAGTCATCCTATTGAAAAATCGTTGAACCGTATTCACACATGTTCGTTCGGCGAGAATCATTCTAAAACGTTGGCTTGACAGTATTCACTTAATACTGGAAAACTGTTTGAACGATTAAGTCGCTGCGACATCGCTACGGTTTAATTACATGAATCGGGCTACTGATCGCAAATTTAAACATTATAATTATTTACGTACGTCATATATACGGCCTAAGTAATGAGTCGTGGGGCGTGAAGGCCGGCCAATCTCCTGGCTAGAGGGGGTCTATGCCTCGGTTCGCCCGCACTGTGGGGAGCCCAGTCCTGGAGACGAGCGCCCGCTGCCAAGCGATGAGTCAGCCGATGGGCGATGGAGAAGCCACCACTGCCTTCCAACTGAGTCAGCACGATGATTACTTGTCTGCAAAATTAATTTACTCGTCTTTATTGCAAGTTTATAACATGGAAGCGGCGGTAGCATTACGGCTGGGGCGTCGGACTTAGAATCTTGTGGTTGCCGGTTCGAATAGCTATTACACTACCGACGTGAACCCACTCGTAACACAAGCATATTTAGCTTAGCACGAGGGGTTAACAAGAATACTAGTAATGTGTGACCCACATTGCTAGAAAACTTAAAAAAAATAAAAAAATATTAACAGGTCAGGCTGCGGAGCGGAGCAGAGCGGAGACGATTCACCAATCACATGGCTTGAAATCCACATCTCTTCTTATTATACGTTTTTGTGGATAACAAGGCATTAGGTTAGGTTAGGTTAGGCTTAACGTCCAGCCTTAGACGCGAATTTCATTTTTTTTCTTGTTTTTTATGCAAATTGTGGGTTGTAGTTGTAGAAATTGCGACATCAACAATAAATTTTTCACGATCAAGTATTTACGAACAATTTCAATTAAAATTGACTCAAAAATTCTCATAACTTCGTTAAAGTTATAAGAATTGTTTGTTGGCCAGGGAGCATCCTGTACTGATTTGTGATGTCACAACACTTGAATGAATGATTGAATGAATGAAGTCTATCTTGAATGAATGATTTTTGACTTTGACATGTGTCCTTGTAATCACTACTTACCTATGAAGTGGTGGCACGGAGTCGATAGTTTTGAGCTCTCCTCTAGTCGATACCACGTTGTAACTCTCTTGACAGTCGCATTTAACGTGGATCCACTTGTCCGTGTGACGGTTTTCCACCATCACCACAAGGCCGGCCCAGCCCTAGAAATTATAATAAAATCTTTGAAGCGGCGGTAGCCTAATGGCTAGGGCGTCGGACTTGCGATCATGTGGTTGCCGGTTCGAACCCCACCCATTGCACTACCGACGTGAACCCACTCGTAACACAAGCATTTAGCTTATAAAAAAAAAAAAAAAAATCACGCCTGTATTCTTCGAAAGCTCATGCGGTACTAAAATACATCCACAGTTTGCCGGTAAATTTAATAAATGCACAATAAGAGAGCTACACTATTCCCAATTAAAATAGGCTATTGAACATCCGGCGGCATAACCGGGCGACCCCAAACTCTGTAACTACGAATAATTTTGGTATTACATCCAACATACCATCACGTATTTATTCCCTCAAGGGTTAGGCAGACGTGTATTATATATACACTCACAGTTCGCCAGTAAGTTTAGGTACCATGTAATAGGGAGCGAGCCTATTAGCATTCACCGGGCAAATATCCAAACTCCAAGCTGCTACAGAGAATTTAATAGAAAATCCAATAACACTGCTCGACTTGGGAATCAAAAATCTTTAGCACAGCAGTCCCGCTTGGGACCACTAGACTAATGAGGCAGTCAAATGGTATGAGAACATGAGTATGTATTACATGAGAACAATTTTAATGATTTCATTCATATTTTTTAAGTTTTCTAATACATTCTAGAAGGTCCTTACAGAAAAAAAATAAAACAATCGCGCAGGAAATTGTTTTTGGTATATGTAGTTATCCCAGTTCGAATTGAATACATCTATAAAGCAAAGACAGGGCAACGTCTATTGGGTCAGTTAATAAATAATAAATACCTTAGTCAAATAATAAGCCGTCATTCCTTGTCGTCCTTCATGCCTCTGTCCTCTGGCTAACGTCAGGCCTATAATCGCATCCGCCAGTATGTGAGGGTGAAGGGAGGGCCTCTCAACAGAGAGGGGCTTCGAGGAGTGCGCGGATAGAACATGGCGGGGCCAGGCAGAACTGTCCGCTAGTTCTAGACCTGTGTGCCAGTGGTTGAAGGCTAGGCATACTACTAGATAGAAGCCTTTTTCTAGCATTTTGTGACAGCCAACGAAGCCTCGGACCTGGAAATAAATTGTAAATTAAATTAAGAGATTTTCGTCTAAATCAAGGTATTAAGATTACAGTACGTATTTGTACATATAATAAATTGTTATTGGGCGATGTCTATAATACTAATAACGTTTAATAATAACGTTTAATTCTCACCACAAACCACAAAATACAAGTTTCAATCAAAGATGTTCGAGACTTGTTGGGAATTCTCCTGTATTTTTTCAAATGTGTTGCCATTATTAAAGTCGCGTCCCTGGAATCGGGATTTATTTATATTCCGAATGTGGGAGAAATTTTCACTAGTTCAATTTCAAGTCAGAGTCCGAGAGGCCCCCTGAGCTTGGGGGCCCCGGGGCACTGCCCCGTAGAGCCCTCCGGTAGCTACGCCACTGACCATAATCAACATCACAATTTATATAATACCGTTGGACATTTTGACCCTAAACGTTTTTTAACACAATACCTGTCTCTTGCTGTGCGCTACCAGCTTGCCGACCTGCGCGCTGGGCCCCGACTTCGTCCTGAACACAACCACGCACAGGTCCAGCTGGGAGCGCTGACTCTTGGCGGAGTTCCTGTTAACATATTCTGACTTAAGTTTAGAGAATACACACACTAACACACAAGCATACATTCCCACATTTTTTTACGTTGGACTACGCAGAAACTAAAGAATGCCATTAGGCAATATGCACTTGAAACAGATGAGGGTAATATTTTTTGTTTTGGGTACTATTTTGAATCCTCATTACGTCTCTATCAATATTTCCTTTTATTTCTTTTTCGATGTGAGAATAATTAATTAAAAAATGTGGGAAATACAAAGCGGTTGAAACGGAGCGTTATTGGTCAGACGGTCTATGTGTATGTCACTGTCAAAAGCGCTTGTTCTGTTCTTAACGACTGTGAAGTTCTGAAATTGTATTGTATTCTGAAGTTGTCATAGACTTTGACGTCACGTGCCAAGCGCGCCATAACGGCGGGCGTTTAAAACGCCAAGTCTTAAATAAAAAAATAAAAAATATATACTACATTTTGCTTTTTCGGTATTGAATATTATTTAACAATAATAAAACGATATAAGCTATCACAAAAAAAAAACAGTGCATATTGCCTTTTGCAATTCGACGATTCCTGCATAATTTTTTTGCTTCGTCCACAACATCTTGTCATACACACGTGGCGACTGCGGAAAATATGTACCTGACAGTTCTTCATTATATAAAATACTAATATTTAGTCCGTAATACCAATATCGTCGAACAAGTTAGGTTGGATGCAAGTATAATATTTTTCATGGGTTAACTCGGCAAACGAGCAGGCGAGCTACCTGATGGTAAGTAGTCATCGCCGCCCATGGACATCTGCAAAACCAAAGGAGTTTCAGATGCGTTGCCAAGCCTATTTAAGAGGGGACTCTAGTCCTGAGGAATTTGAAAAATAGGTATTTGAAGAAACTATTGCCGTCGCGCTGCACCTCCATTCTCTTCCTGTACAGTGCGAAAAGGACAACTGCAGCTTAGGATGATTTTACCTACAAAAACCTTGACCAAAAGACGTTTCGTATTCTGCTGTTTTCTTCTTCAAGAGTGGATTGATCTAAACAATTTATATATTAAAATTTAGAGGAAAAGCATGTCTATGCTTCTATTATTTTATTTTTTGTTATAGACTTTTAAAATTTTTCTGATAGTCGCCTGAACATGACGGTAAAAACGGGCTTTTTTTCGAGTTTTTGAAGTGTCATATATTCTTGTGAAATTATTTTTTTGAAAAAATGAAATAATAGGGGCCTGTATGAATTAGATCTAGATTTTTTGGAAAAATATCATTGCTCTAGAGTCATTATCTACGGAGAAAACAGCAGAATGCGTTCGTATGGAGCAAGGCTCACTAGAGTACCCTCTTAAGGGCAAATGACCATCCGGCGATCCACACTCACCGTACGAAACGCAACATATTATATAACTATTGCAATATTACCTCTGTCCTTCTTGGAAGAGTGTGAAGTCTACTTCAGTAGGCTGGCTGGCCGTGAGCAGCAAGCAGGTTAGATGCCGCGTGGAGGACATCGGCGGGAGGATACCGGCCAGCCTCACCTCGTGCCAGCCCACACGGACCTTGCAGATATCGATGCAGTCGAAGTACCTACAGTAACATTTGTTTACAATATCGCTTTATATCCTCTCATTTCGAGAGGGGATCTGGGCCCAGTAGGAACCAGTAAAAAGGGTTGACATTTGAAAACAACAGGTCTATTGTAAAATATCTATATTAATATTAAAAAAAGTTAAAGTTTGTGAATTTGTAGGGGGTTATCTCTGGATCCACTGAACATAACATAACATACCATCACGCCTGTATTCCCCGAAGGGTTAGGCAGAGGTGTACTAATGTACACCCACATTTCGCCGGTATGTTTAGGTCCCATGTAATAGGGGGCGAGCCTATTGCCATTAACCGGGCACAAATCCAGACTCCGAGCTGCTACTGGGAATTTCATAGAAAACCCCAATAACACTCTGCTCGACCTGGGGATCGCACCCAGCACCTCAAGCGTAGCAGTCGCTCTTAGGACCACTAGACTAATGAGGCAGTCCACCACCGTGGATCCACTGAAGCGATTTTGAAAATTCTTTCACCAATAGAAAGTTACATTATTCCTGGGTTATATATTATCCCGTAAAATGTATACGTATCGTCCACGTGGCCGAAGCTGTGGGCAGAAAGCTATTCATCTATACTTATACATATTATAAAGCTGAAGAGTTTGTTTTTTTTTGTTTGTTTTCTTGAACGCGCTTATCTCAGGAACTAAGGGCCCGATTTGAAAAATTATTTCAGTGTTAGATAGCCGATTTATCGATGAAGGCTATAGGCTAATATCATCACGCTTAGCCCAACAGGAGCGGAGCACAAATGAAAAATTTTGCAAAAACGGGAAAAAACTAAATTCAGAAAAGCCGAGAAACCACGCGGGCGAAGCTGCGGGCAGAAAGCTATTCATAATAGTATAAAGTACAGTTAGTTCGAAATAAGTAAGCCGATCGGAAGTTAGCCATTCCGTACTACCGCGGTGATAAAATCGTTTAATTAAATGTTTTATACATAAATATCGAAATTACTAAACAAAATCATTAGAAATATGAAACTTATACGACTCTAATTATCTTTACACCGACTCTTTCTATTAAAATTGACCACTTCTAAACCACTTGCAGACAACTTCCGATCGGCTTACTTATTTCGAACAAACTGTAGGAGGATGTTATTACTTGAGTAC